>JAINVK010000397.1:0-375000 GCA_030068075.1 Paguma larvata | reverse complement strand
AGACCCAGAGGCCGCAGCCCAGCCCCTCCCCTACTGAGGCACCGCCCTCCTAGCAGGTCTCCCTCCCGGAGGGTCTAGGAGCCCAAGGCAATGGCAGGGGCCTCTGCTGCAGAGAGCGGAGGGCACAGGCCCCAGGCCCAGAGACCCCACCAGCTGCCGACGGAGCGGGTACACTCTCAGCTCGGGATAACCGCCGAGGCCTGCGGTCAGTCTCACCCTGTGCCTGAGGCCGGTGGGGAACTGTTCGCTGCCTCTGGGCCGCCGCAGGAGGCCCAGGCAGGATCCGAGCCCTCAGCCACCGGGGAGCAGCCTTGAGGAAGGTGTTCAACCGCGAGACCTCCCGCCTTGGCCCGGTCGCCTGCGTGAGCGGCGGTGACCCTGGAGAGCCGCGCTCTCCCGGAACTCTCTGTGACCCTGAGCCATAAAGAGGCCACCTGCCTTTCTGAATCTGTGATTTTATAGCAGAATGAAGAGATAAGTCAGCTTTGATTCTGGCTCCGTTTTATGAGCTTATGTTTTTATTCCCTCTCTTGTTCGGGGGAACAAACGGGTTTATGGCTGGGCTCCCCTCTCTCCATCAGCTGCTCTGATAAGGCCCGGTCCTGGTCCCCTCCCACACCTGCTGTGGGCGGGCCTGGGGCCTTTGGGCTGGCTCCTCCTACCTGGGGTCGCCGGGAGGCCCAGGGGGCAGGCATGTGTCACAGAGAGGCTGAGTGGACGCTCGACTGCAGCTCAGCCTCTGCGGGGGCTCCCGGAGACCCCTAAAGTGAGCAGGCTTCTGACCGGGCCCCGGGGGCCACAGGCGTCCCCACAAGCCAACTCCATGCTGCCCAGGTCCTGCCGTGTGTGGGCCACAGGGCAGTGCCCAGCCTCAAAGACGCGGGAGGAAGCCTTGGGCCCCACCCCTGCCAGTCTGGGGACATCTAAGGGCCTGCCCGAGGGGCGGCAGGCGGTCAGGAGGGTGCGGCGCTGCCCACTGCTCCATCTGCCAGGGAGCAGCAGGGCAGGCCCGCCCCAGCCCGGGTCCTGCGGAGGCCCCTCCGGACAACCCCGAGCCACTACTCAAGGTCCCACTTCTTGGGCCTCTTGGCAGTGCCATGGAGGTGGGTGCGTCCCCCTCGGGAGGCCGGGGCCTGCTCCCAGCTGGCGGCGCCTAAGCTGTGGCAGGGGGTGTGGTGGCTGGGCTCCCGGAGACTGGGACACGACCCCGCACCACCTCCTGACCCCCGAGATGGATGAGCTTCCAGAGACTAGCGGGAGCTCAAGGCCGGACGATGGCACTGGGGCCCGGGCCTTCCCCCCGAGGTCCACCGGCTGGGCCCGCGCTCTGGGGAGCAGCGTCGTGCCCCTTTGCTAGCCACGGACGCCCCGCCGTACCTCCCGCGTCCCAGATGGGGAGGAGGATGGACTGCAGAGATGGGGTGACAGCCAGGAGTGCTCTCTGCCTTCACTCCTGCGCAAGGGAGGCTGCACCCTGGGAGGCGGGGTCACTCGGCAGGTCGGGGAGCCCTGGATGGTCGGCCCGGCCTTCTCCGGGTGGGGCTCCTGCGAGCCGGCTCCCTTCGGCCCCGGGGCCCCCCCCCCACCTCCCTGCAGAAGCAGGGGTGGGACAGGCGCAGCCAGTCTTGTCGTGTCTGCCCCTCTCCGAGGCCCTCAGCCTGGGCCTCTCCTTGGACCCACCGGGGCCTCTCCTGGGGTCTGAGCGTGACACTCTCAGGGTCACAGGAGGGGGCTCCAGGCACAGCCCCGGGGTCCCCCCGGTGCCCTTGCCCCACACGACGCGCAGGAGCCCCGAGAGCTTCCTGACACCGCTCCTGGGAAATCTGATGGAATTCCAGCTGGGGGTGGGGCCCTGCGGCTCCTGGGATTCTAGAGGATTCCTGGGCAGGAATCCCTACCCCGGGCCTCCCTGGGTGGGTGTGTCTGCAGAGGTCTCCCCACGGCCAGGAACAGGATCAGCTGGGGGGGGGCTGGTTTTCCCGGGGCGGGGGTGACGAAGCGCTAATTGGCGTGTGGGGCGGCCCTGCACCTGACCTGGGCTGTCCTCGGGGGCCGGTGATTCACGGCAAAGCCCACGCCCTGCCGGCCTCCTGCCGCTCCCCGCAGCCGGCTCGTGGTTTCCTGGACAGACACGCCCTGTGACCCCGCTCCCTGCCCAGGGGTCTGGGCTGGGCTGTTCGTGCCCAGGGAGGGCCCCCCGGGGCGGGAGGGGCCCAGGGGACCCCGGGGTCCGGGGCCGAGGGGGTCAGGTTCCACCTCTGGGGACGGCAGGCTGAAGGGCACAGGCATCGCCCGTGGACAAACCAGGGGAGAGGTCGCTCCGAGAAGGGGCCTCCTCGGGGCTCGTTCCTGACCCCCTTCTTCACATCCATCCGTGGAAACAGGTTTTGTCTTAACAGCTCCGTCGGCCGGGCGGCAGGCACGCCGTGGCGGCCACAGCTCACCGGTGACCAACTTGGCCGTCCCTCCTGCGGGGGGACCCCTGTGTGGACACCGCTAGCCGGCACCTGCTGGTAAAATCTGGAAGCCAGCAGAGAAGGCAAGACGCGGGAGGAGGCTGGAGGCCCTTGGTCAGGGAGCCGGGCGCTGGGCGGTGAGGCCCAGGGAGCCTGTGTGGGGACGGGCCCCGCGACCGCACGCGGGGCCAGAGGGGCTTCGACGTGGGGACGGCAGCCGGCTGAATTCTGCTGGCGCTTCCCCTCTACGCATGTGCGCAAAGCGTCACAAAGCCCCGTGACGCCGACCATTGTGCAGAGAGCTTTCCACGGGTGCCAACGGAACTCCGGGCAGGAAGGAAGCCCATTTCATAGCTTGGTTCCCAGACCTTTTGTCCCGTGGCGGTGACGAGGTCCTGGCACAACTCGACACGGGGTTTGGGGTTCGGCGGGATGTGGCGCCAACCCCCCAGCGTCCACCCTGCTATCTGACGGGCTCCACCGTGTCACTGCTTTCCAGAAGGGCGCCCGGCCGTGGGCCGGGTGGGCCGGGCGCTTCCCGGGGTCCCCGAGCTGGTGGGCAGCAGACCTGCGCGGTGCTCGCCACGAAGCCTCCCTGCCATCAGCTGTGCTCGCTGGGGCTTCCGCCGCGGCAGGGGCTGCCACACCCCCAGGGGCTCCCCCGTCACGGGGGCTCCTTCCCTGCGTGGCAGCTCGGCCCCGAGGGTGCGCGTCCCGAGAGAACCGGGCATCTGCCCCGTGGGTGTGTGAGCACCTGTGAGTGCCCGGCCCTGCTCTGCCCCCTCATGTACCCTCATGCACACCCCACCGTGACCCAGGGATGCCCAAAGCTGGCACCGGAGAAACCCCACCGGGGCAGCAGGAGCAGAGAGCCGCCAGCAGGGAGGCAGTGCCGTGTGACGAAATTGCATTCCTCAGGCCTCGCTGAGGGGCCGCGGGGACGAAGGTCTTCATGGGGCGGCTCCCTGCAAAAGGAGCAGCCGTGCAAAGGCACTGAGGCAGGGTATGTCTGCTGTGTTGAGGAACAGCAGGAAGAGTGATCGGGAGTGGCAGTGAGTAGGGTAGGGGGTGGGAGAGCAGGTAGAGGGGGACGTTGTCAGAACACAGAGGGAGAATGGCGATGGGACCATGATGTCCCCACCCCCACGGGAGCACCGCCCCGCCGGGCTCCAGAACCCCTGACCAGGGGCTCTCAGAACTCCCTGCAGCGTCCGGTGACAGGCAGGCCCCTGCCCCATGACCAGGCCTGGGGGTGCCCGAGCCGTGCTCCCAGGAGCGTCCCTGGAGCGCCCTGAGCTGGCAGGCCCGGGGAGCCCTGGGAAAGTTCCTCGGGGGCGGGGGGCCCGACGACCTGGGGGTGGGGTGTGCCGGTGCGTGCGGGGGACCCTTTAGCCCGGCCCTCCCTGCAGCAGGCAGCCCGCTTCCCCAGGGCCCCCCGGCTCCAGGTGGGAGGACAAGACGGCTGGAAACGGGGTCACTCCCCCACGGCCACGAGCAGCCCTGCGGGAAGCTGGCGGCTGCCCACGCCACGTGCCGGGCCTGGCCAGCCCCACATTCCAGAAATAACCCGTCCCGGGGCTGCCCTGCTCGGCGCCACCGAGGCCGGGCCGTGCGCGTCTCGGCATGTCCGTCTGGAGCAGGGTCAGGCAGCGCCCACTCCCGCCCTGGCACCGCCGGGCCCTTCTCTTCCCAGGGCGAGCGGCAGTGCCCCCGGGGCAGCACAGGGGCCGCAAGGCCGCAGGCTGCCCGAGGCAGGGGTTGGAACGGGAGGTGGGAAGCAGCTGGTAGGGAGCGGGAGCGGGGAGTGGGGGTGCGGCAGAGAGAGAAAGCTCCAGAAGGGTGACCACGACACAGAGGCAGGCCTGAGAGGGCAGGGAGGATGTGCGGGGGAGCACGGGGCATGCCGGTGCCCCCAGGGGGCAGGAGGATGGGGGGGAGGACGGGGCATGCCGGACCCCCCCCAGAGGGCAGGGAGGATGGGGGGAGCACGGGGCATGCCGGACCCCCAAAGGGCAGTGGCTCAGACCCAGGCAATGAGACAGAGCAGCCAGGAGCCAGAGACGTAGACAGGAGGGAGGGTGAGACCGGGTGGGAGGCCCTCTCTGTGCGCCCCGGGCCGCCCGCCTCCCCTCCCCTCCCCTGCCCGCTCTGCGGGCTGCACTGCCTCCGGCCCGCCTTCCAGCGTCCCTCCCACCAGGGGGAGGCCATGCCTAACGTGTCCTGCCCGCCCCACGGTGGGCTCCGGTCCTCGTGCTTGCATACCCCCAGGGACCAGGCACTCACTGTCTCCAGAGGCCACCCTCACTTGAAGCCCCAGCCTGTGACACCCGCCGAGGGTCCCCAGAGGGGCAGGGCCAGCCCTGCAGAGACCCGAGGACAGAGTCACCTCTCTCCATCGGCCCCGGTCTGTCCAGCCTCACGGCCTCTGCTCCCCCACCCTGCCTCCGAGAGCCAGGCGTGGGGAGGGTCCGCATTTGCAGCCGAGGGCTTCCTGCACCCGCAGGGCACAGGAGCCGCATGTCAACCCGATGGGCGCCCTCAGGGAGGACCCAGGCCTGCACAGGTCTGCACAACCCCACCCGGCCCTCTGCTCACTCTCCCCCAGGCCTCTGCCCAGCCCCTTGGTGACCCCCTGGAGGGGCCCCGGGCTAACCCTACTTGCTGCAGTCGTGACCCCTGAAGGCCCACTTCCCGCACCCCCATCCTGGTAGGATTCGCACCCGTGAGTGTGGGCGGGGCTTACTTGCTTCTAACTAATAGGAGGCGAAAGAAGGGGTGATATTTCCAAGACTAGGTTGCGAGGGCTCCATGAGCTCTCCCCAAGGGAAGCCGTGCCTTCCTGCAGTGAGGCCCTCGAGGCGAGCCCACCACGTGGGTGGAGGGCTCACGTCAAGAAGGCCTGGGCCGGCGGAGAACAGAGACCACCCACATCTGGGCATCCCAGCAGCCCGGGACCCTCCACGGCCACGGTCTCCCCAGAAACCCTGTAGCTCGGAAGCCCTGATTCAGCCCGTTTTGCCCTGAGGAGGCCGGCTCAGAGTGGAGGCGACCGGCCAGCTCCTGGCGGGGCTGCTTCTGAGCCTGTTGCTAACATGCAGACTTGCATCCGTGCCCCGAGATGCTGGCCCAGGCCGCTGGCTCAGACTCAGAGCCGGGGTCTGCCCCACTGTCCACTCCAGAGGAGTTTGCGGTGGAGCCCCCAAGAGGCCCTGGAAGGTCAGGGAAGGCTTCCCGGAGGTGGCTCCAGAAGGCTCGGTGGGAGGGCGGATGCAGCGCTGCTCCGGGTGGGACCAGGGGCCGACCAGAACCCTCCTGTGGTGGGAGCTCTCCAGCCACCTCCCAGCAGGGAAGGGACTTGGTCACCAGGCCAGACAGTGGGGTTCGTTGTTGGGGAGTGGCCCATGGCCCGGGAGGGAAGGGGCCCAGTGGCGTCCCTGTGCTGAGCCTGCCGGTAGCCAAGGGCGACGTGGGCGGGGGAACGGGTGGTATGTCTGGGGGTCGGAGGCAGAGGACGCCTGGACCCGGAAAGGCAGGGAGTCCCCTGACACGAGCTGCCGTCCCACTGTGCCTGTGCTGAGGGGCAGGGCCCCCGGCCCCAGCCGAGCCCGGTCACGGCTCATCCCCGTGTGGCCCTGGAGGGTGGTGGGGCCGCATGGACTTGTCCCAGGACGAGAAAGAAGCCAGCATACTCCCCGTCCGCCAGTGTCCCCACACGGGTCAGAACCTGGCTGTGGGTCCGCTGAGTCTGTGCGGCCACTCGGGGAAGCGGTCAGGGAGTTGGGTCTGGGCGTCCCCTGGCCCCAGGGCAGCCCTGACCGTGGTCCATCACCCCGTCGCCCCAGCTCTGGTCTTCAGCAGAACAAACCAACAGTCTCCTCCCAAGGTCCCCTCCCTGGTCACGGTACTCGGGCCACCGTTGGGTTTCAACTGAGACCACCCCACCCTCCCCTGCCACCCCACCCTCCCCGCCGTGCAGGCCCCCAGGGCACAGGGCTGGGGACCCAGGGTAGAGGCGGGGCTGCAGGCATCCTAAGGGGCGTGGCCATGGGAGGAGCCTCCAGGCAGACAGCCCACAAGGCAATGACCTGCTCACCGTTTTTTACCAGGGACCTGCTCAGAGGGGCTGTAGGCAGGGCGGAAACACTCTGGCTCTTCCAGAACCCGGGTGGAGAGCCAGCCCCACCTCGAGGGCCTGTCCATAGCAGACCCGCCCGGCTCCAAGCGGCCTCGGGGGTGAATGGGGGGGGAGGTAGGCGAGACCTGAGCCGGGGCCTGGCCGATGGCTGGAAGGCGCGGCCGGCGAGGGGGGGGGCCGTGGGGGGGAGTTTATGGCCACCTTGCGGAGCCCCCAGCCCCCCCGGCAGCCAGCCAGGCCCCTGCACCTGCCTCTTTGTTTGCACAAATCCCGTCCCTAATAGACTTAATCGTGGAGCTTTGATGGCTGTGCCAGGCCCCGAGCGGCCCCCCGGCCATGCGAACAAGCACACCATTGTCTGCAGCCGCCGGCGGCCTGTTAGTGGGCAAACCCAGAGGAGAAGCAGGGCCCTGCCTCAGGCCTGGCGGGGAGCCGCGGGGCTTGGCCGGGGCACGCCAGTCCCCCTGTCGCCAGGGCGCTGCCGTCCTGCTCCGGGGCCCCCACGGGCCAGGGAAGAGCCCTGCTTCTCCCTGTTCCAGAGCCGGCCTCCAGGACCCTGGAGCCGGGGCCCCAGTTCCGGGGGCCACTGACAGAGCCGCCAGCCGGACAGACAGCCACTCCGCGCACCCCCACGGGCGGGCAGGTGCACCTGGCCACTCCGTGCACTCCCGGACCCCGGGATGGGGGGGACACAAGAGCGGCCCCCTCGCCGCCAGGCGGGAGTGTGAAACCGCGTGGAAAACGGCCTGGGAGTTCCCGGAAAGTCAGACGCAGAGTCGCCACGCGACCCAGCAATTCCGCTCCTGGGTGCGGACCCGCGGCCGCGAAAGCCGGATGTGGGGGGACGCGCACGCCCATGCCCGCGTGGGCTCCGGCGCCCGGAGGGGGAAGAGGAGTGCGGTCCCGCAGCACAGGGGCGTGGCCCTCCGCCATGGAAACCGCGAAGCGCACACCTCGCCGTGAGCCTCCTAAGTCATCCTGGGATGAAGATCCTGGCCCGAAGACCAGGCGCCGCGGCGCTCCGTTCACACGGAATGTCCGAGCACACGCGGAGGAGCTGAGCCGCGGGCTCGGAGGGGGGCTGCTTCAGGAGGGGGCCGCGCGGGGGCGAGGGCGCAGAGTTGCTCCTGGGAGCTGGGAAATCTGGGATGAGGCGGAGGTGGGGGGAGGGGGGCACAGCCGTGTGCGCGTGTGGAGCGCCGCCGAATCGTGCGCTTTAAATAGTTCGTTTTATGTGACGGGAATTACCCCTGAAGATGACAAACGCGACCCCCAGGGACAGAGGCACAGACGGGGGCCTGGTGACGGGAGGCATGGCCCGAGCCAGGCGCTCGGCTGGCAGTTGGGCTGTGACCTCGGGCAGGCGGCTGGGGAGCGGCGCCTCCGGGAGCCCTGAGAAGGTGATGGAGAGCCCTCCGGCCTCCTTTGCGCCTCTTCGGGTCCCTTTTCCAGGATCCTGTGCAGACCTACTACCCGCAGCTGCCGGCTGGCCTCCGGGACGCGGGCGGATCCGACGCACGGTCCCAGGGTTCGCCCGCAGCCCAGGCAGGGGCAAAGGCAGGACGGGGGTCGTGTGGCCCATCCTCGGGCACCGCCCTCTAGGACGGGGCAGCCACAGCCCCAGCAGCCAGGCGCTGCCCACTCACCCCTCCCGGCCCTGAACTCCCAGCCCCCCCACCCGCAGCCCTTGGCTGAGCGCCAGGGCCACCGTCTCTGCCCCTCAGTGTTTTCCTCTTAAAGGGGGCGGCGGGACAGCCACCTCCTGCTGCCCCGGCGGCACCCCTGCAGCCCTGCCTCTGGCCCCCCTCACGGTCCCTGGGAACAGAGATGCTCTCTGAGCCGGGACGCCACACAGCGTCCCCAGAGCAGGCTTGCTGACCCTGCTCCAAGGCAGCCCCTCATGACGTCCCCGTCACTCCGTGCTGCCGTCCACGGGGGACGCCTGGCTCCGGACCTGCCGGGCCGCTCTGCTCCTGGGGCGCCACCTGCGGCCCCCTCTCCCCCGAGTTGGGACCCCCTCCCTCTTCAAACCCCCAGACCCAAGTCTGTCACGCTGTTTGTCTTTTTAAACTAACGGCCTTTATTGTTGTAGAACTCGAACGTCTGGGGTCGGCGCGGTCGGTTCCGACACCTGAGAAGCGGTGCCGCATTGTCACCTTGCTATTTTCTTATCCTAGAAAGAGACACTTAAAATTTACTGTCTTCACCGACCTAAGTGCACAGTTCAGGGGCACCGAGCACGGTCACGCTGTTGTGCAGCCGTCCCCACCCTCCATCTCCAGAACCTTCTGTCTTCCCAAACGGAAACTCCGTCCCCGTGAAGCACGGACCCCCGGCCCCTCCCCCAGCGCCGGCGCCCACCGTCCGCTCTCTGCCTCGGGGAATCTGGAGACTCGGGGGGCCTCGTGTGAGCGGATCGCACGTGAGCAGCACGTCCCCCGGGTCCGTCCACGTCGCGGCAGGTGTCAGAGTGTCCCTCCCGGTCAGGGCCGAGCCGCGGTCCCGGAGGAGGACGGACCGCATTTCATTTCTCCATACTGACCAACCCGCGAGTCCACGGCTGGCATCGAGGGTCCCTCTCGGTGGCGCACGCTCGTGGCTTCGGACAAACTCGTGAGGACGCGTAGCCACCCCTGCGGGACCCCACGGCGTCGCTTCCTGCCCCCAAACCCTCCGTGCTCCGCCCCCTCATCCCTCCTTCCCTCCAAACCCCGCCCACCTCCGATCCCGGTGCTGTCTCCCCGGGTCCGCCTTTTCTGTAAGGTCGCAGAGTCGGAATCACAGTGCGGTCTCCCCCGGCCTCCGTCTGCGCCCTCACCCTCCTCCGGGAGGTCGGAGTGACCCTCACGTGGGAGCGAGCACGTCCGAGAGCACTTCCCTGTGCTGAAAAGCCCCTCGGGCTTCCTGCCTTCCCGTGGGCCTTCCACAAAGACAGCCCGCACCTGGGCCTGTGCGCCCGCCCCGCCAGCCCGCCTGCCTCCCCAGGGCCACGCGCGCCAACCCCAGCCTGTCTGTTCTCGGGGGCGCATGCACCAATCAGCCACGGGCCCTTTGCATGTGCTACACCCCTGCCTGGGTGAACCTGACTGGAGTGATCCTCCCCAGAGAAGCCTTCCCCGGAGGCCCCGGCCAGGCCGTGTACACCCGGTGCTCCTTCAATTTTCACTTCTGTCCCTCCGTGTACATCCCAGGCACCGCTCCGGGACGTGGGAGTCCACAGAGGACAAATCAGGATAGGACAAGTCCTGGCAATGGTGGGCCCTCCATCCTGGGAGGGAGAAAGCAGAGACCAGACGAGTCAGCAATGGCGTGGCCTGTTCGTGGAGCTGTACCGATTTCGTGGAAAAGTGGAAACGGCCCGAGGTGCGGAGCGGAAGGTCCTACAGCCTCGCTGTAGGCCTACAGGGGGCGCTGGCCTGGGGAGGGCGCGCGGGCGGGCTGAGCCTGGGCCGCTCTGGCCCCAAGGTCGGTACTGAAGACCAGCTCTCCGCTCGTTCCCCGGGTTGCTTTCCCGAAGCCCCCCTCCCACCCTGGGTCCAGTGTCTGACCCCCCACTGTTTCCGGTGTACACAGTAGGTGCTCCAGAGCTGAATCCGGCCGTATTCCGTGGCTCCATGGACGCCCCCGGAAGAGGGCTGGGCAAGGAGCCTCCACATGAAACGCTTCGGGTGAAAACCAGATTGCTCCCCGCACAGAGGAGGACTCGGGGCGGGGCGCAGGGTGAGGCGAGAGCCGGCTGGGGCTCTGGGCCTGCTCTGCCCCGTCCCTCCCGGCCACCCAGGCCTCCGTGGCCGACAGTCCCCGGAGAGCTCCGAGGAAAGTGTTCAGATGCCAGGGCTGCTGCGGCATCTCCTGACGTCGGGAGGGGGTGAGCGGTCCCTCCCCTCCCCTCCCCTGCTCCTCTGCCAATTGCCCCCACCCCTCTAACAAGCACAGACACGGCATAAATGCGTGTGTAGTTACACCCACCCTCACGCCCAGCGTGACCCACTGGGGGGCGGGGACCGGGCGCCGCTCGTCCCCGAGCCGGGCTCCCTGCACCCATTCCCCCGGGGTGGGGGTGGGGGTGGGGGCCGGGCACACGTGGGCACACGCGCACGCAGAGACACACGCCCAGCCGCGCCTGCGGGGACCCCGCCCTCCCGCCCAGCTGCCCTCGGCAGCGACGGCTACAGACACTGGGGCTGCCTTCCTCGGCCGCGTCCACCTGCAGGCTGGCAGGTTCAGACACACACCACGCACTTCGGAGCCGCAGGCGGCCTGGAGGCCCGCCTGCCTCGACAGGGAGGCCTGCGGACGTGAGACACTCCTGCCCCGCCCCGCCTCGCTGCAGTGGACCAGCCGCCCCGACCGAGCCAGCCAGCCCTCCTGCAGCCTCACCCTCCGGACCCGCCTCTGGGACCTGGAAGCCTTCGGGCGGGCGCACGTGGGCTCTGCACACAGCCCTCCCCCCCCCCGCCCGGCCTCCGGCGTGACAGGGAGCCACTGCGCCCGCAGTGAACCGCCCTCCCGCCCGCGCGAGGGGGGCCGGGCCCTCCCTCCAGGGCAGCCCCAGCCGGGACGCGCCCCCGGGGGCAGTAAATGCTGTTCTCCGACCTCCAGGCGACCGCCCTGTGATACAACCTCCACTGCTGTGCTCCCGAGGGGCGTCCCGCCGCTTCTCCTGGAGCCGCCTCCTCCCGCAGGTTCTTAGGGAGAATTCCAGGCTTTCTTTCTGGGGGCCGGGCTGCGAGCAGGGCCCCTGCCATGAGCCCCCCCCCCCCAGGGACCCCATGCAAGGAGGGGGCTGGGCACCCGGCAGCCCAGAGCAAGGCCTTTGCTGACTCCCCCTGCACAGAGCTGGGCCGGAGCCGGGCATGCCACGTCCCTGGCACTCACGAGCCACGGGAAGCACCGAACCAAAAGGCAATGAGGGGGTCTGCAGTGAGCTCCATGGACCCGCAAAGTAAGGTCGGGACCTTGAGTCCCAGGGCCCCTCTGGCGGTGCAGGGGAGGCGGAGGTGCCAGGGCCAGCCGGACCCAGCACCTTGAGGTAGGGGTGCCGGGCTGATTGAAGAGGAAGGCCCCTGAGACCATGGACTTGAGAGTCTTGAGCCCTGACTCCCCACATGCCCCGGGCCTGCGGGCACACCCCTCTGCGGAAGACCGCGGGCACACCTTGCTCGAAGACCGTGTGGGGGTCTAAATGAGGCCGGGGCCCCCAGACCCGCCGGGAGGGCTGAGCCTCAGCACGAGTAGGCGGGAAGGGCTGGCCTGGAGAGGGGTGGCAAGGGTCACAGGCCTGGTGGCTGCAAGGTGGGAGAGAGCGCTGGGGCCTGGGGGCGAGTGGGGGACCCGGGTCAAAGCAGTGGTTTATAGGAGTCCCCTTTCCTGGGCACAGGACTGACCCCTCGCCAGGGGCCCCGGGGTACGATCCTTCCTCGGAAGCACAGCACGAGGCTGGCCGCAGGAAAGGGGGGACAGGGGCCTGGGTGGCTCAGGGAAGCGGGTCCCCCGTGGGGCTGTGTTTAAGGCTGGAAACCCCGGCGGCCGCGCTGCGGAGAGGCCCCGAGTGCGGAGGCGGCACAGGGCTCAGCAGCGGCCGTCCTCTGGAGGCCACAGACCTGGGCCCCCTGGCGGCGATGGGAAGAGAGAACCCCGGGAAAGCCCGGCGGGGGGAGCGGTGGACAGATTACATTCCGGGCAGCGTGCAAGCTGAACTGTGTCCCCAAATTCCCGTTGGGGTCCTGACCCCCAGCTACCCAGGACATGCCCCTATCTGGAAATGGAGTGATTAAGGTGACACGAGGTCACCAGGTGCGCCCTGATCCCGTGTGCCCGGGGTCCTGGTAAGCAGAGGGGATCGGGACACAGACACGCACGGAGGGACGACCCCGTGAGGACGCAGGGGGAGGACGGCAGTCCACACACGAGGAGAGGGGCCTCGGGAGGACCCAGCCCTGCCCCCGCCTGCACCTCGGGCTCTGGGCTCCAGGACGGGGGACACTGACCATCTGTGTTTAAGCCCCGTCAGTGGGGCTTTGTCACGATGGCACTAGCCACCTCCTACAGGCTGCAGCGTCGGCACCAGGGCCTGACCGCAGGATCCGCGAGAGGGTCCGGGAAGCACGGTGCTCTGGGGGAGACGGGCGGCCACTCGGAGCGTGCAAACAAGAGACGATGACCACGAGCCCGAGGTGGAGGGCTTCCTCTCCGATGCAAAGTCATGGCCCCCTGACCCGTGCCCAAGCCTGAGCCGGTTCTCAGACGCAGACCCATCCGCGGAGAGAGAAGCTGGGTCCCCAAGAGGAAGGGTCCCCCCGCCCGATCCCTCGGTCCTTCCCCGGGGCACTACGGGCCCTGAGTCTGAGAGCCACGACGGGGGACACCCACACCTTTGCATGCAGGGACCCACGGTGCCATCCTGGGCCCCCGTCAGAGAAGCAGCATGTGCGGGTTAGGTGACAAAGGACAGCCCGGCCCGGCTGCGTCTCGCACGGGTGCCTGTGTCCCCGGGGCCCAGGCGGTGCTCGCTCCCCTACTTGTGGCAGCGCCGGGCTTTCCTGCGGGTTCCCTGACCTGCGAGGTAGGACCCGCCCCGCAGGGAAGCGCAGGTGCCGTCCCGGAAACTGCCCGTCACCCCCGCCCAGAGCCCAGAGGGCCCCTCAGGACACCGACGCTTCCCAAGGGCCTCGGCACTTCTAGAAAAAAAATGGAGCTAGATTTCTCTTCTGACCTGAAAAGAGAAAACAAAAAGTTGAACGAAATGCGTGAAACCGGGGCCTTCAAGACGCCGGACGCGGGCGACGGGGCCAGTGCTCCCAGGAGCCAGAGGGCGGGGCCGGCGGCTGCCAGCCGCTCACGACAAGCCGAAGGCAGCCTGGCCACAGCCGACGCCCTGCTTAGCAGGAGAAGCCGGGGTGGACGCCAGCGCCCCCACGCCCCCCGCCCCATCTGTGTCACAGTAGGGGCGCGCCATCTCAGTGAGGGGAAGGCGCGAAAGAAAGCGTGTACGGATCGCAAAGAAAGAAGGAAAAGACTCTGTATCTGCAGACGACAGGACCATCCTCGCGGAAACCCTGGGACCTGGCGGCAGGAGCCGTTCCTGGAATGAACGAGAAGCATCTCGAGGTCACAGAACACAAGCTGGAGGCACAGAAGTCAAACGCTTCCTGGACGCCGGGAACGAGCACCTGGAATTCGAAGTTAAAACATCCACACGGCGGCGTCCGGTCGGCGTACTCGGTGGAGCGCGTGACGCTTGGTCTCAGGGTCGTGAATCTGAGCCCCACACCAGGTGCAGACATGCTTGAACATAAAATCTTAAAAAAAAAAAACAAACAAACCCAATCCCATTTGTAATAGCACACCCCAAAACCGAAATACCTAGGCATAAATCTAACAATATACGCAGGACGTACACACAGAACACTACAAAATACTAATAAAAATCTTAAAAAAATTTTATAGTGATTTACTTTGAGAGAGAGAGAGAGAGAGAGAGCGCGAACAAGCAGGGGAGGGGCAGAGAGGGAGAGCCCCAAGCAGGCTCTGCGCTGTCAGTGGGGCTCGATCCCCCAAACTGCAAGATCGCGACCTGAGCTGAAATCAAGAGCTGGACGCTTACCCGACGGAGCCACCCAGGTGTCCCACTAAGAGAAGTTTTAAAAGCTGAATAAATGGAGAAACACTCTGTGTCCGTGGCTCCGAACACCGGATATTAAGGTATTGGTTCTTCCCCACTTGATATGCGGATTGAACACACTCCCCGCCAAAGTCCCAGCAAACCTTTCGTGCGTGTGGACACGCTGACGCCGAAGGTCGCGTGGAGAAAAAGCCCACGGAAGGGCAGAGCCGCGAGCCTCATGCTGCCCAGTCCAGCACGTCCTGAGGGACCGCACGGCCTCCACGGGGTCGGGACGGCACACAGCCGCGGGGGGGGGGGGGGGGGGGGGCGGAGAGCAGCGAGACAGGAAACAAAGCCGCACGTCCGTCCTGACGGCCCTCCTCCGCAGCAGCACCGGCAGCTCGTGGAGGAAAAGCAGCCTTTTCAAACGCGTGGACGTCCAGAGGCAGACGAATCAGCCCGGACGCAGAACTCATGCCTCAAAAAAAAAACAAAAAAACAAAAAACTGAACTCCAATTGTAAACTGCAAAACTACAAAATCTCCTGAAGGAAGCAGATGAGGGGACCGCATGACCTTGGAATTGGCGACCGAGGTCTTCCACACGACACGGGTCGTCTGCTCCGGGAAAGCTACTGTCAGGAGGACGAAACGCCGAGTCACAGACCGGGAGAAAATATTTTCTATTAACTTTTTTATGTTCACTTTTGAGAGAAGGAGAGAGACAGAGCACGAGAGGGGAGGGGCAGACAGAAAGGGAGGCACAGAATCTGAAGCCGGCGCCAGGCTCCGAGCCGTCAGTGGGGCTCGAACTCACAAACTGCGAGATCATGACCTGAGCTGAAGTCGGACGCTTAACCGAATGAGCCCCCCGGGCGCTCCCGGGAGAAAATACTTTCACGACACACATCTAATAAAGGACTTGCATCTAAACTATACAAAGAACCCCTCCAGGACCAACAACGACAAGACGAGAATAAATAAATAAACAAAAAACAACTGGGAGATGAGGAAAGAAGGTGAGCCCCCTCTCACCCTGCAGCTGGGCTGTGCAGACAGAAGGGAGGTGTGTGACCCGGTGCTCGGGGCCCTTAGCTACGAAGGAACAGAGAACTAGAACAACGACATGCCCCCGCCTCTCTGTCGGAACGCCTAAGACCCCACATCGCTGCCGATGCCAACCGCCGGCGAGGACGTGGCGCAGCCCTCCCTCGCCGCTGGCGCGGCTACAGGAGGGGCCACCCCGCGGGAAGACGGTTGGCGGTCTGTCACAGAACTCGATGTGTTGTCAGCATATAATCTGGCAGGTGCTCCCAGGTCCTTGCCCAGCTGAGTCGGGGACGACGCCCACACCAAACCTGCGCACAGGTAGGCGTAGCAGCTTTTTCTATCGTCACCGAAGGCTGGAAGCGGCCAGGAGATTCTGCGGGAGGGGAATAGATCAATGGAGCGTGGCTCGCCTGCACCGTGGAATGTTCGGGGACGAAAGGAGACGACCTATCAAGCCACAGAAAGACATGCACGTGAAAGCAGCCCGTCTGAAAGGCCACACGCCCTAGGATTCCGACTCTGGGACACGCTGGAAGGGGCAGGACCAGGGACGGGGTAAGAGGATGGCGGCCGCCCAGGCTCCCGGGGGGCAGACGGCTGGGCAGCGGAGCGCAGAGAGCTCCTGAGGCAGCGGGACTATGATGAAGGGCGTTGCAACGGTGAAGAAAAGGCAGTACGTGTTTATCAAAACTCCCGGAACTTTACAGACAAAGAGCGAACCTCAACGTACGATATTCCCTAGGCTGGAGACCCCGGGGATATGGACTGTGAAAACACTCATCTGAACGTATTACGCGTGTATGAACCTCACTGGACAGGGCGCCGACCTGAGTCGTTTGGGAAATGAGTGGCATTTGTGTGACGGGAGGCATGGGGACTGCACGGATGCGCCACACGCCGGTGACGAGGTGGCTCCGCGGGGCCGCGGGCTCACGATTCCGCCGCGTACTACACGGAACGGAGCGAATCGTAAGCAGGTGTGGGGGGTGTGGGGGGGCAGCGGGTCTCTCGCTGCTGGAGAGGAAGGGTACGGATCAGCGGGGCAACAGGGCCTGAGCGACCCCGGGGAGCAGGGCTGGCGAGGCCGCCACGGACTTCTGCTCAGCATGCCCGAGATCTCGATGGCGGTGCGTGGGCACACGCGGACCCGCCCGTGAGCACGCACGCACATCTGGCTGTGCCGGCGGAGGGCCCGCAGGCTGGGCCGTCCCGGCAGCAGGGGGCACACCTGGGGCCCGGAGCTCGCTCTCTAATCCCATTCCCCAATAAGAGGAGTTCGAGGAACGGCAGGTGCGGGACACGGGTGAGATGACCACGGAGCGTCCCGTAGGGCCAGAACTAGAAAGCGCTCGGACGAAGAAACCGGGCGTCAGCGGAGCCGTGCAGGGGTGCGCGGGGACCAGGCGAGCCATCTCCCAAGGGCCGAAGCTGCAAACGCTTCAGGGGCGAGACATGGAAAGTGACTTTGGATGATTACGCGAACTACAAGCTAAGTATTCATCAGCCCGACCTGACAGAAACACATAACCGAATAGACACACTTCTTCCTCGGAGAAGAATTTCTAGTAGTTTACGTCGCTGCTCTAGGGCCTTCCTTCCGGATGGTCCAGTATTGAAAGGGAGAGAGAGATAGTGTCCCCACAGCGGAGAGGCCTGGCAGACACACGCGGCCGGGCGGGCGAGGTCGGCGTCACGGTGACCCGCCGCACGGAGAGCACGTAGCCCCGATAGGACATGACGCCAAGGGCGCTGGACCCCCGCGGTCCTCTTCCGCAAGCCCACGACCCCCGTCTAATCGTGGGGAAATCTCCAGACAAAACCCAAACTGAAGAACATCCCACCAAACCCCCCACCAGCGCTCCTCGAAACTGTCAAGGTCACCAAAGGGAAGCAAAATCCGAGAGACGGTCTCCCCCGAGAGGGCCCCGAGGAGACACGGTGGTGAACGGGCTGCAGGGTCCCGGATGGCATCCTGGCACACGGGGACGAGGGGGGGTGGCAGG
This sequence comes from Paguma larvata, assembly GCA_030068075.1. Taxonomy (NCBI): domain Eukaryota; kingdom Metazoa; phylum Chordata; class Mammalia; order Carnivora; family Viverridae; genus Paguma; species Paguma larvata. The sequence goes on along the minus strand of JAINVK010000397.1, from coordinate 357,751 downwards.
GAAGCCGGACGGAAGACGCGTGGGACCCTCTGACCTCTCCCCGAACTCTCTGCTCACAATAATTCTGCAAATCGGGGCGCCTGGGCTGCTCAGCTGGTTAAGCGTCTGACTTCAGCCCAGTGTCTAACACAAAACTCACGGTTCGTGGGTTCAAGCCCCACATCGGGCTCTGTGCTGACAGCTCGGAGCCTGGAGCCTGCTTCGGATCCTGTGTCTCCCTCTCTCTCTGCCCCTCCCCCACTCTCTCTCTCTCACTCTCTCTCTCAAAAATAAACATTAAAAAAACCCAATAACTCCACAAATCTAAACTGTTCTAACATTTAGCACTTTATTAAAACAGTAACAACGGCTGAAAAGGTTCCCAACGTGAGGAAACAGAAGCCCGCTGATCCAAGAATTTCTCACCGAGCCCCAGCACAGGAGAGACTAAGGAGTGAGCTCACTGAGGCAGATAGGAATCCAATATCTCTACATCAGAGCTAAAGAGAAGTGGTAAAACCTGCTGAAGGGGGAAAAGACGCACGGTGTGGGGCGGGGAAGGCGAGGGCCGGCAGAGCTCCCGTCAGTAGCCAGTAGCCGTGCGGAGGGCAAGTCTGGAGGCCGGGAAGGCGGGGCCGGCACTGTCTCCCCAGGGCCCCTTCCCAAGAAAGGGCCCTTCCAGAGTGAGGGGGAGACAGGCATTCCTGTCAGAAGCTACGGGAAGCAACCGCCAGCACGCCCGCTCTTCAACAAAGCTGGAAGGAAATTCTTCAAGCAGGAGGAAAACAACGCCAAGTAAAAACATGGATTTACTCGAAGCCACAAATAGCACAAAAATGGTAGCTGACATGTTTTCGGGGGTAAACAATCACCTTTTCTCTTGTTATTTATATACATTTATTATAGAATTACGGGGCGACACGTGCCATAATTGTGCAGGATGGTAATTAGGGAACGCAGTGCAGGGCGTAGGCAACTCCACGCTGACCCTGTTTCTGAAATGTTTCCGAGACTCTGAAACTATTCAGAAATGAAACATCAAAGGTTGAACAAGATTAAGAGCCGTGGGGTGCGAGGTTCGTAACACGCAGAAGTGGAATCCATGACGTACGGAGCAAAGGCAAGGGAGAATTGGAGACACGCTAGCACGAGGTGCCAAGGTTACGCGAGATGCGGGCTGACGTCGCCAGAGAGGACCCTCATAAGAAGAAAGCGTGGAATGGGAATCCCGAAGCAGCCACGAAGTAACAACACAAACGGCTACGGATAATAAGCCGGCAAAGGAAATAAAATAATGCCACGAAGAGTAGTATTCGCTGCAGAGGAAGAGCAGGTGGAATCACAGAAACCGATGGACTTGCACCCGGGTGTACCAGTAATCACAGCAAACGGGACTGGGCTAAACATCCCGTGAACAGGTGGACGTTGCTGGATTGGATTTAAAAAAAAGAGTAAGATCCAACTATATGCTGCCTACAGAAAACAAAAAACCTTTAAATATGACACAAATAGGTTTAAAGTCAAAGAATAAAAAAGTATGAACCAGGGGTACCTGGGTGGCTCAGTCGGTTAAGTGTCCAACTCCTGGTTTTGGTTCAGGTCACGATCTCACAGTTCGTGAGTCTGAGCCCCACATCACCTCTGCACTGACAATGCAGATCCTGCTTGGGATTCTCTCTCTTCCTCTCTCTCTGCCCCTACCCAGCTTGCTCTCTCTCCCAAAATGAATTAAAAGAAAAAAAAAAAAAACTTTAAAAAAAAGTGTGAACCAAACTAACACTAATCACAACGAAGCTGGACCAACAATAGAATAATTAGAGAGGTAATCATGAAAGAATATTTATCAAGATAAAGAAAGTCATCTCATAATAATCAAAGGGTCATTTCCACAAGAAACTATAACAATCCTAAACATGTATGCACTGAATAACAGACCTTCAAAACACATTAGGCAAAACCTGGTCAGGTTGGAAGGAGGGAGGGAAAAACATACCGTGTAGTAGAAAATTCAATACCCCACTTTCAAGACCAGGTAGAAAGTAGGTGGGAAATCGGGAAGGGCACAAGAGGCTTGAACAAAACAACTAATTTGACTGAGCTGGCAGCAATGGGGACACTCCGTGTCACCCATGCCTCAACACAGCTGTAAAATGTATGATTCCCATGGGGAGGCGGCAGAGGTCAGTGCCGCCTTCTGGGACGGAAAGAATGCCAGGGTCTCGGTCCCTGTTGTGTCCCTGCTTGTTTCATCTGCATGGGCTCTCGGGAGGCCAGCCGAATGCTGGCAGGTGGCTGCCGACCACCCCACATGCCACCAAGTGGGCTCGCAGCAGCCGCGAGCGCAGCCAGGAGGCCCGGGAAGGTGCCCCCGCCGGACCAGATTAGCAGGGCTGCTGAGAGGCGCTGGGCAGACGCCGAGGCGGCGAATGAACTGAGGTCGGTACTCGTCGGAAAGGGGTCTCGAAGCGGTTTGCACTCACGCGGGCCGGGTAAGAGTACGCATCCGTGGTCTCGCTTGGGAACACGTGGGCTCTGCTCTCTGTCACAACACGGTCCAAAGGGAAAGAGCCTCTGGACGGTTCACAGGCCACGACCTCGGTTCCCAGCGCTGATGACGTTGCGCTAGTCGGATGCGACGAGTGCCCCAAGGAAGACGCGCGGACCCTGCACGACAGGAGACGCGTTCTCCTCAGACTCGGAGACCTGGCGCCTTGTGAGGCTGCCCCCATGAGGTCTGGCAGATCCTGCAGCACCAGAGAGAAAGACCCCTCATACGGAGCTCCTGGGAGACCCCAGGAGAGAGTCAAGGCGCAGACCCGCAGGGCTCTGGGGCAAGGCCGTGGAGCCAGCCATGCCATTTGGAGGTCAGTTCCTGGCACACCGCCGGACATGGGTAGACAGGGTGCCCACTGGTTACAGACGCCCATCAGGAACCGGGTTCTGTCAGACCCGCCACCGACCTCGGCAGGTCCAGCGAGGCCGGCAGCGATCCACCGGAAAGCGCAAGAACTATGTCTGAGAGTGGGAACGAGCAGAGGGCACGGGAAAGCCACGCACACGAGGAGCCGGAACCCCCATGTCATCTGCGGGTACTGCACCGGCCCTGTCCTCCGTGTAGGGGGTGGTCCCCTACGATCCCGTGGTGGGGAGGAGAAGCCGGAGCTTGGCTCCTCGGGAGCTGCGGGCAAGGACAGGCTGGCAGGTCTGCACCTGACCCTGGTTCCAAAGTCACCCTGATTCCCCTGCAGACGGGCCCTGAAACCCCCCGGGGGTATATATTCTCCCGGGAGAGCAGGAAGCCTGACCCGCTGTCAGCTTCACACGGGCCTCACTAACCCCCCGCTGTCAGAGAGGCCCTAAACGTCAAAGTGAACCCACCAGTCTGCCTCCATTTCCAGGGATGGGCCCCGGGGGTCCTCAGGCGGCTTCGGAGATTCCCAGGCACAGGCCCAAGAGGTGACCCAGGAGTGGGCCAGACTGGGGGTCGTCAGAGACTCAGAAGAGGCTCAGACTCCGCACCCCATTGACCTCTCCCTTTGGGACATGACCAGGGGCCCCAGGGGCTGAGGACCAGCCCCAGCCACTCTGTTACATTGGGGTCAAGCCACGTCTAGGAGGACCTGGAACAGTCTGGGACATGTCACTCACCGGGAAAGCTCTAAGAATATAGAAAGACACCCTATCAGACGCACAGCACAGAGGCAAGACTTCAAGCTGAAGGCAGATCTGACACTGAGGAAAACAATCTCCACACTACACGCAAGGGGAGGCTAAAGGAGTTTCATGTCTGTGGTGGTCTGAGGGAAACCATGGCAACGAGAAGCCCAGCCCCAGCTCAGTCCCCCGCTAGGCTGACTGCAAAGCCCGTCTGCAGGGAGTTCTCATTTCCAGGCACAAAATTATTTATCCCAGTCTCCACTGTCCTCCGCAGATGTCTGCGTCTCGGCAAAAATTATGAGGCTACGAAAAACGCAGAGAAACAACACACTGTTAAAGCAAAGGAATTGGAACAACCAGAGTCAGACGTTGGAACCGTCAGACGGGCTGTTTGAAATAACTGGGAGAAATATGCTAGAGACCGTCATGGGAAGGAAGAGAACATGCATGGTCAGACAGGCGATTTCGGCAAACGGGTGGAGACTAGGAGAAAAAAATCAAACGGAAGTTCTGGAATTAAAAGCTCTGTAATGGAGACGAGAGGCAAGCCACAGATGGATTCATCAATAAACGTGACACGGCCAAGGAAAGAATCAGCAAACCTGAAGACGGGCCGACAGAAAGTATCCCCACTACCATAAGTGCAAGGAGCACAAAATAGTGAAAAAGGGAAGGAGCGAAACACAGAGCAAGCAGGGACCATGGGACATGCCGGATGGTGTGCCGTGGGCATGACTGGGGTCTCAAAGGGAAACGGTAGAAGACACGTAGGAAGGACGGGGCGGAAGAAACAGTTGGAGAAATAACAGGTGAGAATTGCACAGAATCATTGACACACAACGAAACACACATCCAAGGTGCTCAGAGAACACCCGGCAAGATAAATACCATAGAAAACAACCCAAGGTATATTCACATATTCAAACTGCCAAAAACCCAAGGCAAGAGAGAACATCCCGGAAGTGGCCAGAGAAGGAAGTGGGTTGCATACAGAGGAAGAACACAAACACAACAGCACACTTTTCGTCAGCAACCAAGGAAGCCAGAATAAAAACTCTGGACCCAGAATTCTATACCCAGCGCAAATATCTTTCAGAGAAGAAGGAGAAATAAAGTCCTTATCAGACAAACAAAAACTGGATAATGCATTGCCGGAAAGCCTTCATTATAAGAAATGTTAAAGGAAGTTCTTCAGGCCAAAGGAGCGTGATACCAGACAGAAGCTAGGATCTACACGAAGACTTGAGAAGCACTGGACACAGAATAGAGGGAGGTTAGAATAAAATTAATTTCTTCCTTATATTTATGGCTCAGAAAGTTAACCAGCCATCTAAAGAAAAAATAGCGGTAGTGGATGATATGTTTATACGATAAGTTAAAGTAGAATTTATGACAACGATAAGCACACATAAGGGAGGAATTGAGAATATACAGCTGTATACTCCTTACGTGACTCATAAAGCAATGTGATAGCATTTGGTAGACCTTGATTAATTAAAGAGTATATCATAAATCCTCGGACACCTGTTAATTTTTTAAAAAGAGATTTAAATAATAAGGCAATAGTGGAGATCAATGGAATCATAAAATAGACTCCGTAAACCCAAAATAAGGCACGTGGAGAAAGGAAGAAAAAGCCAACAGAATGCAGCAGACAGAAAAGAGCTAGCAAGATTGTGACATTGAATCCGACATAAATAATCACACTGAATTTAAACAATCCCAACATACCCATTAAAAGAAAGAGGTCGTCAAATTGAATAAACAAAGACCCAGCTAGACGTTGTCTGTAAGAAACCCACATTAAATATAAAGCCATAAATAGGTCTGAAGGAAAAGGATGAAAAAATATGTCACACAAACACTCGTGAAAATAATATAGCTGGAATTGCTATATTCACCTCCAAGGGGACTTTGGAACAAGAAATATTACAAGGAATAAAGAGAAATATCACATGATGATGCGGGGGTCAATTTTCCAATAAGAGAAAACAATCCTAACAACAGAACTTCAAAATACAGGAAGCAAGACCTCATATAATAAAATTCAATATGCATTCAAAATTTAAAAAAAACAAAACTCTCGGGAAAACTAGGAATAAGAGAACATTCTTAACCTAATAAAGGGTATCTAAAAAACAGAATGAAAGCAAACAGACTAAATGGCAAAAGACTGAAATCTTTCCCCCTAACATTGGGAAGAGGGATATCTTCTTTCTTCAACACTGTTCATCGTTTTACTGGAAGGCCGAGCTAGTATAATAAGGCAAGAAAATGAAATAATGGCATCTAATAATAACATAATAAATGTCATCTAATAATGGCCTATAATAAGTGGCATTGAAAAAGAAGAAATGAAACCATCTGTATTCACAATGACATGAATGTTTATATTGAACACCTCTGCCCAAACTACAGACACTCCCAGAACTAATAAGAGAGTTAGCAAGATCTCGATATAAAGTCAATATACAAAAACTAATTGTATGTCTATACACAAGTATAATTCTAAATTTTCATTTTTTAATTTTTATTTTCTTTTTAATTAAAAAAATTTTTTTTTGATATTTATTTTCGAGAGAGAGAGAGAGACAGAGCACGAGGCGGAGAGAGGCAGAGAGTGAGGGAGACATAGAATCCGAAGCAGGCTCCAGGCTCCGAGCTGTCAGCACAGAGCCTGACACGGGGCTCAAACCCATGGACCGTGAGATCATGACCTGAGCTGAAGTCAGATGCTTAACCGACTGAGCCACCCAGGTGCCCCTATTTTTAATTTTTTTTAATGTTTGTTTATTTTTGAGAGAGACAGAGACAGAGTGTGAGCAGGGAAGGAGCAGAGAAAGAGGGAGACACAGAATCTAAAGCAGGCTCCAGGCTGTGAGCTGTCAGCACAGAGCCTGACGTGGGGCTCAAACTCGTCAACCATGAGATCACAACCTGAGCTGAAGTCAGACACTTAACTGACTGAGCCACCCAGGCATCCTGAATTCTAAATTTTCAAAACAGCTCCATTTACAATAGCACACCAAAAATGAAATGCTTGGATGTAAATAAAAGTATGTACATTCTGTGTTACAAAAACTAATGAAAGAAATTAAACACCTAGAGACACAGAAAGATATACTATGTTCATGGATTGGATGATTCAATATTGTTAACATGTCTGATCTCCCCAAATTAACCGAAAGATTCACACATGCAAATCATTTTCCCAGATTTTTTTTGTAGATGTGCACAAGCTGATTCTAAAACTCATATGAAATGCAAATAAACTAGAATAGTCAAAACAATTTAGAAAAAGAAGAACAAAGGGCGTCTGTGTGGCTCAGTTGGTTGGGTGTCTGACTTTGGCTCCTGTCGTGATCTCACAGTTTGTGAGTTCGAGCCCTGAGTCGGGCTCTCTGCTGTCAGTGCAGAGCCTGGTTTGGGTCCTCTGTCTCCTTCTTTCTCTGTCCCTCCCTTGCTTGTGCTTTCTGTCTCAAAACTAAATTGTAAAAAACATTACAAAATAGAAAATTAAGAAAAGAAAAAGAAGAACAAAGTTGGAGGTCTTGCACTACCTCAGCTACGTGCAGAAAAATGAACCTTGGAACACATATCTCACAGCTTGTACGAAAAAAACCCACTCAAAAGAAATCATATAGCTAAATGTGAAATACAAAACTGTAAAACATCTAGAGAAGAAACCGTGGGAGAAAGTGCCCGTGACCTCGTGAAGACAGCCAGGGCCTCCGACCTCAGCACTGTGGACATCTGGGGTTGGACAATTCTTCCCTCCGGGGGCTATCCCGCGCCCTGCAGAGTATTTGACACTAGTCACTGGTACTCTCCAAAAGTGACAACCAAAAATTCCAGACATCGCCAAATATTTCTCGGGGGCAGAATGGCCCCTAGCTGAGAACTGCTGGGTTCGGCAAAGATTTCTGAGATACGGCACCGACACACGGCCAATAAAAGAAAAAAACCCATACTTTGGACTTTGTTAAATGCAAAACTTTTCCTCTGTAAGAGACGAGGTTAAGACACTCCGTCCCGTACCAGTATCAGAACTTCTCAAAACTCGGGAAGAAGGCAATAAATGACCTGATTAGACGCCTGGACCTTGAAGACATGGGGACGGCAAAAAAGCACATGAAAAGCTGCTCCACACCACCGGCCAAGAGGGACGTGCGAATTGAAGCCACTGCGAGACGTGGCAAATGAAGACAAAACAATACCTACGTGGCAATGAGAAAGAATGAAATCTGGCCATGTGTAGCAACATGGATGGAACTGGAGGGTATTATGTTAAGTGAAATAAGTCAGGCAGAAAAAGACAGATACCATATGTTTCCACGAATAGGTGGACTTTGTGAGATTAAGCAAAAACCAGGGGGAGGGGAAGAGGGGAAAGAAAAAAAAGACACAGAGAGGGAGGGAGATAAAACATAAGAGACTCTCAAAGACTAAGAACAAACTGAGGGTGAGGGGGATGAGGGAGGGGGGAGAGGGGGTGACGGGCATTAAAGAGGGCACGTGTTGGGATGAACACTGGGTGTTATATGTAAACCAATTTGAAAATAAACTATTATAAAATTTAAAAAAATAATAAAATAAAATAAAACATTTAAAAACAAACAAACAAACAAACAATACAAGCAAACAGAGGAGAAGCCCCCTCTCAGCACTGGTGACGGGGCAGGACAGGAGGGACACGCACACCGCTGGAGGGGGAGGTGGCCCCGCCCGGCTGCAGCCAGGTTGAGCTTCTGTGCTCCTGGGTTGAGCCTCTGTGCTCCTGGCTGTCACGGCCCTTTGCCCGGGAGCCCGTGGGCGGAGGGGGCAGCAAGGCCGGGGGTGGGGGGGACACACAGGTGCACAGACTTCTTCGCCCAGCCCAGGGCGGCCTGAGGGCCACAAGCCCAACCCTGCTTCAGCAGAGCCTGTGTGTGTGTGCACAGGTGTGTGACGTGCATGACAGTGTGTGTGTGTGTGTGTGCAACTGTGTGCTGTGTCTGAATGTGTGTCCGTGTTTGTGTGCATGCGTGCCTGACTTGTGTGTCTGTGTGTGTGTGCGTGCGCGCATGCCTGTGAGAATGAGGGAGGGAAGGAGGGCTCAGAGGAGGGCGGGGAAGCCTGTGGCTGGGTGGAGACCGAGCCTTCAGGAGCAGTGGTGCAGAAAGAGAGAGCTGGAATCCACCCCCAGGGGCAGCGGTGGGTCCCGGCCCTGCCCAGAACAGGTTGGACCTGAAGGAGCAGCAGCCCGGCTGCTGCCCTGGGGTGGGGGGTGGTGCTGGAGCAGGGAGGGGAAGCCAGGGGCGGTGGGGGTGGGGTCCGGGGCCTGGCCGAGCCGTGGTTCTGCTGTGTCCCTGTCCCTGGGGTCCCTCATCCATCCCGCCTGCTCCTGGGCAGGTCATCTGCCTGAAGTTCTCCATCCGGAAGGGCTCCCGGTCCCCTCCTCCAGGAAGCCCTCCCTGCCCACCCAGCCCGCTGGCCCCCCCAGGCTCTGGGCTGCCCCTGGCTGAACTTTGACCCCCACGTCAGTTCCCGGCACTCACAAGGGCTCGGAAGAGGCTGGGCATCTGAGTAGCAGAGAGAGGAGGGGTCCTTGAGACCCTCGTTTCCCACCTCCCTTCAAAGTTCCCACAGCCAGGGGCTGAGGACCAACCAGTGGGTGGGCCCGACGGAAGGGAGAGGGTCCTCAGCTCCCCCGGGGCCCAGCGCCAGGAGGGGCATCGGACTGGCCCTCAGGGCCTCTTAGCCCCACCTCTTAGCTGTCCGACCTCAGGCGAAGGCTTCTGTTTCTTTTTCTTTCTCCTTCGAAATTGGTGCATCTCCTAATTTTAACGCTATTCTGCCTCGTTCCGAAAGGAGCGGGACCAGGAATCCCCTGAACAGGAGGCCCGCTTGGGGGACAGGTGGTGAGAAGCCACGGAGCAGTGAAAGCCCACGCCTGGCGCCTGCGGGTGTGCGCTGCGACCCCCAGCTCACGGTGTCCCAGTCCCCGAGAGGCTCCCCCGCCAGCGACCAGGCTCCATGCAGAGGTGGGGTGAAGGTCAGGCCGGCGCCCCCCGCCCCCTCCCCAGGGCACGCTGAGTGGAAAGGAACAGGACGCAGCTAGACACACAGAGTCCACGCTGTGTGGGGGCTGACGTGACGTTTAAGAACTAACTCGACGTCCAGGGACGGGGGTCAGAACAGGGGCGGAAGGCGCCAGCTCGCCCCTCAGGGCGGGCTGGGTGAGGCTAGACAAGTGTGCACACATGGAAAATTCGTGGACGCACACTCCAGGTTTATGCATTTGAGATGAATCACACCCAGCTAGACGACACTGCCGCCCATCCCGTGACCCCAGACCCGCCACCTGGCCGCCAGGCGGCCCCTCGATGGACGGCCAGGGAGCCGTCAGGGTTGGGGCGTCCTGGTCCACAGCTCCAGGCCCCAAGGCTTGTCCCTCCAGCCAGCGCCTGCCCCTGGGCTGGTCACAGGGCCACAAGGGGAGTGCCCACCCGGCTCGGGGAGGCAGGCAGCGCTGGGTCAGCCCGGACCGGAGAAGCGCAGGACAGGTCACCTGTGCATCCCCGGGGGTGTGGGTTCATCCAGCCCGTCCACCTGCTCTCCTCACAGGACCCACCTGCCCACCTCCGCAGGCGCCTGACACCCAGCCCCGCTGCTCTCCCCGCCAGCCCTGCACTCCCCGTTTCCTGGGTGAGGTGGCCCAACCCCAGCCCCCCGAGGGACAGTGGGTCTGGGAGCAGAATCCTGCTGCCTGGTTTTCTCGAAAGACTGAACGCGGAGGTCACGACCCCAAGCCCTGAGGCGCCAGACGCCCGGTCTGCTGTGAAATCCCACACTGGCCACCCAAGACCAGCCCTGCCCTCCCGACAAGCCTGCCGTGCCCCAGCGCCCCTCAGTGCTCCCCACACCCTGGGAGCGAAACAGCATTGAACACGCAGGGCCCAGGGATGAGTGGAGGTTGGCCAAGCGTCCTGCGCCCCGACCTGCTGACCTGCCAACCTGCAGGGCCTCCTCCCCGGCCCGTCCTCTTTCTCCGCCTCCCCGGAGGGAGAAGCCCTTGCAGGCCCTGTCGGGATGAGACCAGGAAGGGGCGTTCCTGGAGAGACAATCTGGCTAGGTCACTGAACTGGTGTTGGCACAAAGATGGCCTGGCAGAGGGGCCAGAGGCGGTGTGGAATGGAGATTCGGGGCCCCATACAGATGGAGGAACGGGGGTCAGGAGCCCTGGGCAGCTCACCCGACCCCAGCCCAGCCTGCCAGACTGCAGGAAACCCACGGCTCCCGCCGTGGACTCTACCCCCTTCTGGCCTGGCCCTGAAAGCTCAGCCCCACTGCCTACAGAGGGGTCAGGGGAGGGACAAGAGGGGGACAGGGGACCAGCTAGGCTCCCCGAGAACAGAACCGCCATGTGCGCCCCCTCCTTGGGAATCCCGCACTGCCCCTGGCCAGCCTTAGAGGCTCATCCTGTGTCTAGGTCTCAGTGTCTGTACCTGTAAAATGGGCCCAGCACACCAGGACGGACTGAGGCGCCGCCAGCTTGGGCAGTTAACCCGGTGACAACGCAGGCCTGGCGAGTTAGCTGGCACCGGAAAGGTAGGGCACGTGCTAACCACCCGAATACACACACATCCAGCCATGCGCTCTCCCCGGCTCCATGCCCATCCCCCGCTGACAGCCGGGCCCCTGGCGCACCCCAACCCAGGGCCAACGGGGAAGCGCCCCCCAGCCTGCCGGCCGCCACCCCCTCCCACAAAATCCAGGCTCTGGGCTGGGGTGGAAGGACCCCAGGACCCGGCAGGAGGCTGTGTGTGGCACAGGGACCAGCTGGATGAGAAGCCTTTCAGGGCGGGGGGGTTGGGAAGGGAAGGTCAGGGAGGGGCTGGGGCCCCCCAGAGCCTGGCCAGGTGGGGCGGGCGGACCCCGGATGGGGCAGGAGGGGGAGCACGGTACAGTTCAGGTCCCAGACCTAGCGTGCCTGCGTGTGAGAGCCTGGCTTTGTCTACTGGAAGCCGGGGCCCCTTTGCGTCCCCGCCCGCCTGGCCACAAAAGGCATTCAAATGAGAGACAAATATTTGAGCCTGGAGATTCAGCCCTAGCTGCTCCCAGGCCCTCATTTGGGTACTAACTGGATTCCATTTAGAGATTTGCATGCTATCAATGCAAGCAGTGGCCAGCCCCTGGGGGCCAGGCCTGGGGAGCCCCGTCCCCCCCTTACAGGCCAATCCCAGGAGGAGGGTCCCTGAGTGGTGCCGGCATCTCCCCGCTAGAGTCAGGAGAGCAGGAGCTGGGGGCAGGTCACTGCCGTGGGGCCTGGGCTGTGCTGTGGGACAGGGAACTCGGGTCCTGGCCTGGACCCCACGCAGAACCGGGGTGGGGGGGGACAAGCAGGGAGAGGAAGGCGGGTCATGCCAACCGCTCCTCCCTCGGATGACGCCACCCTCCCCAAGACACTGGTCGCCATCACCCCATCGATGGTGGCCGCTCCCCCTCCCGGGGGGTCAGGACCGCCCTGGGGGTCCTGTCACCTGATGTCCCAGGCACCCTCCCTGGGGACGCCTGGAGCCTGTCCTACGGTTCTGTGTGCTCGCTGGGGCCCCCGAGAAACACCTCACACACGGCCACCCGGGGCCCCGGGCCTGTCTGTCCTCAGCAGGGCTCACCCGCCGGAGTGGCCCATGGCCTGTTGCTGAGCCAGCTACACCCTACAAAAGGGGCCTGGAGTGGGGAATGCTTAGCCCAAGGGACCAGACTGTCACAGAAAAGAAGGCGTGGGTGGGGCCCCTGGGGCTGGCATTACTGGAAAACCCCTTGGTTCCTGCCCGTTACAGGCCGAAATGTGTCTTCTCCCAAAATTCACACGGTGGAGTCCTGACCTCCGTCGTTACAGAGGTAATCAGGTCATCAGGGGGACTCTGATCCTATGTGACCGGGGTCCTTACATACAGGGGAATTGTGGACACAGACACGCACGGAGGGACGGCCCCGTGAGGACGCAGGGAGAGGATGCCATCCACACACGGGGAGAGAGGCCTGGGGGGGGGCGGGGGGTGGAGGGGGGCCCGGGCCTGCTCCCTGGCCCTCAGGCTCCAGCCCCCAGGACGGGAGACGGTGAATGAGGTGCGAGCCCCCCGCCCGCCCCTGACCGTGGGGTCTGCCACAGCATCCACCCCCGGGGCCTGGTTTTCCTGATGGTTGACTTGCCGTGGGGAAAGGGCCTTGCCGGTGGCAGATGGGCACACGGGAGCCGCCCGGAGTCCTGCCGTGCCCTGACCTGGTACGAGCAGGCTCACACACAGCCCTTTTCTCCACTCGGTGTGTGGCCTGGGGCGGGGGCTGTCCTGGGGTGCTGACAGGGTGACCCCCTGCCTCTGAGAGGCCGGAGGCTCAGAGCTCTGGTGACAAAGGCTGATTTCAATAAGTAGGGAGCGCTAGGGTCCCAGCCTCAGTGGGGGGCCCTGCGGGGGGCAGGGTTTGCTGGCAGAAGGGAGTTCTCTGTGGCATTCGGTACCCCCCCGCTGATCCCATTAATCACGGCCAGCAGCTGGGGGTGGGGTGGGCCGCAGCAGGCACAGGGCAGGAGCCACGGGGCCCTGGGAGGTGGGCAGGGGTCAGGACGGGCTTTCTCTGTCATCCCCCTGTTCCTCCAGACCCAGCCGAGCAGAAGCCTGGGGAAGAGACAGAGCACTTGGTGCCTCGTCCAGCTCCCGGGGCCCCCTTGGGCCGGCCAGTGAGGCTTCCCTGGGAGGGAAACGCCAAGCCCCTCCCCTTCTGGACTGTGGATTCCTGGGGGGCCTGTCGCCAATGCCATACCTAGAGAGCTCGAGGCTCAGGAGCGCTGTTACCTGGCCCCTCCTGGTTTTCGAGGGAGCAGAGACCATGGGTGCGGCCACGTCCGTTGCCCACTGCCCTGGCACAGCCCCTGCCCAGAGCCGCCCCTGACCGGAAAGGGTCAGGAGCCCTGCTGGAGCCCCGCCCCCTTCTCCCCACCAGCAGTCGGGCGCTGCCCCCTCCCCGGTCTCTCAGGCTCCCGACACTCGCCGGCACCCCCCACGCCTACCACTGTGGTCGAGACCCTTCTCTCACCCCCCGCGTGTTGACCCCAGCCTCCTCCTGCTCGCCCTCCTCCCAGAACCCTACGGGGGTTCCCCACCCACCCCGCCCCACGCCACAGCCAGGTCTCCCTTCAACCCCAGGCCGCGTCTGCCCTCCCCTCCCCTCCCTGCCCAGCAGACCCCCACCCCTGGAGGAGCACCAGCGACTGGGCCTCTTCCTTCCGTGAAGGGTCCCCTCGTGGTCCTGTGGCCTTGGTTCCCCGGACGCTCCATGGAGGGCCTTCCCTGCTCCGGGTCTGCGCCCGCCAGCACCCGTCCCCCCTCCTCGGGGTCCCGCCCCAGGCACCTGCAGGAATGCAGACCAGGAAGATGGGGAAGCGTCCCGGCATCCCGGCATCCGGGCCTCGAGGAGCGCCTCCCGCCTGCACGTCCGCGCATCCGGAGCCGTGCGCCTGCGCAGTCGGCCTCCCAACGTCTCGAGGCTCTTCCGTGTTATGCCGAGGGCGCGAGGGCTGACGTCACAGGGTCTGGACGCCCCTCCACCCGTGCCATCGCAGCGGGGGGTTAGAGGCAGGTGCTCGGGTCCAGCTTCGGCCAGGGGCTCGCTCCGGGTGAGTCTGACCGCACACAGCTACGCTGCCGCTTCTCCGTGCGGAGGGAAGGGGAGCGCGCTGCCCGGGGGGCCCCGCTTGGGGCACAGCCACCCGCCGCCCCTTCCGGGTCGAGGGGGCACCCTGCTGCTGTTTTGGGGATCCCTTCCGTGGAGCAGGGGTCAGGTGCTAGCCGCCTCCCCACGAGGCTCCCCCCACCCCCAGCTCTGGGTAGGGGTGGGGTGGGGGTAGGACCAGGACCGGCCTCGGGAGTTGGAGACCTGCGGACACATAGGTGCTGAGCGGGGCCCCTCACGGTTCGGGGCTCTCCGCCTGCTGGTTTGAAGTTCTCCATACTGTTACCTTTGAACGTGCGTCTGCTGGTGCAGGTCGGTGGGACAGAGGAACACACGTGAGCTTGCCCTGTGGGAGCCCGCCCCACCCCCAGGCCCATGAACACAAAGGCCCCGAGGACCCACGGCAGGCTCTTTCCCCCTGGGGCCCAGTGTGCCCATCCTGGCCAGCCCGACTGGCTCAGCCATGCAGCTTGCAGGTTCCACCCTAGAGAGTAGAGTTCATGAGGTTTCCCTTTGGCACGTGGTGCATCCTAAGCTCCTGGCGAGAAGGTGCCCAAAAAAGGTTTCGGGATGAGCGGGGGCGGGGATCCAGGTGGGCGGAATAAGGCAACCCTGGATGCATGGACCTCCACGCTGGACCCCGGGAAGCACCAGGGCACTCTTGTGTCAGCAGAGCCTCCCACGTGGACGGCCTCGGGCGATGTGTTCAGGGCAAAGCCTTCAAGTGAGTTGTGACCGCAGAGACACCCCCAGGACAGCAAGGTGGGGCTCCTGGGGCGTCCGCTATCATGAATAGACAGGAAGGACGTACTGACCCCAAGTAGCGGAGTGGCCCCGGAGCACTCCCTGGGGGAGCTGGCCGTCCGGACTGGACCGTCCCGCCCTGCGTGCCCCCCACAGCCCTGCCTGGTCCAGAGTCCGCTCCAGTGCAGCCGCCTCACTGAAGGTCTCCAGCTTCACCCCGAGTCATAAATCACCATTCCCCCCATCTTCGGGTTGGGGTTCCCAACCTAACTCCACCCGCCGGCCTCGGGTCGCCTTCCGTCTGGAATCAGCCTCCCATGGGGGGAGGGCCGGGGCTGGGGGCTCCCGGGCCGAGGGGCTTCGATGTCCTCGGGACAGCCTCTGCAGCTGCGCCTCCTAGACGGGGACCATCGCCAGGTCTCAGAAATGAAGGTGCCCCAGGTTTGAACCCGGTTCCACCGTTCCGTTCCGTGACTTCAGAGGCTCAGTTGCCAGGCTCTGCCGTTTGCAGTTCCTACGATGGGTGTCCAGCAAAGGACAGATGGGGCCACTTTGTGACTCAGTGGGCGGGCTGGCCCGGGTGACATGCCCGAAGTCCTGGCTGAGCCCCAACCGCAGCCCTTCCTGTCCCAGCAATGTCCCTGCTCTGACAGTGAGTGACCTGGCCCGGTGGCCACACGGATGTCTGCCGACAGGACGCAGGGTTGGGGGGTCCTCTGAAGTGACCCCCTCCCCTGAGATGTGCCGGAAATACAGGCGCAGACCTGGAGAGATGGCAGCCAGAAGGGTGCCCACCAGCAGCGCCCAGAACTCGGGGAACACCACAGAGCGACCGACACAGCTTAGGAGAGGCTTAAAGGGCCCACGAGGTCCCTGCCGGCTGAGTCTATAAAACCCGCTGCAGGAGACCGCGGAGGCCATCGCAGGGCGCTGCCGTCACCGGCGAGAGCGGTGCGGGCGTTTCCGGGACAGGCGTGCAGGAACAATTTCCAGGGGGAAATGGGCTGTTGGGATTTGCTTCAGAGCAACGTGGGGGCGGCAGAGATGGGGTGCCGGGGCAGGAGCGACCTGCCGATGGGGGGCTCCTCAGAGGCCTCTCGGGCCTGGTGTGCCCCTCACTGGCCAGCCTTACCACAGACTCACCTGCGCTGCTTGTGGGTGGGATCCCGCGCCCCCCCCCCCTTCCCTGAGAGGTGTTCCTGACGGTTCCTGGTACAGAGAAGGCGTCCAACAAAGGTTTTGGAACTTTTGCCTACGTCTGGGATTTTCCATAACAGCAAAACAAAAGTGATAAGGCTTATCGTTATCGCTCATCCCTGGTGGGGAGGGAGGGGGTTTCCTGGGGGCCCATTCTCCCATGCTTTCCCTCCCCAAGACCCCCGTAGGTCCCACCCTGCCCACCACCCTGTGTCCAAGGGTGTTCAGGCCTGTGTGGTTCGGGGAGGTCGCTGGCCAAGCAGCGGGACCCTAGGAGAAGGGTGTGAGGTGCCCCTTCTGTGCCTCGGATGAGGCCGTGCGGCCCCGAGCCACAGCGGCTCTCCTGAGGCCGGCCCAGCCTGGGCTTCATCGGACCCACAGACCCTGTCACCAGGGTCACTGCGGAGCCACCTGCCGTCTGCCAATTCGGCCAGCTCCGCCTCCCAGGGTTCCAACGGTTCTGACCCAACCACTCCCTGCCAAAGGAAGGGGTGCCTTCAGCACCCTAGAGCAGCCTGGGGGATCCCCACCAGCCCCGCCCCTCTCCTGCAATAAAAGCAGCTTTGGGCCTAGCGAGACTTCAAAGCGGCCGAGACCCAGGTCAAAGGTAGAGCTGAGTAATCTCAGCAGGCCCTCTGGGCCAGGGGAGCCCAGGGAAGCGGGGGGCGTCCGTGTTCCTCCCATGGCGGCCCTCACAGTGGCGGAAACGAGGCCCGGCGGGTGGGGAGCAGTGGAGATCTGAACACAGTAGCCCGAACCCCAAGTACATGTCCCGAGCCCTGAGACAGGGCGGACCAGCCCCTCACCCAGCAGAGGCCCCAGACCCTCACGCCTCTGCCGGTCTGCAGCCCCCAGACCTCAGCCTCCCAGCGGTGAGCGAGCCCTGCCTGGCCAGCCCACCTGCTCCCTGCCACCTGCGGCAAGCTCCCTGCCCCGCGAGGTGCCTATGAATTGCTTCGGCACAGCAGTGACCAGGCTGGAAGCGCAGACCTCACGCCTCCGGCCCCACCCTACGGAGGAGGGGGTGGAATCCAGGAAGAAGTGACTCCAGGGGGCCAGGCCTGCTGGGTCCCACCCGTGCCGTGCCCTGCCCTCACCTGGGAAACGGGGGCCTGAGGGCATGGAGAGGGCACCCCCAACGCCAGATACACAGTACCGATTTATTCCTAAAGTCCACCTGCCCTAAATCATGCTTTCCAACAGTGCCGATCCCCAGCTGGGAGCACCACCCCCTGCGACCCAGCCGCTGCAAGGACACGCCTACCAGGGACCCTACCCCTCAGGGGTAGCCAGCGTCCAGAGCTCTGCGGGTTGGAAAATTCCAATAGTGGGGCAGGGCTGGGGTAGACAATCTTTATTGTGTTCAGAGTCTAAGGATTTTTTATACAAAAATAAGTCTTCATATTGCCGGTATCCCTGGGCAGTTCAAAATATTATGTCAAGGAGCGATGTTCCGTGTCCTTATAAAATCCTCTCCCCTTCAGACCTCTCCGTGTGGGTGCCCCGGCCTCATCCCGGAGAACCTCTGGGGGAAGGGTGGGCTGGGTCTGAGGAAGCCGCCGCCAGCTGGGCAGGTTCGGGCCGGGGACCCTTTCCCCACCGGCACTTGGTCAGGCTGGACGACACGGGGGACCGTCGGCGGAGTCCGGGCTCGGCGATGGCTTCGCCCGCCGGGACGGTGGGCCCGAGGCGCGGGCCGCCCACTTTGCTCCCAGGCGACGACCGCGCTGGCCGCTGGGCTCCCGGGCTGTGGCTGCTGGGAGGGGAGGGGAGACCGGGACGCGCGTTAGTTCGGGACCCGGCCCTGCCCCACCACCCACAAGCGAAGTCTGCAGTTTCGTTTGCTGGGTTGGTTTTGGAGCTCGAGTCCGTGGGTGCCTCGGATTCGGCCTGCGCCCGGACCGGGGCGGGGGCGGGGCGGGCCCTCGGAGCCGCAGTGAGTCAGGGCTCCGCACCCGCCGACTCATTTCTGCCACCCGGCCCGGGCGCGCGATTTGCAATGCAAAGTCACCCCGCCTCCCAGCGCCCAACTCGGCCCCGGGATGGCGTGCGCTTGGGGCCTCACCCGCCCGAGGCCCCCCCACCCCCGCTCCCCCTTCGGCGCGGCAGCGAGAGGAAGTTTTGCAATCCCGGACAAACAAACGCCTGTCTTGCACAGGCTTGACAAAGTCTGGGGAAAATGAAGAGTGAGCGAAATCGAAGCCCTCACCCGGGCCTGGCGCTGGGCTCCGCGGCTCACGGGGGCGCGTGCGGCGGGGCCGTCCCCTCCACCCGCCCGGCTGCCCCTGCTGCGACCGCCTTCTTCCCCGCCGGGGTTACCTCGGGGACAGGGCGCTCAGTAGCCCCCTAACCAGCTGGAGAAGTCGAGCAGCTCGCGCTCCACGGGGCTAAGCGCGCCCTCGCAGCCGCTGTCATCCAAGGAGTAGGCGGAGCGTGGCGAGCCGGGCTCCGAGCTGCCCCCACGGCCCGGGGACGACGAGGCGCAGGAAGGCGAGGAGGCGGCGGCGGCGGCGGCGGCGGGGGTCCCGGGAGGCCCGCTGGACCCGGGGGGCCGCGCGGCGGCTGGTGCCAGCAGCCCTTCGGCCAGCGCGGCGCGCACGGCATCGTGCTCCGCCAGCAGGCGTTGCAACGCGCGGATGTACTCCACGGCTGAGCGCAGCGTCTCCACCTTACTCAGCTTCTTGCTGGCGCCGCCGTGCGGCACGTGCTGCCGCAGCGCCTGGAACCCCAAGTTCACCAGCTTCACGCGGTTGCGCTCGCGTTCGTTGCGCCGCGCCACAGCCGCCGCGCCGCCCCCGGTCTCGGTGACGCCCGGCCGTCGCCGCCGGCTGCAGCGCAGCAGTGTTGGGGATGTGGGTCGCCGCCGAGCGGCGCAGCCGCCGGAGACGCCAGGCGCGGGGGGCGCGGGCCGGAGCAGTGCGCCGCTGTCCATCGCGCCCGCATCCACTTGCCGCGCGATTCCTCCGAGTCCCCGCGCGCAGCAGGCGGGGCGGACAGAGGAACGGGAGTCGGTGGGAGGACGACAAAACTCCAAGAGGGCCCCTGGCGTTGTGCCGTGGAGCGATTCCCCAAGGTACGCGTCCCAGGTCGTCTGGGGCCCAGGGACAGCGGGGCGCAGGGGGCCAAGAGGTGGCAGGCCGTGAGCTCCTGGGAGCGTGGGGCGCTCGTGTCCCGCGCGTGCGGTCGGACGCTCCCCAGGTCTTCCCAGCGCGGCGCAGGCGGTTTGGTTTTAAATGTATAGATAACCCTCCTCCGCGCCGCCGCCGCCGCCTCCTTTCTCACGCCCTCCTTCCCTCGCCTCGCCCTCCTGCCACGCTTCGCCCTCCCCCTCCCTGGCGCATACAAACCTACAAACACCACGACGTGAGCGCGTCCCCCACCCCGTCTCCCCCGCCCCTCCCGGGCGGAGTCTGCAGGTCCCCAGCGAGCCCCCAACTCCCAACAGGTGCTCAGTGCACCCCCCTACGACGCAGTGCGCGGGTCCCTTGTGCACCGCCCACCCCCCCCCCCGACCTCCGGGCGCTGTCAGCAGGTCTCCGGTGCGACCCCCGCCGCCCGAGCTGCGTCCACAGGTCCCGCGCCGTGAAACCGTCGGGTACCCTCATCCCGTCCCACGCGTAGCCCGCTATCCCCGGAGCTGTAGGTTGTCCGCACGCGCAGCGCGTGCCGTGGGGAGGAGGGCGTGGCCTCGATGAAGGCACGGACCCCCCGGGGGCAGCACGCGCCGCCGCCACCACCCACCCCCCCCACCGCGTTCTCGGGGGCGGGGGCCAGGGTCTCAGCCAATCGCGGGCCGTCCGGCCGGCCAATCGCGAAGGGCGCGGCCCCACGGCCGGCCCCCCGGGAGGGAGCGCGTACGCCTGGCGCGTGGCGGCTCCCGGAGCGGCGCTGACAAAGTGTGGTCCTGCCGGGCGGCTCCGCGCCCCCCGGGGTGGGCCCGCGCCCTGCAGGCGCGCTTGCTCCTTGGCCCCCACCTAAGTGTTCCTCGGCCGGCAGAGGGAGAGGGCGATGCGCCCTTGGGGCAAGGCGGGATTGGAGGAGTGGCGCGCTGGGGTGGGGAGTTCAGGGGAGCCTCCCACCTTACCTGTACGCACCCCTTTCCTTTCCCTGGGGTTTCCATGTGCCCCCAGCCTGCGGAGGCCGGGAGCGGAGGGCCTGGAGGTTTGCGCTGGCCGCTGTGGACCCGGGCAGCCGTCAGCCTGGCCCCGCTGCGCCTTCCCTTTCGCATAGCCCTCCCCCAACCTTCCCCCACGTTCTGCCTCTCTGGCCCGCCTCTTATGCTCCTGCCCGCTCACCCTTGGTGCCCACCCGCTGTCGTGGCCCTTGCTCCTTTTTCCTCAGCGCCCCGCCCCCGCTGGGGTCTTCCTCTCCCACCCGACCAGGCACTGAGATTGGGCCGCCAGGGGAAGGAGGGTTTCCTGAAGCACCAGGGCAGAGCCTGGTCTCCCAAGGGACGAGGGCCAAGAGAGTTTCTTCCTGACAGACGAGGAGACATTTAGGGACAAGGACCATGGTGCAGAAGGTGACCTCCATGGGAAGGCATGTTCTGCCCCTCCGCAGGGGAAAGCAGGCCTCAGGAGGCCACGGCTCCGCTGGTTTTGCGCAAGGTGACCGGATCCTCCTGGGCCAGGTCTGCTGGGAGAGGAGTTCTGCCCGGAGCCACTTCCCATCTGGCTGGGGAGAGGCCGCGGGGCCTCGCCGGGGTCCGCTGGCTGGCTCCGGTTAAGCTGCGGATCTCCCTTAGGCTTGGCCTTCCTGCTTTGGGGCGGGGCCTGGAGGCTAGCACCTGTCCTGAGTGGGGGCGGGGGGAGACGGGGCCCCATTTGTGTTAGGAGGAAGCTGACTCAGTGAGGACATAGATTGTGTCCAGTCACACCTCCGGCCAGCACAGCAATCCCGGTAGAAATCAGGGCCCCGACTCTGACTCCAAGTGGCCCAGCCGTCCTCCCTGTCCAGACAGAAGGCTTGGCTTCTCCTCTCTCTTCAGAGCCACCCCCACCCCCCTTCCCTGACAGTCAGTTAGCAAACCCCAGCCAGGGATGGGGCCCATGGTGAAGCTAACAGGGAAAGCCCCAGAGTCGGGTTCTCAACAATCCTCCCCGGGGCCCGTGTTCAGCCTCCGGGGCCTGGGGACCCTCACTCACCTGTCCCCACACCGTGGACTACCCAGGCTCCAGTCACTTTTCCAACGATTTCTTGCTTCTCGGGACTCCGGCGGTGCCTCTGCCGCTTGGCCTGCTGGCGCTGGTGGCCGGGCCTCCATGCGGCCTCATCCCGCCCTTCGCAGCTGGGCTCCGAGTGCCGGAAGACAGCCTAAGAGTCCGGGGTTTCTTTCTGAGATGGTGCGACTGCTTGGAAATCGTCTGTGGCGATGGCGGCGCCGGTCCGGGAATGTGCTGAAACCTCCCAGCTGCCCACTGGACGGGTGAACCGCACGGTATGTGGATTATATCGCGATAAAGCTTTTAGAAAACTTGGGAAGGGGCGCCTGGGGGGCTCCGTCGGTTCAGCGTCCGACCTCGGCTCCGGTCATGATCTCGCTCACGGGTTCAGGCCCCGCATCGGGCTCTGTGCTGACGGCTCGGAGCCTGGAGCCTGCTTTGGATTCTGTGTCTCCCTCTCTCTCTGCCCCTTCCCCTGCTCACGCTCTGTCTCCCTCTCTCTCAAAATAAATAAATGTCAAGAAAGTTTAAGAAAAAAACAAAAGAAACCTTGGGAACAGAAGCACGCTGCCCTGTCAGGATTTGCCCTCTCCCCGGCCCCCGCCCTGGGCCGGCTCGCCCACTCCCGGGCACTGCCCGCTCGAGCCTCCGTGCCCGAGGTTGAGGGCAGAGGTCAGTAAACCCATTCCGCCTCCCCCAGCCCTCGGCACCCCCCAGTCCACTCTGTGTCTCTACGACCCTGACCGCCCCAGGCGCCCGTACGTGGAGGGTCCGCTCTGTGTGTTTCGCTCAGCCCCATGTGCGCTGCGCCCGCGCTGTGGCAGGAGCCGGTGTCCTGCTTCGTGTGGATGGGCCACAGTGTGTTTCTCCGCTCGCCCACCGCAGACGCGTGGGGTGCTCCCACGCATTAGCGGTTGCGAATAACCCTGCGGTCACTTCTCCTGGGGGGACACCCAGCAGCGGGATTGCTGCTCGCGTGGTAATTCTACGGGAAGCGTCAGAGGAACCTCTGCACCGTGTCCACGGCGGCTGCACTATCTCACGTTTCCGCCGCTAGTGCGGGAGGGTTTCTCGTTTTCCACATCCTCACCGACACTCGTCACTTTCTGGGTTTTTTTTTTAATAAGTTTTTGATGGCGGTTAATGAGTGTGCATTCTATTTTATTTTTCTGGCCCACCGATGCACCGTCAGGGCTCTCCAGAGACACGGTGGTAGAGACTTGTGTCACCGACTGGCTCGCGTGGGCGGGAAGCCCGGGTGTCCCCCCGTTTGCCGTCCGCAGGCCGGGGGCCGGGAGCCGGGAAGGCAGGTGCTATGATTCAGTCCGAGCCTGAAGGCTGGGGAACCAGGGAGCTGGCAGTGTGAGTCCCAGTCTGCGGGCCGGAGGAGACGAGAGGAGACGTCCCCCCTCAAGGGGGGAGGCAGGAAGAGGGACAAATTCCTCCTTCCTCCCGGCACCGCGGAGGGCTGTCTGTTGTGCCGAGTCCACCAATTCGAGCTGGTGTGTCCAGAGACGCCCTCTGGACGCCCCCAGAAATGACGTCCGGTCCGGGCACCCTGCAGCCAGTCACCCTGACATACAACACTATTGTCAGGGGCCCAGCTCTTGTGAACCCGGCACCTGTACCGTGTCCTTAAACCACACCGAACGTCCAAATAAAGCCAATGACGAGGTCACACTTCCACTGAGGTGACACAAGTATCCCGCGTACGCCAGAAACACCCCAACCCTTCCCCAGGAAACACCCCAACCCTTTCCCAGGAAACACCCCAACCCCTTCCCCAGGAAACACGCCAACCCCTTCCCCAGGAGACACCCCAACCCTTCCCCAGGAGACACCCCAACCCCTTCCCCAGGAAACACCCCAACCCTTCCCCAGGAAACACCCCAACCCCTTCCCCAGGAAACACGCCAACCCCTTCCCCAGGAGACACCCCAACCCTTCCCCAGGAGACACCCCAACCCTTCCCCAGGAAACACCCCAACCCCTTCCCCAGGAAACACCCCAACCCCTTCCCCAGGAAACACCCCAACCCCTTCCCCAGAAGGGCCTAGAGGGGAGTTTTCCCTTCTGATAGCCCATATCCTAAATACCGGGATGTGAAATTAACAGTAATTAGCTCTTAGGATATAAAGTCAATATACGTTATGTTACGTGATCAGGGGACAAGAGAGGGAAGAAAACAGACACACACACATTCATAGGAGTCAGGAGGAAATACTCATGGCAAGTACAGTCCTCATTCTTGTAAAGGTCCTGTGGTCACCGCTGGGGTTTGTGGCTCCCTTCTTCTGCGGCCCACTCTGCATGCACTCCCTCTGCCCTCAGCAAGCAGCCCAGCTGGTTGTGGTTCTTCACCGGGCGAAGCGACTCAGCACTTCCTTCCTGGAGGGTCGGGACCGTCCCTAGTCCTCCGGGACCTTCATCCCAGGGGCGGTACCACTGAGAGACGCCCTGTGGCTCCGCCGTGTTCCAGACACGCTCCTCCTTCCTTCCCCCCACTGTGGGGCAGCGGTCCCGTGACCCTTGGTCGCCAGGATCAGTCACTCCCGACGCGCCACACCTCCCTTCTCTGCCTGTTGATTCAGGGCCCTACGGGGCCTGGGGTGGCCCGGTGGCAGTCTGACTGCCAATTCAGTGGAACCACCATGGTGTCTTCTGATGGACGGGAGCACCCCTCTGCAGCTGACACCGGGCAGCAGAGCGTAAGGTGGGGGGGACGGGACGCAAACACTCTGCCAGCCGGTCACTGGGGGTAGTAGCCAGTGGGGCCCCTGCCGTTTCCACCCCGTGATGCCTGGGCCCCCGAATCCTGGCTCTGGGACACGCAGCACGTCCGTCGGACACTGACTCAGAGCACACACGGCCTTCAGGAGAGCCCCGGCCCGGCCCTGGCGGGCACTGCCACCTCACCGGGGCTGTAACAGGGCCTTCGGTCCAGCGCCAGGGCCCCGTGCTCCCGAGTCCACTTATTTCCCTCCCCCGGGACACAGCCGCCCTGGCAAATGCCGCAGGTCCTTTGGGGAAGGCGGGGACAAGGTGACCAGCGGACGCTTGCCGCCGTGCCCCGGGGTCCTCCCTCTGGATCGTGGTCTGGGGCCGTGAACTGGCTGGAGTCTCGGCTGACCAGGGGCCGCGTCTCTCTGCTGTTGTGATTCAGGTGGGACATTCGCTCGCCTGACACGGGAAGTAGCCGCTCACACGATCGCGTGTGGAGTCCGTGGGCCTCCCGTCTGCTCCCGTCTAGGAGTGCCGTGGTCTCCCTGCCATCTCCGCGCCTCGCTTCCAGCCGCACTGTGCCGATGGCAGCCCGGACTCCGCCATCCGTCCTAGGAGCCATGCCCGGCTGGCCCTGGGGGGCCGAGCCCCGCGCTCAGCCCCTGCTCCCTGGGCCCTCGCCGTGTGCAGGTTCCCGGGTCAGAGGCTGCAGCCCCCTTACCCACCCCACCCCGGGAGGTGTGGCCTGTAGAGAAGAGTGACCACGGACCCTCCCCCCCCCGCCCCAGTTCCGAAGAAAGTCGTGTCTTCTGACCCCTTGCCTTGTGGGGCGAGCACATCTCACACACTCCAACTTTCCAGTCTCCTAAGCCCTTGACCAAGGGAGGCCAGACCTCTCCGGGCCCCTCCGGGCAGGCCGTCTTCTGGTCCGCGTTTCAGAGGACCAGACTGTGAGAGCCCCTGCTCGGCCCCCCGGGCCGGGTCCTTAAACCCGGAACCCCTGCTGAGTGTCCCCTCCAACGCCGCGCTGAGCCGCCGGCACCCGGTCCGGCAGGCACTCCCCACGCTCTGCTGTGCGGATTGAAAACGCAGGTCACGTTCTCGTGAGTCACACTTGGCTTGGCTCTGGAAGCAGAGGGGGCGGTAGGCGTGGGTCCCGAGGAGGATCGGCGGCGTGGCGGTGGCCCCGAGCAGGGCAGGGCTGACCCCTCGGAGGGAGGGGGGAGGGGGGGGCCTCTTGCACAAAGAGAAGACTCATCAGAATTTAGGGGCCCCGTACCCCCGGCTTCTTCAGGGTCTTCCCACCCATCCCCAATCCGCCCACAGGGCGCCAGCCTTCAAGGTCAGTGCCTTCACCGAGCGGCAGAAGCCCCACGAGGCTGGGGGCTCAGCCTACGTTATGGTTCAGTCAACCGGGGGGTGGGGGAGGGAGGGGCGGTCCGCACCGATCTTTGGCATCAGCCCTGCAGCTGTAGGGAGAAGGCTGTCCATCGTCCATCCGCTCGTCCGTCCGGTGGGGCGCACACAGAGGCTCTGAGGCTGGGAATTCGGGTGCCTGACTTGTCCTTTCCCTGAACCGCTCTATCCAGCAACGTTAGGAGCCGCCAAAGAATGTCACTCAGTTTTCCAGAATGTTCCGAGCAATCCAGCTCCTCGCTTCATTTCAGCCTCTGATGACGAGGCCCCGGGTCTTTTGTGCATCCCTGTTGGCAGGTCCTGCCATGGATTCCACGTGCAGCCTCTGCTACTGGAAAGAGAGCCAGTCACCTCTTTAAACTAGAGGGTGGGTTCCAGAAACCCCGGAACCAATTCAGAAAATTCATCCTTGGGGCACTTGGGGGCTCACTGGGTTAAATGTTAATTAATTTTAAATATTTATTTATTTTTGGGAGAATGCAAGTGAGGGAGCAGCAGAGGATCCGAAATGGACTTCCTGCTGACAAGCTGTCGGCACAGAGCTTGATGGGGGCTTGGACCCACAAACCACGAGCTTATGGCCTGAGCCAAAGTCATACGCTCACCCAGCTGAGCCACCCAGGTGTACCCCCCGTTTTTTAAATAATGAGAAACTGATTTTTTGAAATCTGTATGATCTTCTCACACATTTGTTTCTATTCCTCAATTGATACATGACTTTATCTGCGGAAGTTTAGGGGGCATTGGGCTGGGATAGAGCGTATTATAATTTTTATCATTAAAATTAATAAGAGAAATTTTTTTTCATTTAATGGCTTTCATGTTCACAGAAAGGTTCCCGCGAACAAATAAATGTTTAAAAAAATATTTAATGTTTATTTATTTTTGAGAGAGAGAGGGAGCATGAGCAGGCGAGGGGCAGAGAGAGAGGCGGACACAGAATCCAAAGCAGGCTCCAGGCTCTGAACTGTCAGCCCAGAGCCCGAGGCGGGGTTCAAACCCACGAACCTCGAGATCATGACCTGAGCCGAAGTCGGACACTTAACCCGCTGAGCCGCCCAGGCCCCCAATGAAAAAATAAACATTGCTAAGCACGAAGCAAACGTGTACAAGTGTGTGTCCCCACGCCGTCCCCTCTGGCTTCAGTCTTCGCTCTCGTGTCCGCCCCGTGCAGTTTGGGATTTTTACGTCGGGCTTCATCTCAGGTCTTTCTGCCCGGCAAGCAAGTCCCACTTTGCCGTTCTTCGTATCCAGCTGACTGTTCTACTCACCGGCCTCTAAACTTCCGTATAGTATCGAGTAAGTACATCGGGGGCTGCCAACTCCCAGCTGGGGACCTGCGTGGGCTGCGCCGAGCGTCCAGGTCAGTTTGGGGAAGCTCGGCACCTCTGCCCGTGAAGCCATCCCCATGCGAGACGCCTGTCTGTTTACCCCAAACAACGTCCGTCAGGGGCCTTGTTCGAGTCTGGGATTTTCCACGCGGAGGCCTGGAGTATTCCTGTTCCAACGATTTCTAGAGACCTCCCGTTCGTTACTGTTATACGTGGTATCTGGCATATGGCTGAATCTCCTCCTTGATGGTGGCCGCTTTTGTGAGCCGGCACGCGGTCTCCCAGTTTCCGTAGCTCTTGGCGCGCCCTCCGATTTCTCTCTCGTGTTTGAGAACTCTGTTGGCAAAGCAGGCGTTTGTGCGGCCAACACCCTGGACGCTCCGCCTTCACGTTCGAACGGCGGTGAGACCCTGCGAGAGCCTCCGCGCAGAGTTATATATCGTCCGGGCTTTCAGAATTGATTCTTCGTTCACATGATTCTTGAGGAAAATGACACGATTCTCAGTCTTATCTTTTAGGTGGTTTGCAGGTTACTCCGGAACATTCCAGAACTTTGGCATTTGGAAGCGTCGGCAGGATGCATCTGGTGTCTCCCCCGTCTGTCCTGTTGGCTCCTGCGAGCGCTCGCTCGGATTTCTTTAATTCCGGGGTACTTGCTCCCTTCTCCCGCGTTCCCTCCCGGCATGTCCTGTCGCTTGTCCCCGTGTGATCAGCCTGCTGGCGCCTCCTCCCCACGCCCCTCCGCCTCCTGGGCCGTCCCGAACCCCTGTGTGTGACAGGCCTCCTCTCGGACCCTTCCGCGGCTCCCGGGCTGCCGTGCGCCACTCACGGCCTCTTCCCGCTGGCACCTGCCCCTTGCGTCCGGAAGTTTCGGTCAGGACTCCGTGAACCGCTTTCTGCTTCGAATGCCGCGTGAGCTTCGGATTGCTGCTTCTCTTTCCTGCTGGTCTGCCCGGGAATTCACGTTCCCACTCAGATGTCGCTGCTCCGCTGGGTGGCGAGTGTGGGCAGAGCCACGGTCAGGCCCTGCCTGGGCCCCCCAGGCCGTCCCAGAACAGAGCAAGGGCTTCTGTTCCTTTGCTGTTTGTTTACTTAAAACAGGCCTATTGGTCCCTTCCTTTGAGACGTTCAGGCTGAGGAGAGGAGGCTGGGGGACGGGGGGCCCTCAAGGTCCAGGAGACGGGCCACAGGAAGAGGCAGCACAGGTGTGTGTATTGGGGGCGGTGGACGCCGGGTGCCTGAGGTCCGAGAAGGAGTCCGGCACCGACCCTGCCGTGAGGGGCTGGCATCACAGGAATCGCTGTGACGTCGCGATTTTTAAAAATTTCTTTTAATGTTTATTTATTTTTGAGAGAGAGGGAAAGAGCGAGCGTGAGCGGGGGGTGGGCACAGAGAGGGGGACAGAGGAACCGATGCAGGCTCTGTGCTGACAACAGAGAGCCTGGCTCAGGACTCGAACTCGCAACCTGTGAGACTGTGACCTGAGGTGTATTCGGTCGCTCAACCACCTGAGCCACCCTGGTGCCCCACTTGCGATCTTTAAAATAGAAAGATAGACAGAGAACTAGATGCAGATGTGTGTGTGTGTGAGAGAGAGAGAGCGCTTCCCGGAGCGGAGGAGGCCCCTTGCCCACCCCCGGGCCGCGTGCACCCCCCTTCCCGCCAAGCACACCCCCACGCCCACGTCTTGAGCTTCCCGTTCCGAGGCGTGACGTGAACCGCCGTGAGACGTTGACATGAAAGGAGGAGCTCAGACAGTGTCGAGGCTGCCTTGTGCAGTGGGCCACGTGGGTGACCGGGATCAGAAGCACGTTCCACTCCCCCACCCCCCACGCCACGTTCTCTCTGTCTGGACAGTCTCCTCAGTGGGCCTCGGCTCCTGGCCCTGCGGGATGGCCTGAGCCTTCATTCCTGATGGGCCTGGGCCAGTGGTTGTGACGTCCCATCGACTCTAGTCACGGGACAGAGGAACGCGGGGTCCTCCAGGGAACCTGCTCCCTGCCAGACGTGGTCCTCCTCAACCCGTCATGTGACACGCGGTCTCCCTGAGGATCGGCCCCCCAGCCTGCGCAGTGAGCCCCTCTCTGCCTGCCATCTCTCTGGCGCCAGGACCCCAAAGTGGCCTGGTGGCCGTCTCGGCTTCCAGTTTACTGGACACCTGTCTGTCCTTGGGGTGGAGTCCGTCCCGTGAGCACTCGGACTTCCAGACACGGAGAGCCTGGACTGGTGGGGTGGGCAGGCAGGATCTCAGCAGTGGGGCCCCATCCGGGTGGCAGAAATCCCAGCCACTCCCCCACGATTCTGGAGCCACGAGGCCGAGCCGATTCAGAGCGTCCCCGCATCCTACAGGGTGACAGCCCCACCCTGCAAAATGTTGCCAGTCAGCAGGTGCCACAGCCCGGGCTTTGAAAGGCCCCTCCCCGTCCTACCTGGTCGGCTGCTCCGGGGGGGTGAGGCACGGTAAGACCTACGAGTCCTGTGAGCAGGGGCCCAGTGCTCCCCCCACCCCACCCCGGCTGAGCAGTGAGCCGGAAGGAAAGGTCCGTGAGACGCCGTGACTGCAAAGGCTGTGATTGTGTGACTGTGATGTCCTCGGCGGGTGTTCGGGCAGGAGCGCAGTTCCCCAGGGAAGGCGGGACGTGGAGGCCAGAGTGGTGCCCTCGACCTGACGGAGGCCGTCCGGCGTGGTTCACTGCCCCAGGGGAGCCGGGGGCCCGCGCGGCATGGGGGTGTCGCTGCTGTCCCGGCAGGGTCTCCGTGCCTAGCCCTGGTCACGGCTGCTATGCAGTCCCTTCACTCCCGAGCCCACCGGCCCACCGGCCCCCCGGCCCCCCGGCCTCCGGCAGCAGCTGAGGAGGGGGCTGGCCGCTGCCCACAGAAGGGCCATCCCGTCCCCCTGATGACCGAGACTCCTCGGTGGCGGCGCTCGGCTCCGCGGCACGCGCTCACACAGGTCACAACTACCTTCGGATCCCGAGCCCTGCAGGGAAGTCGGCCACGCTCCTCCCTCCCGACCGCCTGCGGCCAGTTTTCCCGCCGCGGTCCTTCAGTGCCCCTGACCGTCCACCAAACTGTTGGCAGCCGGCTGTGAATTGGCACAAACCTGTGACAACTGGGACAGCCGGAGGCACTGGCTCCGCCACGTCCCCGGGGGCCCCCCCTTCATCGGACGGCTGGACATCAGGGGCACCGGGTGGGCGCGGAAGCAGTGGTGAGCCAGCCCCGATGGTTCCTCCCTTAACGGGTCGTGGGGAAGTTCCACGAGGCCAGAGGCGTTGGCCGGGCAACAGACGCGGCGGGAGCGGCCGTCCCGGCCCCGGAGCCGCTTCGCCACGTGACCTAGTCGTGCCTTCGCAGCGCGGGCTGAGCCAGAGTCGTCCATGCCCCTTCCGTGCGCGGACGGGGTGCAGCCGTGTCCGCCCAGCTCCGCGGCTCAGACAGCGCCTGTTCCTGCCGGCAGCTCAGGGGACGTGGTCACGTGGTGGCCTGCGATCCCACGTTCCATCTCCACTAAAGCCAGAATCTGTTCTCAGAAGGGGCGTCGCTCCCAGAGGGAGGCAGGGCTCTGCTCCAGACACGGCGGGCGCAGGGCCGAGGCTTACCTACAGGGCCTGCCAGAGGCCAGACAGCACCCCGCTCAGCCCCACGCACCTCGGGTGGTCCCCTGGAGCCGCTGGTCACCTGGGGCCCTACAGGCCTCTGGACGTGTTGCAGGGACTTCTCTCCTCTGAGCCTCGCTGGGAACTGGCTTCCCAGGCCGTTCATCGGTGACCGCAGGGCCAAGAATGAGCTGCCGCCGGAACCCACAGGGGCCCTGCCAGCGCCGCTCTTCTTCCCTTGCGGGAGGGGTCGGACGTGGAGCCCTGCGGCCACGGTGTCCGAGTGACCTCTGCCTCCCGTTTGCTCGGCCCCGTCCGTGCGACTCCGTCAGGAACCCGCGTGACGTCATGCGGGACGGAGAGCTGGCCTGTCCGTGACGGAGGTAGGAGGGGGGTGGCTCCTGTGACCCCTGTGACTCAGGGGCAGGTGCCTCGCCAGCCCGATGGCCGAGAAGTTGGACTTTGTTAAAATTAGAGCCATGAATAGGAGACAGGGGGGCTGGGGGAAATATTCGCCAACACACACCTGATGGAGGGCTCGCGTGCAAGATGGGACTCTCGTGCTTGAGTCCTAAGAGTCCTGCGTGTATCTTGCAGGCGAGCCCTCTGCCAGGTGTGTGTTGGCGAATGTTTCCCCCAGTCCCCCTGGAAGGACTCTTAGGACTCAAGAGAAAGGAAAGAGCCCGATTTAAGAACGGGCTGGAGACTCAAGCAGCCAGACGGGAGAGGAGACGCACACGGAACGGGCACACGAACGGTGCTCCACGTCTCGTGGCATCAGGGAAATGCACGTGAAAACAGTCATGAGATTCCTCCACACACCTGCTAGAATGGCCCAAATCCAGAACGCCGACGTCACGCGACGCTGGCGAGGACGCGGAGCCGCGGGAGCTGCCGTTTGTCGCCAGCGGGAGGGCACGTGGGGCCGGCGCTCTGGGAGGCGGTCTGGCGGCTTCTCAAGGAACCCCGCGCACCGTCGCCACGCGGCGCCCCGGCCGTGCTCCTCTGTATGTGCCGCGGGAGCCGGAGACTTGGGTCCACGCAGCGCACGCTCACGGGGCGCTCACGGCGGCTTTGTTTATGATCACGGCAGCCGTGCTCGCAGCTGAGAAAGCTAGGATGCAATCGAGACGTCCTTCTGTGGGGGGACAGAGAGACGAGCCGCGGGACGTCCAGACAAGGGAATGTTACTCGGCACCGAAAAGACACGAGCTACGAAGCCCCGAAAAGACATGGAGGGAACGTAAGGCACCTTACTAAGTGCCTCTCTCCGTGACGTCTGGACCAGAGCACAAACGACACACAGAGCAGATCACGCGCCCTCGGGGGCTCAAGGCGAGGAAGGGGCGTGGCGGGGGGAGGGGCCGTATGGGAAGTCTCCCAACTGTTCGATACCTGAAAACCCCAAGCCGCTTGAAAAATAGAATCTCTTTTTGGGGGGGCGCCTGGCCGGCTCAGTCGATGGAGCCTGCGACTTTTGATCTTGGGGTTGTGAGTTCAAGCCCCGCGTTGAGTGGAGAGATTACTTAAAAATAAAATCTTAAAAACAAAAATATATTTTTTTTTTTTTAAGCGTTTACCAGATCCGTGGCTGCCGGCGGGTGTTGGATCTGCTCCAGCCTCGACTGTGCCTGGAAGGGCTGGTGTGGTCCACCACCCGCCCTCCAGGACCCCCCCCCACCCCCGTCTCCCGCAAGGGCCCCGACCGGCGAGGGGGATGGGGGTGTGC
Organism: Paguma larvata; assembly: GCA_030068075.1. NCBI lineage: Eukaryota > Metazoa > Chordata > Mammalia > Carnivora > Viverridae > Paguma > Paguma larvata. The sequence continues at coordinate 325,500 of JAINVK010000397.1, read as the reverse complement.
TGAGAGTCACCGCCCTCGGCCTTCAAGTCCTGGGCGGAGGCCCGGCGAGTGCCCCGGGAACTCGGTACTGCTGTGTGTGGGCTCTCGTCCTGGGGACAGGTGGTTCTGGCGACCCTACACGGCCTGTCCCACCATGACAGCCCTCCCTCCACAGTCTGGGAACCTGTGTGGGGAGCCTGCCAGCTGCTCAGTGTCATTACGCTCCCGGGAGCTGGAGAGGCCGCACGGCAGGGCGGGACCCGCCAGCCCCAGTGCGAGGTGCTCCTGGGCTTGAAGTCCGTGGGTCCCTGGCCCTGTCAGCCCTGACTGCTGGTTACAGGGACGTCTGGGGCCTCTGGGAATCGGGGTCAGTCCAGAGCCAGGGCTCCGTGCTCCCCAGAGTCTGCTTATCCCCCCCCCGCCACACACACACCCAGGGTACAGTCACCCCGGTAAATGCCACGGGTCCTTTGGGGAAGGGGTGGGACAAGGTGACTGGGGACAAGGTGACCAGTGGACATTTCCCACCATACCCCGGGGTCCTCTCTCCAAGCATGGGGTCTGGGGCCGTGAACGGGCTCGAGTCTCGGAGCTGACCGGGGCCGTGTCTCTCTGCTGTCGGGATTCAGGTGGGACGTTTGCTCACCTGACCCGAGTTTTCACGTGCTCCTGTCCTTCCGGGTTGACTCCAGGGACACTCGGTCAAATGGCTGAGATCATGGGTCCCCGTCCCTGGCCTGCAGCCGCTCCACGGGCCTTCCGGCCAGGCCGGCCCTTAACCGCATCGTCGGCAGTGCGACCGTCCCTCCCGCCCTCCTCGCGGCCCTCCTCCGTGCCTCCTGACTCGTGCCCACCCTCCTTCGTCTGCCATAGCCTGGCACTGCGGCACCAAGTTCAGACTTCGCTTCACGCCGGCCCTCAGCCAGTGTAGCATGAGCTGCCCAGAGTCAGCCGGGTCCTTAGGGCGGGACAGGCCTGGGGGTCCCTGCCTCTCCTCATCCTGGGAGTTCAGCTTTACGTGGCTCCGTGAGGCAGGGAAGGCACCACCGGGGGCCCCACCTTGCAGCTCCTGACCCAGAGAGTGACCCTAGGGGTCACATATCGAACCCCAAGACCCATCACTGGGGACAGGGAGGGCCACTGTGATCGGCCAGAGCTGGTCATGGGTCACCTCTGCAGCCACCAGGCCGAACGCTGCCGGGGGGCGGCATTCACAGCAGGGTCTCGGCTGCCTGCCCCCCCAGGCCTCCAGCACGTCTGCCTCCTGCCTCTCATCCCCCATCCCTCCTGCCACCTGCGGTCCCCAACATTTTCCAGACCGTGTGTCTTATAGGCAGGTGGCGACTGGACAGAGGTCCTGCCAGCAGGTGACCGCTCTCCCTCTTTTGCTTACTGCCTCCCCCACACACCCATGCTTCTGCCCTCAGGACCAGGTCCACCCCCGCCTCACCCCTGCCCAGCCCGAGTGTTCCCCAGGCTTCCTCTGGCTCCGGATGGGCCCGCCCCCCCCCCCCCTCGAGGCTGGTGGCCACGTCTGCGTGGTTCACTGGATTCCCCAGAGCCGGCTCAGAGGTGGTCCATACATGCGAGGTGGGCGTGTGATGGCCGAGGCGCAGGTCTGCCGGGGCCTCCGCCACACGACACCGCAGGCGCGGCCTTAAACCTGGCACATTTATCCTCACGGCTCTGGAGGCTGCCAGCCTGGGCCGGGGCCCCTGCACGAGGTTCCTGGTGAGCCCCCCTTCCCAGTGTGTACACGGGCCTTCCCCCGGGGTCCTCTTGGGGTCGGAGCACCCATCCCCTTGTGGACCTCATCCTCACGCCCTCACGTGCCCCTAGCCCCCTCCCAGAGGCCCCGCCTGCACCAGCCCCCTGGGGCCAGGCTCCGGGTGGGAATGGGGGGCACAGCGTTCAGTCTGCAGGGTGCCGGCACGGAGCCCACCGCCCGGACACGAAGTCCTGCCCTGTCCCCTTCCTCACGCCGCCGTCACCTCCGCCCCGCGCCTGGCCTGCCTCGGGAGGGCCTATCAGAGGGACTCCCCAGCGCGTGGGCTCTGCAGGCTGAGAGGGGCCCCTGGAGGGGGTATGGCTGTGCCCCGGAGTGAAGCCGTGGTGACAGGCCTTGTACCCTGTGGTCATCGGACGCTGTTTTACCACGGGGTTAAATAAATTTCAGGAGTGGGCTGGAAATGTTTGCCGGGAAAACCCCCAGGGTACCGCCATGGGAGCGTCACGCCCACAGCCCTTGGTGAGGCCCAGGCCCACACCAGGGGCTGCTGGCCCCCAGCCCGACCCAGGGAAGCCTGGGAGGCTTTGGACGTCCTGCCCCCACAGCCTGGACGCCTCCAGCGCTGTGTCCGCTTCTTCAGTCACTGGACACCAGGTCTCAGGCAGGCGGCGGGGTGGCCCGGGCAGGGCAGGACCCTCCGGAGGCTGCCCTGGCACCAATGCACCTCTCGACAACTCTGTGTGCATGCAGGGGTGCAGCCCTCCCTAGGCCCCACCCCACCCCTTCGTGGGCAGGACACACTCTGTCCCAGCATCTTGGGGGGACGGGCGGTGCCCAGAGCCCTGAGCCTGGGTGTGGCTCGGGGGCCGAAGGGCCAGGCCAGGGTGTGCCCCACCAGCCCGGGGTGGGCCTCCTGGGGGAAGTGGGCTTCCTGGGGCTGCGCGGGTCCCATGTGGTGCACTCAGCTGCTCCAGATGTAGGGCGATTGGGAAGGAGACCCTCCCGCCCCTCCCCGGGCTCGGGGGGAGCCGCCTCGGGTGGACACATGTCTGGGCTGGGACAACGTCAGAATCAGGGCATAGGGCAGAGAGAAGGCAGAGGCTGAACGGAGGTCCCCGTGTGGCCCTGACAGGTCTCACGGCGCTTGGCCCACCCCCAGGTGAGCAGCCAGCAGGCAGAGCCTCACGGGCAGGGCAGTTGGAAGGCGATGAGCTTACAGGGACCCCGGGTACGCTGAGGTGGCGACCTGCTCGCCTCCCTGGGTGGGGGAGGCCGACCTGCTGTCCCCCAGGCCCGCAGGCCTCTGCTTGTCTCTGACGGAGCACAGGGGCTTCTCCCAGGCCTCCCTCTGGGCAGCTATCGGGACGGAGGGGAGAGGCTGCCACCTCCTGGCCCAAGGGAATTAACCTCCAGGTGGGAAGGACCTGCTTCGGTGCCAAAGTCCTGTGACCGGGGTTCCAGGTAAACTGAGGCAGCAGGCAGCGAGCAGACCTAGCAAGCAAGTGAGCAGCTGCATGAAGGAACAGAGTGAAAGGGCATGAGAGAGAGGCACGATGAAGGGCGGATGGCTGAAGGAGCGGGCGGGCGGCGGGCAGTGGGCCCGTGACATCTCAGCAGTCTTGGCGGATGAGCAGGTAATGGGCCGGGCTGGGTAAGCGGAGGGAGAAGAGGCCGCGGCTTGGTGAGGGGACAGGCAGAGCCAGCACCTGCCCCCCCCCCCGCCTGTGCTGTGAGCCTGGGGCGCTGGACACAACCACACTTTAAATAAAAGTTATCATAGGACAGCTACAGAGTTCCGGAAACGTTGCGAAGAGGGTGCGGAGAGTTGGCCCACGCCCTCCGCCCGCTTCCCCCTAGCACCAGCATCTGACGTGGGAATGGGACATTCGTCACAACAAATGAATGACTATTGGTCCGTTATTGTTCACTGAAGGGCCCCGCTCTAGTCAGAGTTCTTGCTTTCCCTAACGCCCTGCTTCCATCCCAGGGCCCCACCCTGAGGGACGTTTAGTCCTCAGTCTCTGACAGACGACCCGGACGGTTCTGAGGGGGACAGGTCAGGCACCTTGTGGGACGGCCCTCTGTAGAGGTCTGTCTGGTGTGTGTGTCGCGGTCGGACGGGGGTGTGGGTTTGGGGGGAGGAGCACGGGGTGAAGGGCCCTGCCCGCCCCGTCACATGGGGGCTCGTGCTCTCCCGGGACCCGCGCCCGAGATGCGGGCCTCGCCCGCCCGGAGGAGGTGCGCGTCGGTGCAGCCGGCCTGTGTTCTCGTAAGGACGTTGCTGCGACGGCCACGCCTGAGGGGTGGGGGTTAGGCCGCCCCCCATGAAAGTGCGCCTGCACACGGTACCCAGGGCCGGTGGGTGTCCTGGCCCCGTCGCCCACTCCTCTCCTCCGTGGGCTGTTTGCCCAGGGCGGGCCGTCCCGGGTGTCTGTGTGACGGGGCGGGCCATCAGGGTGTCCACGTGACAGGTGGGCCTTCGAGGGGTGTCCGAGTGACAGGGTGGGCCATTGCGGGTGTCCAGGTGACAGGTGGGCCATCGGGGGTGTCTGTGTGACAGGGTGGGCCGTCGGGGGTGTCTGTGTGACAGGGTGGGCCGTCAGGGGTGTCTGTGTGGGCCGTCCAGGGTGTCCATGTGACAGGTGGGCCATTGGGGGTGTCTGTGTGGGCCGTCGGGTGTGTCCGTGTGACATGGTGGGCCGTCGGGGTGTCCATGTGACAGGTGGACCATCGGGGGTGTCCGTGTGACAGGTGGGCCATCGGGGGTGTCCGTGTGACAGGGTGGGCCGTCGGGGTGTCCAGGTGACAGGTGGGCCGTCAGGGATGTCTGTGTGACAGGGTGGGCCGTCGGGTGTGTCCGTGTGACATGGTGGGCCGTCGGGGTGTCCATGTGACAGGTGGACCATCGGGGGTGTCCGTGTGACAGGTGGGCCATCGGGGGTGTCTATGTGCGCCATCGGGGGTGTCCGTGTGACAGAGTGGGCCGTCGGGGTGTCCAGGTGACAGGTGGGCCGTCAGGGATGTCTGTGTGACAGGGTGGGCCATCGGGGGTGTCCGTGTGACAGGGTGGGCCGTCGGGGTGTCCAGGTGACAGGTGGGCCGTCAGGGATGTCTGTGTGACAGGGTGGGCCGTCGGGGGTGTCCGTGTGACAGGGTGGGCCTTTGGGGTGTCCAGGTGACAGGTGGGCCATCAGGGATGTCTGTGTGACAGGTGGGCCATTGGGGGTGTCCGTGTGACAGGGTGGGCCGTCGCGGGTGTCCGCGTGACAGGTGGGCCGTCAGGGGTGTCTGTGTGACAGGGTGGGCCGTCGGGGTGTCCGCGTGACAGGGTGGGCCGTCGGGTCTTGTCCAGCACCACGTCGCCGAGCGGGGCCTCTGCCGTCCCAGCCTCGGCCACTGGGAGCACTTGGAGTCCGCTCCCGTGACAGACAGTTTCCACTGACCCAGTTAGTTATTAGATGCGGTGGTGGGGCAGGAAGGAAGAAGGGTCGCTGGCCAGCAAATAACACACTACACACACACGCACACACGTGCCCAGCATCGTCTGTGGAAAAGAAAGCAGGGGGCAGCCCGGCTGGCTCCCGGTGGGGCCCGACTGTTAGGACAGGGTCCCAGGGGTGCGGGCGGGGCAGTGTCCGGCTGGGCCAGCCCCTCGGGGACCATCCTGCTGCGGTAGGCCCCCTCGCAGCTCCTGTAGGTCCGTGGCCGCTCCAGGCGCCTGGAGGAGACGGCTGCGTGGCTGAAGGCCAGGTAGCCAGGCAGGGCCGGGGGCTTCTCCTCGGCCCCTCTCGCAGCTGAGGGGGTCTGCCCGGGCACACGAGGTACCAGGGAAGGAGGCCGTGGTCCGAGCCTGGTCTGTAGAGGGGCCGGCCGGGGGCCTTGCTTCCGCGGACGAGGGATCGGCGGCCCTACGGGAGGACACGCAAGGTCACCTGGGCCGGGTGCCTGGTGTGCAGCGTGCGCCCAGCGGGGCAGGAGCCCAGGCCCGGCTCTGAAAGCCTTTCTCCAAACTCAGCGCAGAGGCACCCGGGGGGCTGGCAGGGTCATCTGAGAGGCAGCCGGGCGCGGTCTTTCTCGCCAGAGCTGGAGCTAAGGGACAGCAGCGTGCGGCGAGCAGCCCGTCTCCGCCCAGAGACGCACGGGGCGCTGCGCTCTCACTCCTGTCACCGTGGGCCACACCTGGGCTCCGTCTGGAGCGGTGCCACAGGCACATGGCATCAGAGACCACCTCGTGCCCCTGCGGACCCGATGGGGGGTACTCCTGGGACCAGAGGGAGGGCCTGGGGACACTGGGGTGGTGGAGGGGTCCCGGCTGCCCCTGCTCCTGGCAGGAGGTCGGAGGAGATGGCTGGAGACACTGGTTCCCGGAAGGCCAAGGGGAGACCTCGCCTGCAGCTATTGGGGGCACCCCCCTCTCCTGCTGAGGTCCCCAGTGTCTAGGGGGAACCCCACACGAGAGACACAGGGAGGGAGCCGTTCCGGCGCAGAGGTGAGCCCCCCACCCCGCCCGCTCAGCCCTGTCTCCCCCGAGCAGCACAGCAGGGGCCGCGTGGTACAAACCGGCCAAGACCGGACCCCAGACGGTGGCTTCACCACGTGTCCCCTTCTGGGGACACAGCCCCTCTTGAGTTTGTGGCCTGCCTCGCCCTCAAGTTTGCATCATTCAGTTACAGACTCAGGTTTCGACAAAGCCTCCCGGGGCCTCCCAGCTGGGCCGTGGCACCAGGGCTCCGGTCCTGCCCCGCGCCGTCCACAGGGCTCCGCTCCAAGTTACTCCTGTGCAGCACGAAGGCGTTGAAAATCAAATTCCCTTTCCTAATAGTCTGTTGTCTCAGAACACTTCAGATGGTGTTTCAGTGACAACGACACGCCCGTGCGATGTTCGGATTAGGTCCCGTCTCCCACATTCCTCCCAGGATCAAGCCTGGGGCAGGATTCTGCTTGCATGCTCCCAAGACAGGAAGCTCACTCCCTACCCGGGCACCTTCTCTCCTCACCACCTCCTCCCACCTCCTCCCAGGACGTGCTCGGAGGCCACACCAAGAAGAAGGCTGCACCCTTCGGGGGAGGCCTCGGATCCCTCCAGAGGTCCTGGTAGGGGGCTGGGGAGCAGCAGGGGTTGGCAGGAGCTGGCCTCACCACCCCTCCCCTGCCTGCCTTTGCGTCCCCCGGGGCAGCCTGAGCCTCTCAGTTACCTGGGCGTGTTGACAAACACAGAGACAGGCAGGACGCATGCAACCCACCTCCTGGGCGGGCAGCTGTGGTCACAGGCCCCCGCCCCGCTGGAAACCACAGTGGGTGGGGAGGGGTGGGGGGAAGAGGGAAGGAGGGGAGAGGAGAAGGGAGCGGAGGAGGCCACCATGCATTCCCGGAGTCGAGTCAGGGTGGCCAAATGCCAGATGCTGGTCACCAGCTCCTTCGTCTTGGTAACGGGCTGGTCGGGTGGGTGGGGGGTTGGGGGCGGGCCGTGTTATCTGACCTCTAGGACCGCGGCTCCCCCACACCCAGCCCTGTGGTCCCTATCCTGCCCCTGGGACACGCACTGGGGCCCCTGGTAGTGGACTCCTGGCAGGCGACTGTGGCGGCAGGATGCCCCCGTGGGCCCAGCCAGGCGGTGGAGATCAGAGGGGAGCAGAGGGCAGGGGGAGGGGGCTGCTGGGGGTGGGGCAGGCCCAACCTCCGCTGTGTAGACAGAATGATCCAAGGTTCTGGGTCCTTGCAGCAGCCAGACAATGAATGTGTGTGGCCTGGGGAGGGTGGCAGTGTGTGTGTGTGCGCTGTGTGTGCGCGCGCGCATGTGTGTGTGTGTGCGTGTGTGTGTTTGTGTGTTGGTGCATCTGTGTGCGCGGCGGGGTGTCTGGGACAAGGTGAGGCTGTCACAAGTGACACCATGAAGTCGAGGAGGTCGGTCAGGGGACCCGGGACACCCAGGCCCTGCTCTCCGAGACTCCGTTCTGTGCCCAGCCCTGTCCCCACACTGCGGTCTGCCCCACCCCCAGCTACTGGGCCTTTCTATGGCCACCTTGGCAGCCGTCAGCTACTTCGGGGCCCACTTTGCCGTCATCGGCCAGGCATCCTCAGGCAGAACCACCTATGAGGCCACGCGCCGCTGGGGTAAGTGAGGCCCCGTCGGGGAGGGGGCTTCAGGTGCCAAGGCGGTGGGAGGCACCCTGGGCTGGGGCGAGGGCCTCCCGCTGGAGCCAGGCTGGGCCGGCCGGTGGGTCCGGCAGAGAGGGCCACCGGGGCCCCTCGCTGGGCAGAGCCGGAGCCTGGGACACAGCCTCTGGTTCTCCTAGGTCTCCCATCCTCCCTGGGGACCTGGGGACAGGTGGGACTGTCACATGGCATCTAGATGGCCCCGTGTCCTGGAGGGGTTGCTCTAGAACAAAGGGCCCTGGACCTAGATGCACTCTGGGGGCTTGGTCTCAGGCAAGAGCACAGGACGCCAAGGAGGGCAGCCGTGGGGGAAACCGAGGCCCACAGAATCAGGCTCCTGGCCTGCCCAGTGAGGGACCCCGGCCCCAGGCCTCCCGCTCCTTAGGCCCCAGTTTTTCCCCTGAAGCCCGAATCCTGCAACAGGACGCCTGGGCCTTGAGCCTGGGCTGATAAGACACCCCACACTTGCCTGGTGGCTTCCGAGATAGCCCCGTGCGAAGCAGAAGTGGGGGGCGGGGCCTCGGGCCGCCTTCCCTCCGGCCCTCTGAGCATGGGGAGGAGGGGGAGTGGAGAGGGAGTGCGCGTCCCTGCCGAGGGCGGCCGTGGACCTATTCAGAGCTCCCAGGAGCCCACCCCCCAAATGTCTGGATTTCAGACACAGGCCCCATGCACTTGGGACCCCCGTCCTGGGCACCCCTGACCTCTTCCTCTCTCCCCACCCAGCCCTCTGCACCAGCGTCAGCCTGGCCGGGCTCCTGACCCTGGGAGCCGTGCTGGGTGCTGTGGCCACCGTGAGGGAGGCCGGGGGCCTCATGGCTGGGGTGAGTTCTCCCTGCCCCCAGCCCCCCCTCAGCCCCCGGGACAGGGTCGAGAACGGGCAGGGCTGGGAGCACCGCCCACGGCGTCCCAACAGAGACAGAGGCCCGAAGGCTGTGCACCGGCCGGGACCCCCGTCCCCCTCTGCCAGGCCTCCTTCACCCTGTCATCTGGGGGGCGCTGAGAAAGGCAGAGTCAGCCCTCCTGGTCCTGGGAGCCATTGCCAAAGGCCCACGGGGGTCTGTTTCTGTTACTGGAGGCTCTGGGAACCGGCTTCCATTTCCTGTTACGAGGAGACCCGGGGAGGCAGGGACGTGCCGCCCGCCACACTTCTGCTGGCCGGATCACCTGTATGTCGGGGTTCGTGTGGCGCCCCACGGTGACCTGGAGCCCACACTCCTCCTCTGCAGTGTGGGGAGGCTCTACCTCACCCCTCAGCGGAGGCCCCTTGTCGCCCCCCTTCCTGCCCCTCCCCTTCAGCCCAACCTCATCCCCTCTGGCCTGTCCCCTCCACCTGCCAGCCCTGCCTCCCGAGGCCCGTCCGTCCTGCCCCCTCTGGTGTGAGCCCTCCTGTCCTAAGGGACTCTGGGCTCGCAGGTGCCCCAGGCTCTCACCTGCTCCCCTCCCCTGCTCTCCCCCACCCCTCCGCCACCTGGGGCATCCAGGACTCCCTGCAGGCCCGGCAGGGGGTCCAGGTGACAGAGGGAGGCCGGGCCCAAGGACCCGGAAGGGGTCCCGCGGAACCAGCCAAGAGGGTCCTCGGCTTCTCGCAGGATAGAAGTCAAGGGTGAGCGGGAGAAAGTGGAAACGGTTTGTCAGGTGGGGTCAGTGAGGCAGAGACCAGCAGGCGGAGTGTCTGGGAGACTCGGGAAGGAGAGGAGAGCGAGGCTCTCAGGGGTCCAGGGGTGCGTGTGTCTTCAGGAATCCGGGGTAGGGTCTGGTCACAGGGGAGCGACAGGGGAGCAGCAGGCGTTCCGCACGCGGCACCGAAGGTAGGGGGGACTCATGCCGGGACCCACCCAGGTGCGTCCGCGGCTGATGTCCACTCCGGGGTTCGGTTCTTCCTCGACGTTATCAGGTGGTTGGGGCCAGGACCAAAGTCGGAGAATGACGAAATTTCTTACCTCCCCCTTGGAGTGAGAACGAGACGAAAGGGGGGCTACAGAGTAACTGGGGCACAGCAGAGAAACAGCAGACTCGGAGGGTCCCTGCAGCCCCACGGGTCCCCCAGGCCTCCCTCTCCCCCCTCCAGCCACAAGACCCCCCTCTCCTGCCTCCAGCCCTCTCCTCCTGCAGACTCCGCCCCCACCCTGTGAGGGGTTCATGGGGTCACCAGCCCAGGAGCAAACCACCCCCGGGCTCAGCGAGGGCCAGCAGGGTTCTCCACCCAGCAAATATTTGTGGAATGAGCCCTTGTTTGTAGGGACACGGTCATCTCCTGAAGCTGCAGTCCCAGGTGGGCTTGGGAGGGGGCACTGGGACCCCTCTGGCTGGTAGGTAGGGCTGGGGTGAGGGGGCACCGGGGCGCTGGTGTGTGCAGCCCATCTGTGTGGCCTGGACCCGGAGGGGGGGAGGCTCAGGGAGCTGACAGGCAGGTGGACTGTCATCCCTTCCAGAGCGGAGTCCTAGGGCTGAGGGCCTGCCAGCCGGCCGCCACCAGCGGACGAGGCTGCATGCGGGTCCGAGAGGCCCGCGCTGCGGCGGCAGCACCGGCCGCCAGGGGGCGCCACGGCGCCGGGCTAAAGCGATGAAGCTTCGGGAGGCGGAAGGCGCGCCTGTGCCAGCGGTTCACGCTCAGGGCCCTGCCCCCGGGCTGTCCTTCTCCGGGGCGGGCAGGGGTCAGGAGCACGGGGACTGCCCCGACAGCCCCGCCCGCGGCACCCCGCCCCCGTCCCGGGCCCCCAGCCCGATGCCCCCGAGGGCCCGCGCCGCGGGTGCACCTTCATGGGCGCGGTGTCTGGCACGTCTGTGCGTCTGCACACGCGGAGCAGCGCATCGGAGGGACCGGGAAGCAGGGGGACCCTTCCCAACTGCCCCCCGCCCGCCCCCACCTCCTCCGGCCTCCTCGCCCCACACAGGCCTCTCAGCAGGAAATGAACCTGCTTGCCCGCTGCTAGAGCGGAGCCCGAAGGGCGGCTGGGTTATTCACGCTTTTATTAAGAAGGAGGAACAAATGGTGGGGCCGGCCGCGCACCCAGCAGCTCCCGGCTGTCAGGCCCTTGGGGAGGGCCTGGGGCCGCCAGAGGCCCTCTCCGCAGGCGGCCGGGGTGGAGGGAGGGAGGTGACGTGCTCTCTCCTGAGGAGTGAAGTGATTTCTGGAAAATGCTGGTCCCCTGAGCTGGCTCAGGGCCTCCAGCCTGGGAGGCAGTGTTGAGCGATGGTTTCCAGATGGAGAAGGAGGCCCTGAGCCAGTCAGGGAGGAGGAGGAGAGGAGGAGGGGGAGGAGGAGGAAGAGGGGGAGGAGGAGGTAGAGGAGGAGGAGGAGGAAAGACAGAAGGACAAGCAGAGGGAGGAGGAGGTGGAGGAGGACAAGGTGGAGGAGGAGGAGGAGAGGAGGGAGAGGAGGGAGGGAAGAGAGGGAGGAGGGGAGGAGGGGACGTGGAGGAGGGGAGGAGGGGAGGAGGGGAGGAGGGGGAGGGGGAGGAGAGGGAGGAGGAGGAGAAGAGGAGGGGGAGGAGGAGGAGGAGAGGAGGAGGGGAGGAGGAGGAGGAAGTGGAGGAGGGGAGGAGAGGGAGGAGGAGGGGGAGGAGGAGGGGGAGGAGGAGGGGAGGTGGAGGAAGAGATGAGAGGAGGAGGGGAGGAGGAGGGGAGGAGGGGGAGGAGAGGGAGGAGGGGAGGAGGGGGAGGAGGAGGGTAGGAGGGGAGGAGGAGGAGGAAGTGGAGGAGGGGAGGAGGAGGGTAGGAGGAGGGGGAGGAGGAGGGGAGGAGGGGAGGAGGGGGAGGAGAGGAGGAGGGGGAGGAGGAGGGGAGGAGGGGAGGAGGAGGAGGAAGTGGAGGAGGGGAGGAGGAGGTAAGACAGGAGGCGGAGGAAGCAGAAGGAGGAGGAGGAAGAGGCAGAAGGAGGAGGAGGGATAGGGAGAAAGAGAGGAGAGGGAGGAGGGGGAGAGGAAGGAGAGGGAGGAGGAGGAGGAGGAAGAGAGGAGGAGAGGAGGGGGAGGAGGAGGGGGAGGAGGAGGGGAGGAGGAGGGGAGGAGGGGGAGGAGGAGGAGGAAGTGGAGGAGGTGAGGAGGGGGAGGAGGAGGGGGAGGAGGAGGGGGAGGAGGAGGGGAGGAGGACGGGAGGAGGAGGGGAGGAGGGGGAGGAGGAGAGGAGGGGAGGAGGGGGAGGAGGAGGAGGGGGAGGAGGAGGAGAGGAGGGGAGGAGGGGGAGGAGAGGAGGAGGGGGAGTAGAGGAGGAGGGGGAGGAGGAGGGGACGTGGAGGAGGGGAGGAGGAGGGGAGGAGGAGGGGAGGAGGGGGAGGAAGTGGAGGAGGGGAGGAGGGGGAGGAGGAGGGGGAGGAGGAGGGGGAGGAGGAGGGGAGGAGGAGGGAGGAGGACGGGAGGAGGAGGGGAGGAGGGGGAGGAGGAGAGGAGGGGAGGAGGGGAGGAGGAGGAGGGGGAGGAGGAGGAGAGGAGGGGAGGAGGGGGAGGAGAGGAGGAGGGGGAGTAGAGGAGGAGGGGGAGGAGGAGGGGACGTGGAGGAGGGGAGGAGGAGGGGAGGAGGAGGGGAGGAGGAGGAGGAAGTGGAGGAGGGGAGGAGGAGGTAAGACAGGAGGCGGAGGAAGCAGAAGGAGGAGGAGGAAGAGGCAGAAGGAGGAGGAGGGATAGGGAGAAAGAGAGGAGAGGGAGGAGGGGGAGAGGAAGGAGAGAAGAGGAGGAGGAGGAGGAAGAGAGGAGGAGGGGAGGAGAAGAAGGAGGAGGGGGAGGAAGGTGGAGCCGTCTCCAGGACAGGCAGGCAGAAGGCAGCAGGGGAAGGCAGGGGGCTGCCCACCCCGCCCCCCACCCTGGGGCCGAGCCAGAGGCCCCTGAGCTCCTACCAAGTTTGGGGACTGGGGGGGTGGCCTGCTCTTTCCCGTACCTGGTAGAGGCCCCTGGCATGGCCTGTGTCTTTGTCCCGGCCCGGCCCGGCCGGTGTCCGTGTGTCTGTGTCTGTGGGCATCTCTCTATTCCGTGGCCGTCGATATTCCTGGGTGTCACCCTTAGCGAGGTGGCCGCTGGGTGGGGAGAACCCGGCCACGGTCTGCCCCAGGCCGTGGACAGTCCGGGGAGGGTGGTGTGTCGGCCGAGCCAGTGACACTCGGCACAGGGCGGTGGTGCCCTCACAAACCCAGGGCATTGGGGAGGACACGACGCACGCAGGTCAGGCTTCGGGACACCTGGGCTGTGGGGTCAGCAGCCAGCGAAACTGCCCAGGGCTCTAGGAGGAGACCTGGCCCGAGACCCAGCTCTGAGGTCACCGGCACGCAGGTGGCCGGGCAAGCTCCGGGTGGGGGTGACATCCCCGGAGCGGCATGTAGGCCGGGGCTCCTAGTCTGGGGTGACCCTCTGAAGCTGCCCTCAAAATCTCGGGTCACACGCATTTGTCAGGGGAGGGGCCTCTGCTGGCAGGGAGCTCAACAGTTCCAGACCACCCTCCCCCCCGCACCTCCTCCCCCTCTCCCTCCCCGATTGAGAGAAAGGAGGGCGCCAAGGGGGCACCACGGGGGCACTGGTGACGGAAAGACATTCCCCCCAGGGAACTCCACCTCCTCCAGTGTTGGGATCCCAGGGAGCGAGAGAGGAGGGGGGCTCTACAGGACTCCCCCTGCCTTGGGGTGCCCCACCTGCCCTAGCTCCTTCCGGCCGGAACCACTGAAGCCCAGCTGCAGAGGCTGGGGCTTGACCCAGAGGCAAGTTCCAGAAAGCAAAAACAAGCAAGCAGTCCCTGCTGTGAGCCTGCAGAAGCCCCCTGCCCCCCACCCCTGTGCCAGGGCAGCCCCGGGCCGCTCCGCCCAACCCCCCTTCTCCCGGATCCTCTCGGCTCAGCACCCGCCCCCCGAAGCACCCCATGGGCATTGGCTCCCATCAACCTGGGACTGCCTTCCCCCCTGGGGGGTGGGGGGACGTGGCTCTGCCATGGACGGCCCCCGAGAGCCAGAGCGACCAATAGGGGAAGGATTCCCCAAACAAGCCGGCGGGCTGGGAACAGTGTGCCCGCGGCCTGAGGTCTCCCCCTCGGCCTGCGCGTGCACCCCATGCACTAGAGGGCCCAGGCGCAGCCTCCAGGTAGCCGGCCGGGCTGCACGGGTGACGGGCATCTCCTCTGCCCCAGGGTTTCCTGTGCTTCGCCCTGGCGTTCTGCGCCCTGGTGCAGGTGGCCTTCTGGAGATTCTGCAACCCCACCCAGGTGAGTGCCTGCCCGGCCCCCGTCACACAGCAGGGGGTACCTGAGCCAGGCAAAGTTGGGGAGAGACCACTCTGGGGGAACCGGGACCTGAGGCCTGGGGCAGGAGCTCCCCAGGATAGGCCTCGGAGCCCTCCAGGCCCTAAGGAGGGGCCGGGAGGTGGAAAGGGGGTGAGGGGCAGGGGGAGGGGGGCCGGCTGACCTGAGGGATCGACTAGACAGGTCTGTGTTCCTGGAAACTGGCCCAGAAGCCCTGCCGGTGTCCAGGCCTTATCCCCAGACGACAGCTGCCCTTCGGCCCTGGAACAGGGGTGGCAGGGGGGCCGTGGAGGGGCAGGACTGTCTTCCCGGTGGCACTTCCGAGGTGGGCTCTTCCCCCGGGCTTGCGTGTCCGCGGTGATCTGGGCGATGGTGGGGACGGATCCCCACGGGAGGCAGTTCCTTCCCTCCCATGTCTGTCATCCCTCCACCATCGGCTGCTGTTCTCCGTGTCTTGCTGTCTCAGCAGAGTGTAGATGGACTCAGGGTGTAAGAGGGGGCCCCGTCCCGATTTGGGGGTTGGGGGAGGCCCCAGCTCTGGGATAACTCAGTCACCAGGGCCACAGCCCCCAGAGAGCATACGTGAGCTGGGCTCGAAGCCCGCAGGCCTGGGCGCTGACCTAGGGAAGCGGGGAGCTTGTGGGGAGCCCCTGGGGCCCAGGGGCCAAGGCACGCTGTCCCTGCAGAAATTCTGAATCCACAGCTGAGCAGGAGCTGAGAGCCTGCCTGGGGGGGCCCCCTGTCTGGGCAGAGGAAATGGGTACCCAAGAGGCTCAGAGATGGGGGAACCCAGTGGGGACCAACCCCTAGCCCAGCTGCTCCCTGCCTGAGGCCAAACGGACAAGAGACAGGCCCTCCACAGTCCCCAGCAGTTGACAAGATCCTTGGGCCTAACCTTCACCTGTGACCCAGGCGAGGCCTCTGGAGCGGCCTGAGAAGCCCAGAGGCCAGCAGGTGGGACCACAGACAGGGACGGGGCAGTTCTGCTGCATAGGCCCCGTCTGCCCTGACTTTCTGTTATCCCTCCTTTCACTGGGCCTCAGTTTCTCCATGTGCTCCCAAAGGAGCAGCCCAGGCAAACCAAGGCCAGTCTGGCTGGAAGGCACTCAGTTTCTGGCAAAACACTGTGCAGGCAGCAGGTGGGACGAGCCGTGATTTCTTGCCTCTGTGTCCGCATCCCAGCGGGCCCGGCTTCTCTGTGCCTGGGCCGCCCAAAGATGGTCCCTCAGGTGCAGAGGCTCACGGGGCAGCTGGGTCAGGAGACTGGGCCTGGCTCTGTACTGTGTGCTTTTAGGTGCGTGCCGACCCTCTCTGGTCCTGGCTTGCCTTGTCCTCAGAGGTGGGCCTAGTTTCTCCCTCATGCGCTCCCCGGATGGAGGAGGCTGGGTCACGAGGCCGGGCGTGGCGGTCGTGCCCTTGTTCCGTAGAGGAGGTACTCGGGCCCAGGGGTCACCGTCCGGGGCTCATTGCCCTTCCCTGCCTGGGCTCACCCTAGACAGCCCCTCGCCGGCATCATCAAATGCCCTGTGACCGGCTGGGTGTTTGAGAGGTGCACTGTCTGGGGGGTGAGAGCTCAGGGACCCCGCCACCCCTGTGGCTCCAAACCCATGCTAGGGGCACCCCTGGGGTCCTGGAGGTCAGGCTCGAGGAGGGGGGCCCTGGCAGGAAGCACAGAGGCCTCCGAGACCACCTGGTCCACCCTAATTTTCTCAGGGAGAAACCAGGCCTCCGGTTCCCAGAGCACCCCAAAACCCAGCAATGGGGGCAGATGCCCAGGCCTGTGGGAGGAGTCCAGCCGGGCCCCCACTGCCAGGCCCTGGGGTCCGGGGTGAGGCGCGTGGCTTTGCCTGAAGCAGGGGCTCGTGCCTCCTGCCTCCGGGGTCGTGGGGACCGACCCTGCTCAGCGAGTGCTCTTCCTCTGCCAAGATTACAATCGTGAGAGCCGGCCGGTGGTCCTCCAGGCCACCAGCAGGACAGCCTCCCTTTCTGGGGAGCACGTGTGAGTGGCCAGGGCAGGCCCGGGTCATCTGTTGAGCCCCAGCCCTCGGGGACAGCCCTGAGCAGCTGAGCCCGGCTGTAAGCATGACAACAGCACAGGGTGGAGAGAGGGGCAAGGGAGGGCTCAGGGTCTCTAGGAAGGGACAGGAGGCATCACAGGGCAGGGGAGCTCAAAAAAGCCTGGCCCATGCCGGGAGACCATCGACACCAGAGCAGTCAGGGAAGCCTTCCTGGAGGAGGTGAGACTCCAGTTTATCTTTGAAGGACTAATTTGGCAAAGGGTGGGCATTTAGCTGTGGGAGGAATAGTATGAGCAGAGGCAGAAGGAGGTGCTTAGGAGGGTGGCGGCACTGAGGTCTGGGTGATGCCGGGGTGCGAAGTGAAGACAGAACTGGACCAGGCCCCCATCCGTGCCTCCCTTCTCCATTTCCTGTCTTGTCTGCTCAGAGCCGGCCCCGGATGCCCACAGCTTCTTTGGGCAAAGGCCTTCCTTCCCTGGAGCCCGGCCGCCCGGGCTTTACAGAACCCAGCAGGTGGTTCTGGGGAGAGACCTGGACCATCACTGGGGAGCTGAGCTTCTGGCCGAGGCTCCTCCCAGCCTTCTCGGCCCAGGCCTGGCCGTCGGCCTTCCCCGTCCCACCCCCGTTTCCAGAGCCACAGAAGCAGGGCGGACACGTCCCTCGACCAGACCCCCCATGCTCCAAAAGATCAGAGCTGGAGGTGAGCGGGGCTCAGGGCTCTGGCTCATCACGCAGCACCCCCGTCCCCGGAGCAGGACTGCGGTTTTAGCGGCCGGGACCCCTGTCCCCAGAGCAGGACCGGGCCATTCCTGTGGGGAGCGATCCCTCCAGCTGAAGCCTGGGCGACCGCCGTGACCGGCCTCCCAGGAGCCCTCAGGGGGCTGTGCCTGCTGGAAGCAGGCGGGGGTGTCTGGAAGGCACACGGCCCCCTCCAGGCTTCGGGGGGCTGCAGTGGTGGTCGGGAAGGGGCCCTCCCACGGTGCTCTCGCGGCAGGTGGAGGACGCCGTGCTGGACGCCTATGACCTGGTGTATGACCAGGCCCTGAGGAGCTGGCCCAGCACCCCGCGGCAGCAGCTGGCGGCCATTCAGGACACGGTGAGTGTGCGGCAGGGCGGGGGCGGGGGCGGGGGGCTCCTCCTCTTCGGGCGGCTCCGGGACCCGCGGCCTCCCCAGGTGGACTGCAGCCCGGAGAATGGGTGCAGGTGCCCTCCTAGAGCCAGCCGGCCGGGGCCAGACATGAGCAGGAGGTCCCGGGACACAGACCGCCGATGCCCTCTTGGTCGTGGGGAGACGTGGACAAAGACCTCTCATCTCCCCCTCTGACCTGGGCAGGGCTGGCCACCTAACTTGTGGGGGCCCGAAGCAAAACGAAAGAGGCTTCTTGTAAAAAGTGATGAAGGATTTCAAGCTGGAGACGGCACGGCATTAAGCAACACCAGGTGGCCACAGGTTCGCGGCCCGAGAGGCCCAGCTGGGCACGTGTGCTGTCCACCGGGCGGTGGCCGTGGTGCTCACTTGCAGCCGACCCTTCGGGGACCTCCTCTGAGGGGCCGGTCCCCCCCACCCCCGGCAGAGGGGCCGGGTCTCCCCACCCCCACAGAGCAAATTGTGTTCTTGCAGTTCCTGTGCTGCGGGAAGAGCTCTCCTTTCGGCCTCCTGGGCGGCGCGGAGGTCGGTCTGTGCCCAGGAGAGGAGGCTGCCAGACAGGTGAGGAGGAGAGCGGGGACCCCCGGGCTCTCCCTCCCCGGGCCCGGGGCCACCGCCCAGGATGCAGCGGCGAGGGCGGGACTCGGCCCCAAGCTCCGTTCGGGCCTCCACCGCCTCGCACAGTTTCAGCTCGGGGCTCCCCAAGGCCAGGCTTGTCCTCAGAAGCTTCCAGAAGCACAGAGGGCGGTGGAAGACAGACAGTGATCTGGAGGGGTTCTTCCTGAAGGAGCCGGAAGGGCGTTCTCGGTGGGAGGGACGTGGAGGGTCAGCCTGGCCGCAGGCTTCAGCGGCAGAGGCTGGGAAGTCCCTTCCTCCCCAGAGGGGGACGTGGCCCTCCCTCCGACCACCCCACCAGCCCTCCCCCCACCCACCCGCCTTCCCCGCTCCCCTCCCCCCATGTCCGGGAAACAAACCCACCCCTATCTGCGGGCCAGAGGCTCCTGGCCTTCCTCCAAGAAACAGACAGGACGATGCAAATGGCTCTGGGCCCAGCGAGGGAAGGAGCCAACACTGCGCCACTGGGCGGCATGCAGGGGAGGGGCGAGAGCAAAGGAGGGCCCAGCGGCCGGGCAGGGGGCTTCCTGCCACCCAGGGAGAGAGCTTCTGCGAAGCTGGGTGAGGGACCGCTTTGCGATGGTCCGGGGTGGGGGTTCCCCACTGTAAAGGCCCCAGAGGGTGGGCGAGGCAGGAGCCGCCCCAGGAGAGGGCACAGGCGGGGCGGGGGTGAGCCGTTGATGGCGGTTTGGCCCCCAGGCTGTCTTCCAAGAGGGGCAGCAGGGGCTGATGGGGGGGCATTCCCCACCCCCCACACCCCACCCCACCCCCCCCCCCCCCACCGCCCGGCACCCAGGCCAGGCTGCAGCCTTGTGGCCCAGAGCTCTTGGGAGCCAGAGGTCCCAACCTCCCAGCCCGCTGAAGTTAGCCCTGCGGCCCGGGTGCGAGCAGCAGCCGGAGTCCAGCCAGGGCAGAGGCCCGGGTGGCTGCACCGGGCCCAGGGAACATGTGGACGGACAGATGCACGGACGGACAGCAAGCCAGCCTCCCCTCCCCCTGTCCCGCTGCAGAGCGACCTCCTGAACCGGCTTCCTTCCCCAGCTGCCCCAAATGTCAGCACGATCCCCAAAACTGAATGCCACCAGCTGAATGGTTCAGAGATGGGACGGTCACCTCCCTTTTCCTGGAGAGAGAGTGGCTGCGGAAGCCATGCCCTGGGGAGGCCCCGGGAGGGAGCATGGGGGTGGTAGGGCCCAGGACCCCATGCCTCTCAGCCTGTGCTTTCTCTGCTCGTCCTGTTTGCCAACACCACCCCCCCAACACCCCCCCCCCCCCCGCACTGAGGCTCTGCACCCAGCCCCGGGCCAGGGAGTGAGGGAGAGCCAGGCTGCCCACGGCAGCCAGACACACGACCCAGCACAGGCAGCTCAGGGGACGCCTGAGGAAGGGACGCGCTAGACCCTGGGGCAGCGACCTGCAGTCCCCACGGAGGTCTGCTGCCGCCCACGGGTTTTCACCCGTTTGCGATGCCTTTCCCCAGAGCTCCCAGGCCCCACCAACTTTCCATCACCCGCCGGTTCGGCCTAGGTGGGCCCTGCGGCTGTGCCCCTCGGCGGAGGCCCTTGACCCTGGGCGGGGGAGGGGCTGTCAGGGCAGGCGCCCCCTGAGCTGCTCTCTGCTCAGGACTGCCTGGCGGGGCTCAGGAGCTTCCTGAGGACGCACGGAAACATCGCCACCACCCTCACTGGCATCGGCCTGGCCTTCACGGTACACTGGCCCTCCCTCGGCACCCCTTCCCCACCCCTGCCCCTGCATTCACAGGACCCCCACCCCAATGGAAGGGCAGACCGGGCAGCCCCAGGCCAGAATCTCTGGTCTAGGGGAACACCGGGGCTCCCCGTGCACAGGGAGTCGGGGAGGAGGCTGCTGACCCTAGGGCGGCCGTCTGGGGGGTGATGGTGCCCGCCTCCCGACACAGGCGGGAGCCCCGCAGAGCCCAGGCCCCTCCTAGCGAGGCGGTGCACCCCTGCTGGAGCCGCCGGTGCTGACGCCCCTCCCCCCAGGTCTACGCCATGCTGCTCAGCTCCTTTCTCTGGTTCGCCATCCGCTCTGGCCGCAGCTTGGACCGCAGGGGCAAGTACACCCTGAGCAGCAGGTAGGTCTCTCCGCCCGCCCCCTCCTCGTCCCCCAAGGGCAGACAGCGTCTGGGTGCTCGCCGGCCGGAGAGCGCTGGCCCTCCCCACTCCCGGGGTGTCTCTGCTGCCCGCCCCCCCGGACCGGTAGCCCAGGCTGTCCTCCAGGGCGGGCTTTGGGGCCGGCTGGCCACGCTGAGGGAGGGACGGCATGCACTCCTACGGCCCCACAGAGGCGCCCGTCTCTTCACCCCACTCCCCACGGAGACACCCCCTCACAAGCACTGTCTCCGCCAACACCGAGGGGTGAATGCTTCCGGGGCCCCCAACTAGTCCCAGGCCAATACCCGTGGCTCCCCCATGCACCAGGAGCAGGGAGGACCTGGACTCAGCACCCGAGAAGCCCCCTGCTGGCCCCTCTGCCCTGGCCTCCTGGGCCCCTCCCTGCTCAGGCATCCTGCCCGGGCCCGGGGCATTCGAGAACAGCCTCACAGTCCCCTCTGCCGGCCCCAGGAGCCCGCCTTCTTCAGATGCTCCTGGGGCAGGGGCGTAGGGGGAGCACCCGACGCTCGGGCACCCGACCGAAGCAGAGGTTTTTGACGGCCACCTGCCTGCCTGGGTGCCTGGGTGTGAGCGGGCCCTCGGGGCCCTCGGCTCCTCCGGGACCAGCTGACACTGCTTCAACCACCTGTCCTGCCACCCGTCCGCCCGCAGAGACAGGGTCAGCCCGGACCTGAGCCTGACGAGGAGGATGTGAAGTGTTTCCCGCCACAGCGCGGGGGGACCGGAAGGAGGAGGCCTGCTCCCTCTCAGCAGACAAGGGGACCAGGGCTCACTCCATGGGAACAGACTCCATGGGAACAGACTGGGAAGCAGTCAGAGCGGAGAAGCCACGGGGCCGGCTTGACCGGGCGCTCTGCCTCGTCTCACGAGGTCAGAGCCCAGGGCCGAGCCCGCAGGCTCCGGGGAGCCCCCACTTCCAGGCTCCAGGCGGCTGTTGGCCCAACACGGGTCCATGAGGCCGGAGCATGGAGGCCACTGCCTTGCCGGCCATGGGCGAACCACCTCCGTTCCTTCTCCTGCGAGGACTTCTCCTCCAAGACAGCGAGGCGGGCCCTGCCAACATCCCCTCCCCCGACCCGGGAGCTCACTGCCTGCAAAGGTTTCTTGTAGCTGCAGGAGGCCCCCCCGGGGAACCTCGTCTCTGATGGAAACCCCACACTTCCGATGGGGTGAGTGCAGGAGGGCACCGAAGTTTCCAGGCCGCTCCCACCAGACACCCAGACTGCCTCCGTCAGTTGTCTCCAGTGGCCCCCGAGGGCGTCCACCCTTTGCTCGAAATCGGAAGTCCTTCGGGGAATGCCGGCGTGGCCAGCCGAGACCCCACCACGGCCAGCAAAGCGGGGCGGGGGGGGTCCTCGGAAGTGGGAAGAGCCGCTCTGTGGCGGGACAGTGAGCGCGTGGCGACCCCCCCACGTCCTCCCCTCGAGTCTCCCCCCACATGCCCATGCACTTCCGGAAGCAAACGTGTTTCCACCTCACGTAGTGCCAACGGTCCTCCTCCAGTGAAGAGCCTGTCCCCAGGTGAGGACGCCCCGGGATCTCCTGGGTCCTGCACTCGGGGACAGCCCAGGGTCTCCGGCCACGTGCTTTCCCCTGGTCCTGCTCTGGTCAGCTTACAAACTTTTTTTATACTTTTTTTTAAGTTCGTTTATTTATTTTTGAGAGAGAGAGACAGAGAGAGCAGGGGACAGGCAGAGAGAGAGAGAGAGAGAGAGAATCTCAGACGGGTTCCGCCCTATCAGCCCAGAGCCCGATGCGGGGCTCAGACTCACAAACTGTGAGATCATAATCTGGGCCGAAACCAAGAGCAGGATGCTCAACCGACTGAGGCCTCCGGGTGCCCCGCAAAGTGTCTGTTAGAGATAACAGCAAGGTGTCCTCCGCACGACGGCGGTGGAAAGAGGGAAGCAAGAAAAGGGGATGTAGTTAAATTGTGTGAACAAGGAACTCAGCAGCCTGGGGATCCCCAGATGGTTATTAGGAAATCGGGGGGCGGGGGCGCCTGGGGGGCTCGTCCATTCAGCGTCCGACTGTGGCTCCGGTCATGATCCCACCTGTTTGTGGGTTCGAGCCCCGCGTCGGGCCCTGTGCTGACTGCTCAGAGCCTGGAGCCTGCTTCCGATTCTGTGTCTCCCTCTCTCTCTGCCCCTCCCCTGCTTGTGCTCTCTCTCGGTCTCTCAAAAATAAATAAATATTTAAAAAAAAAGGAAGAAATTGGGTCGGTGGGCAAATCGAAGGCCTTACTATAGCACCGTCAAGGCTGGGCGGGGCCCACGATGGGCTGGTGACCCGCCGGCGCAGTGTCCCCAGCAAGTCGGGCCTGTTTGTCCCAGCGTGGAGGGCAGGGGGGAAGAAACAGGAAGACAAAGATCATTGGGAGAACTGAGACCTGGACGTGCGGGGGGCGATAGTGAGGCATCTCACCAAGATACAGATTGAGGGGAAAGCACCCCGGCTGAGGGGAGGGGGTGTCCCCCAGCCTCCTTGGCACAGGAGCCCCACGCACTGTGGTGCCCAAGCCCCCGGTGAGGCCGCAGTCGGCTGGGGAGAGGGCCGCAACCGCTGGTGTGAGCAGGCGTTCAGAGAGGCGAGTCCGCTTCTCCCGGACGGGGTTCTGGGGGTGGACACGGGCTCCGCCGGGGGCGTCCCCCACCTGCTACTCTCAAACAGTGGGCACACAACAGTGCCCCTCCAGCCATGTCACTGGGACGCCGCCCCGTGCCCCGTGAATGCAGAGCTGCTGGGCTGTCCGGTTTGGAAGGCCCAGCGCCCAGCCCCCGGGGCGGACCCTCGTGCAGCTTTCCCAGCTTCGAGGGAAGAACGGAACAGGTGGGAGAAGCCCCTGGGTTTGGTTTCTGTGGACTTGCGGGCAGTGGCCAGCGGCCCGGCCGTATGTCCAGACGGGCGGGGGATGGGAGCGGGCCTGCTGCTGGGGGTGCCCGCGTGGGCCCGGCCTCGTGGGACCTGGAGTAGGACCTGTCACTGCCCATCAGAAGGACGCCTTCCAGGTTTGGAAGGAGACGGAGCCATAGGCAGATGTCCCCGAGTGCTCCCCGGAGGTGGGGTGCACGGAGCGGGGGCAGGGCGGCCGTGCAGAGCGGCCGGGTCGCGACGTGCCCCTGGAGCGCCCTCCGGGGCAGCGGGTGCCAGGAAGAGCCGCTCCGGCTGCCTACAAGAGACGGAGCTCGACGGGCTGGCCCTGAGCATAGCTGGTGAGACATCCAAGGCTGCGTCCGAGGCTCCGGGGGTCGTCACCGGACGGGCACCGCCTCTGGGCCAGGCTCTGCTGACCGGTGACAGATGGAAGCGTCCAGGGTGCTGAAAAGAAGCGGAGCTGGAGACAGCGCCCCAGCTGTGTCTTCAGGTCAAGGGACTCGCTCCACAGCGCGTGGCATCCAGTCGCAGGCGGCGGCGGCGGCGGGCGCCCCTAGGGGACCAGCGTGGCAGAGAAGTGGACCGGGCAGCGAAGGAGGTGCTTGTGTAACATGCCAGGGCCTCACACTGGGCTCCAGTGGGCCTGACGGAGAGTCTGCCCCGGGTACAGCCTGCGCTGCTGGTGGGGCTGAGGAAGGGGCGCTGGGGGCCCAGTGCACTTTCCTGTTTCTGCCCAGACCCAGCCACCTCCGTTTGCTTTCCTCCTGGACGCAGCGGTGACGAGCCTGGGGGCGGCCAGAAGCAGGGGGCTCCCCCAGCAAGAGACGGTAGCGAGCTCTTTAGATGAATAGATGAATAGATGACTATTCATTGGAGGACATTCAGTGTGCCACCGACTGCCTCCTGGCGCAGTGTCACGGGAGAGCCTGAAGGTTTGCAGCCGTGCGTGGTCACACGCGCTCCTGCCTTCGGAGCCTGCAGACACCCTCCCGGGGTGTGACAGCGGCCCAGGAGCCGGCCAGACTGCACGGGAGCCTGCAGACCCGAGTGGCCGGCCTGGCAGACACCCTTGCGGGGTGTGACATCGGCCAGACTGAGTGTAGTCATGTGCTTGGGGCTTCCATGATCGTTTTGCTGTAAGGGATCCGGCGAAAGGCCAAGGGGTGGCCGGTGATGTCATTAAAGGTGAGTATTTGGTCTTCGTCCAGTTCCCGGCACACATTTCCCGAAACCCCCGGCATCTCTGAAGTGTGGAGCGTGTCTGGGTGTGTTCCCGCGGTGACTGGTGGCTTCCGGACAGACACTGGTGTCCCGGGGGCCAGGCCTGCTGAGAGCCCCACGGAGGGGAGAGGGCGGAGACTCAGTGGCTCACCAGCAGCCGCCATGAAATCACCCACGCCCCCCACCCAGTGGGACCCCCGGACAGGCCCCGAGCTGCAGGCTTGGCTGGGGCGGGGGCGGGGGGCACACCCAGACAGGCGTGGTCTCCCGGCGCCTCTTCCCCGGCACCTGGACGCCTGCACGCGTGCCTCCCGTGTGACTGCTCCCGAGTTGTGTCCTGATGATAAATCTGCAACAGCAGTGAAGCCCTTTCCTGATTTCCGTGCGCTGTTCTGGGAGGTTGCGGAGCCTGAGGAGGGGCTTGCGGGAACCCCCAGTTTCCAGAAGCACAGGTGCCCTGGACTTGCAGTTGGTGTCTGAAGTGGGGGCCGTCCCGCGGGGCTGAGCCCTTCACCTGCGGGGTCTGACGCCGACTCCCAGTGGCTGCGTCAGAATCGACTTGCAGGACCCGGCAGGTGTCAGAGACTCAGGGAATCTGCCGTCGGTGCTGGAAAGCTGGCCGGAGGGGCCATTAGGATTCAGCTGCCGTGGCCATCCACGTGTCCCGTGTCCACCCTCGGATCGGCAAGAACCTGCCCACCGGATGAAAGGGTCCTACCGGCTTCATCCCTGCTGAACCTGCGGTCCTGTCCCTTCCCCGTCCTGGGGTCCTGTCCCTTCCCGAGCCGGGCTCCCCCACAGGCTGCGCCACTTTCAGGCTATGAGGATCCGCTGCTGGGGGCCCCCTGGGGCTGCCCGGTGTCAGGATGTCGGAGCCTCGCCCTCCCTGCCTGCTAAGCCCTCTCTGGTCCCACCCCTGCAGCCCAGCCTGGGGAGTCTCTTCACAGCCCCTGTGGGGTGGGTCCTTCTCTGGAGGGCGTGCCCTCCCCAAGGTGTGCCTGGCCCTGCACACGAGCTACCGCCAGGAGCCCCAGGTCTGAGGCTGCAGTCAGACCCTCCCTCCGTTTACCCAGCTGGGCCCTCATCCGCCCGTCGTACAAGAAAAGCCCCAAACCCTGAGTGAGGCAGTGGCTGCGGCCGGTGACGGAGAGAGACAGCCAAGGGGCAACGGCCGGGCAGCTTGGCCAGTGGCAGGGGTGGGGAAGGCAGGGCGGGGCGGGAGCCGGGCTGGAGGCTGGGGGTCCCGGCCCAGCCAGGGCGCCAGCTCCGTAGCCTGGCTGTTGTTTAAAGGATGTGTTGGGGCGTCTGGGTGGCTCGATCTCTGCTCAGGTCACGATCTCAGGGTCGTGAGTTCAAGCCCCGTACTTGCCCGTGCCAGCCCGTGTGGAAACGTTAGGGTTTCTTTGCCCTCCCACCTCTCCGCGCCTCCGTGGCAGCAGCCGGGGGCTCCCCTGGACGGGCCTGGCCCATCGTCTGACCTCTGCCTCGCCTGCCCCCAATTCAGGCATCGTCCTGGGACTTGGTCCCCACGCGGCTTTTAAAACTCCAGCTCTGGAAGCCAGTGGTGTTCCGACGCTGCCGGGTTCCGAACCCCTAGACCCATCCCGGTGTTTGCTGTCATCTCTACGTGCAAACAGGACTTTGCTCCCTGAGCCCATCTCTGCCCGTCCAGCCACGCTGCCAGGAATGGTTTTCACGGAATTTCGCCCAGCGTCAAGGGTTCCCCGGGCTTCCGGCCGCCAGCGGCCTGGCTACTAAGCTGGTGTCACCTCGTTTCAAGTTTAGGGTTTATCTGAACACACCCTGGTCTCTCCCAACCAGCACAGAAACGGGTTCTCTGCAGCAGGGAGCTGCCGTTAAAAATCCACCTAAATTGATAAATATCCACGAAACCAGCACGGTGCATGGCAGTGGGCTCTGCAGCTCACGGGACGGGGCGCAGCTTATCTGGCCTCGTTCCCACGGCAGGGAGTGGGCCGCCTTGGGGGGGGACTCAGCCCCGCCCACGTCCCTCTCTCTCTCCCTCTCCCCCACCCCTCCCCTCCAGAAGGCAGGACTGGGTTGTTGTCCTGATGAGAGCAAAGGCAGGTCACGGGACTGAGACCAGAGTCGAGGGGCAGAACTCCCCGCCCATGGGGGGGGGGGGGGAGTCCCACGAGGTCACATAGCAACAGCGTGGGTACGGGTTAGGGCGAGGCCTGGGGACATGGATACTGTGTGTCGGGGGGGTGGTAAACAGATAACTCACCTTTATTTTTTTAATTGATTTTTAGAGAGAGAAAGAGAGAGCATGAGCAGGGAAGGGGCAGAGAGAGAGAGAGAGAGAGAGAGAGAGAGATTTCAAGCAGGCTCCTCGCTATCAGCACAGAGTCCTATGTGGGGCTCGAACTCACGACCCGATATTGAGAGTTGCATGCTACCCACTGAGCCGGCCAGGCGCCCCTTTAAATTCTGGACCCGGAGGCGGACGCTGTCCCCAAATGGGCTTCGGGGAGGCGGAGAAGGTGTCTGGCGGCACGGAGGGGGCGCGCGGGTCAGCAGGTCACCGGGTGCTCCTGGCAAAGAGAACCACCGCACGTCCCCGCCTGCCCCAGGGGGATGTGGTCGGCGGGCCACGAGACTGAGTTCCCGCCGCGGGCAAGCGTGGCAGGTGAGGTCACCGACTTCCTTCCTTTCAAGGTGATCTCGGAGGGCACACGCTCCCAGAGACAGTTCGAAGGTGAAGGGCGAGACCACACGCAAGGGGAGAGCAAAGGCCCTGGGCCCGCGGGGCGGTCGGCCCTCACCCGGAGCCCCCGACTCGGAGAAGCCTCGGCGCCCACAGTCGTGCGGCCGCCGGCCCTCAGGAGCCTGCTGGCTGTGCCGACTCACGAGGCCCTGGGGTCGCTCGCCGGGGCACGGTGGCCGTGAGGACCAGGCGTCGCAGGCCCGGCCCGAGCAGAGGAAGCCTCAGGAAAGCAGACTGCCCGCGAGGAGGCCGATGAGTGAGCGTGGAACAGCCTGGAAGGACACGTGAGGCCTGTTCCGAGCTGATGAGGCCCAAGGGGAGTCAGCGGGCTGGGTCACGGGAGTGGAGGGGAGGAGCCTCGTGCAGGGGGTTGTTCCGCTGGAGGATACAGGCAACGGCCGAGAGGAGGATGGGAGGCTGGCCTCCGTGAACGTGGCCCCTCGTCACCAGCTCCCGTGCTGACGTCAGGCCCCTGGCCAATCCCAAGCGCGCAGCGTTTAAATCCGAGCTCTCCAGAGAAGCCGCAGCGCACACGCATACACAGAAAAGAGGTTTGTTGTAAGGGGTGTGCTCGCGTGGTTATGGAGGCTGAGGGGCCGCGGGCCGGAGGCCCTGGGCAAGACCGGCGTTCCAGTACGGGTCTGAAGGCCGGGAGAGACGGATGTCTGGGCTCACACAGTCCGCCTGAGGACTAGTCAGGCCGTCAACTGATTGGGCAAGGGCCACCCACACTAGAGAGGGCCGCGTTCTGCTCCATCGGTGTGTCCAAAAGTGAATCTCCTGCAGAAGCGCCAGAGACACACCCAGAATCATGTTTGGCCAAATGTCTGTCCCCCCACCCCGTGGCCCAGGTCAGGTGACACACGGTGAACCCTCACACAGGGCTCTGTCCCCCGTGATGGTGTGGTGTTCCACCCGATCTTCCCCTTCAGGACCACGGGACCACGGGATCACGGGGACCACGGGGACCACAGGACCACAGGACCGTGGGACCACAGGACCACGGGACCACAAGGACCATGGGACCACGGACCACAGAACCAAGCGACCACAGGACCACGGGGACCACAGGACCACAGAACTGTGGGACCACAGGACCATGGGACCACGGGACCACGGGACCGCAGGCTCAGATATGATGAGGACGAGACACAGAGGAAGCCGCAGAAGCCGGTCCGTTGGAGCCGACCCCGAGCTGCTGTCTCGGGGGAAGACGTATCCAGCTGGAAGTGGGTGTCCGTGTCGGAGTGCCCTGCTGTGACTCGGGACTTACCTCCCTTGCAAGGGTCTTGCGGCACTGCCTGATCCCCGCTGGGCTGGCGCTTAGAAGCAGGACGAGAAAGAACGTAGACTAGGTGTCTCTGTCAACTCGGGTGACCATACCACAGCGCAGCCCGCAGGACTCATGCTGCAGATGGTCACTGTCCCCGGTCCTGGAGGCCGGAGCCCGAGGGCCAGGCGTGGGCAGGCCGGGGCCTCTCTCCCTGTGGGTGAATGGGGTCGTCTCTCCGTGAGCGTCTGTGCCCTGATCCCCTCTTCTTACAAGGACCCCTGTCACACAGGACCAGGGCCCACCCTGGTGACCCCGTGTTGCACCAATCACCTCTGTAAAGTCCCCGTGTCCAGATACGGTCACGTCCAGGGTTAGGATGTCACCATATGAATTTGGGGGGACACTTCAGCCCACAACACTGAGATAAAAGTGAGTGACACCAGAACGCACTACCCGGTGAGGCCAGTGCCTTGTTCCCCATTTCTGCTGGGACAGTGACCGCACACTCGGGGGCCTCAAACAAGAGCTCTGTGGCTCCACACTGTTCCGGGGGCCAGGCGCGGGCCTCGGGGGGCCAGGCGTGGGCCTCGGGGGGCCAGGCACAGATCTCGGGGGACCAGGCTCGGGCCTTAGGGGGCCAGGCACGGGCCTCGGGGGGCCAGGCAGGGACCTCAGGACGCAGCAGGGTCACACTCCCTCCGCGGACTCTAAGGGACGATTCTCTCCTTCCCTTTCAGCTTCCGGAGCCTCACTCCTCGGCCCCAAGCCTCTGCCTCCACCTGTGAAGCCAGCAGGGCTGCATCCTGCGATGCGTCTCTCTGCTTCTATCCCCCGTCACCTGCTGTGGCTCACTCTCCCTGTGGCCCTTGCGATGACACGGGGCCAGATCTCCGCACCGTAGGAGGGGCCATTCCCGGGTCCCCGGGGTCAGGACCCAGGTATCTCTGAAGATCATCACTTAGTCGACCACAGCCCGAAACAGCGGTGTTTCACGGGAGCCCCGGAGGACACTCCACTTGCCGAGGCAGCAAGGATCGGGCCGGCAACGAGGCACCTGCACCAATGACAGCAGATGGCCAGGCCGAGGGCGGGGCTGGACTCTGATGCTGGGACCCAACGCTGCGGACACTCATGAGCGGGGACAGGGTGCCGTCACAGGAGCAGCAAGCCTAGGAGCCAGGGGCTCAGGGACCTGAGAGGAGCTAGGACCCGGGCAGTGACACACGGCTTTCCTGGGGGGAGACGGGTGGGCGGCCTGCCAGGATCCTGGTCCGTCTGCACCATCACGAGGTACCAAAGCTGTGGGCCACCCTGTTACTGGGCGAATCGTGCCCCCCAAATTCCTGTGTTGAAGTCCCGACCCCCCAGCGCCCCAGAACATGACGGTGTCCAGGGGGCCGTCACATCTCCCCTCAGCCCCGGGGAGGAAGCGCACGGGGGAGCCTCCAGCAGCAGCCGTGACAGGCACAGGTCTCGGGGACACACGTCCACCGAGCGGGGGCCCCGAGCAACCAGTAGACGGAATGGTCTCTGACCTCGGCCACTCAAGTGCTGCCCCACGGGGCCCGCGAGCAGAGCGGCCTTGCTGAGGGCTGAGGAAGCCCCTCCCATGAAGGATGGCCCGGTCGTGGCTGCTGCCCGTTGCCCAGCTGCTGGCCACAGGCCGCCGCAGAACCCCCGCCACGCCACCGTCCCTGGAGGAGGCTGTCGAGCCAGTCCCGGAGAACCCTGGGACAGCGGAGGTCCCAGCTCAGGGGGGGTTGCCTTGAGGATGGGGGGGTCACAATGCAGGATGCAGGGTCCACCCCAAGTCAACAAGCATCGGCATTCTGTCCCCAACAAGACTGGGACCAAGGGGTGTTGGCAGGGGTGTGGCCCGCCCTCCCGGCCAGTGACCCGCCGGGACGTGCGTGTGCCGCCCTGTCCGTGCCAGGCCATGTGGGCTGGAGGGGGGCGCAGCAGGGGTCCTACTGACCGTTAGACCACAGCGGCTGCTCGTCACTTCATGTGTTTTGTTCGGACACCCGCCGGCAGGCCGGACGAGGAGTCCCAGAACTGGCAGGGGCGTGCGACCGTGACTGTCAGGAACAAGTGGGCCGGCAGTCACACACAGGGGATCCAGACAGTCCACGAGGGGCCTCTCAGTGTCCCCTGACTGGACACAGAAGCAGCCCTCTGAGAAGGGAGTGGGGACCAGGGGCTCAGGCCCTCGGAGGTGACACCTCGGCCAAGGGGGGCGCCCGCTGGGAGGGAGGAGAACAGGGCTCAGGGAGCACGTCGGCTGTGGCCCTGAGATCAGCGTCGAGGCAGGGCTGTCATCCGATGTCCCTCCCCGGGAAATGTCCAGGGCCCAGGGGAGCTGGGCCACCCGAGGTTCACCCCGGGGACAGTTTGTACCAACGAATGATGTGGGGAGGGGACATCAGTCCGTGACTTCGATCAGGGCCACCTTGGTTCCACGGACACACCGTGGCACGAAGCCGTCCGTGCGGGCGCGCGCCTCCACCCAGTCCCCCTCCTCGGCTGTCCCGAGTCCTCCCCACAGCACGTCTGGCCTGGACGTCTGTCCCGCAGGGCCTTTTTTGGGGAACCTCAGCCAGCTGCCTGTCACCAGACCCCGAGGAGGTGTCCAGACCCCCTGTTCAGCTGACATACCCTGCCCCACAGCCTTCTCCCCGCGAGGCCTAGACTCTGTGCGGCGGGCGCTGGCACGCCCACACCGCTCGTTAAAATCCTGACCTGTTTCCATACTGCTTTGCTAGCACCTGCCTTGGGCCTCCCAGTGGCCCTTCGAGACTGTCGCCTCGACCAGGGTCTGATCGGACCACCGCAGACGACTTCTGGAAGGGCATTGGGTGCCGTGTCCAGGTCCCTTCGGGCCGGCCAGTGCCATGCAGCGCTGCCCGAGACACACAGTCCCCCAGAGCGGCCGTAAACTCGGGCCACCGGCCAGGGCCAGGGGTGTAGACGGCAGACATCTGCTTTCTCGAGGTCTCGAGGCCGGCGGGCTGCTGGGCGCCACTGGGCCTCCTGGGCAGGTGGAGGCGTCACCCTGATCTCTGCCTTCACCTCCAGCCGCCTTTCTCCCTGTGTCCGTCTGATTTCCCGTGTCCGCTGTGTCCAGCAAACAGGACACCGACCCTGGGCGTCCCCAGCCCCCATCCCGACTGTCCTAGCCTGGGCATTCCTAAACTCAGGCAAACTCAGAGCTCAGAAAGACACGCTTTCAACCCGACTTCCCATTCTCAGTCCACCCGACCCACCCCTTCTCCGTTTCTGCCCCCATTTCCCTATTTTGCAAGCACCAGAGACAGCCAAGTACGCCCCCCAAATCAATCGTGTGGGACGCTCCGCTCCTGATGGCCACTTCCGGCCCCTGCACGGCCCCCAAGGCCGACAGCCTCCGATCGGGACACACCTGAAACTTCCCCGTTTTCCGCTTTATGGAGATATAATTCACACACCGTAAAATTCACTCATTTAAAGCGTACGGTTCAGGGGCGCCTGGCGGGCTCCGTCGGCGGAGCGTGAGACTCTGGGTCTCGGGGCTCTGAGTTCGAGCCCCACGCTGGGTGTCGAAATTACTTAAAAGAAGTTTTAAAAGCCTTAGGAAACAACTAAAGTGTACAGTCCAGTGCTTTTAAAAATACTCTCAGGGTTGTGCAACCATCACGCCGATTTAATATTGCGACAGCCCCCAAATCGACCCCGTACAAACCCTCTCCGACCCCCAGCCCCAGACGAGCAGGAATCGCTCCGCCTGTGGGTCTGCCGATCGGGACACGTCGCATACATGGAATCATAGGGCGCTCGGCCCCCTCCGCCTGGCCTCTCTCTCTCGTCACCAAGTCCTCAAGGTTTCTCTAAGGTTCGGCCCAAATGACACCCGGGCTGTGGACGGACCAGAGTTGGCCGGACCACACTCATCCGCCGGGGGGGGGGGGGGGGTTGAGCCACGACCCCCCGCAGCCGCCGTGAGCGTTCGTGTGCACACTTCCGTGCGCTCGCAATTCTCCGTTTCTCGTGACGCGCCCCGACGGGAAGCGCCGGGTCATACGGGAACTCTAAGTTTAGCATCTGAAGGAACCGCCAGTCTGCGTCCCCAGCAGGCGTGGGCGCGAGCGAGGGCTCGGGTTTCTCCACGCCCTCTAAACACTTGTCCTTGTCTGTCTTTCCCACCCGGGTGGGCGAGAGGCCGTCCCCGCCCTGGTTCTGACCTGCATTCCCTGACGACACGTGGGACTTCTCCCCCCCCCCCCGCTCCCCGCGCCGTGTGCTTAAAGGCCATTACGTGTCTTCTTTGAAACAACGTATATTCCGGTCCTTCATCCATTTTTTACGGGGGTTATTTGGGGCGTTGTTAAGAGTTCTTCGCGTGGACTGGACACGCCTCTCTCATCACACCTCCGATTTACAAATATATTTTCCCACGTCGTGGGCTGTCCTCCCTCGCGGTCTCCTGCGGCACACCCAAGCGTTCAATTTCGGCGAGGTCCAATTCACGTATTTGTTCTTACTGAGCTTGTGTTTTCGGCGTCCTGCGGAAGAAGCCAGCGTCTAAGCCGGCGGCTACACTGAGGTCTCTGTCCCATCTGAGATCCTCGGAAGCCGACTTGCGTGTACAGCGTGAGGCGGGGCCCGACTCCATGCCTTTGCGTGCAGAGATACACAGGGTCCCGGCACCGCCCGGTGGGAAGACCGCCCTTCCTCTCGCTGACTTGTCCCGGGGCCCCCGCGGAGACCCCTGGACCGGGAACGCGAGGGCGTATTCCTGGCTCCCAAGTGCTTCCCAGCGTGACCGCCGCGCCTGGGCAGTGGGTTTCCGGGGGGACGTGGGAGTCCAATTCTTCATTCTTCTGCTTCGAGACTGGCTTGGCTCTTCGGCAGCCCCCGCGTCCCCTTGTGAATTTTAGGATGAGCTCTTGAAAGGCCAGTGGGGTTTCGACAGCGACCCCGCTGCATGGAGGCTGTAGGCTAATTTGGGGAGTTCGGGCGTTTCGACCGCCTCGAGTCTCCTGATCCGGGGACACCGGATAGGTTTCCAGTCAGTTCGAAGACTCGACCCTCATTTCCTCTTGACGATGTTTTGTAACTTTCTGCGTGTGAGCGTCACGCTGTCTTTACCGGATTCATCCCTGGGTATTTTGTTCTGTTCGCCTGCTACGCCCCTGTGACTGCGTTTTCACACCGGCCATGCCTGGTGCAGGGGGGTAGGGCAGCAAAGTCCAGCTCTTCCCATCAGGCTGCCCGGGCACGTGGCCATCCTCGTCACCCCAGCAGCCTCGCCTGCACTCAGGGCGGCCAGCCTGTCTCAGGGTGCAGCCCTGGCAAGCCGGACCCCCGTTCTCTGGCCCCTCGGGACGCTGCTCCGTGCATCCTGGAGCTGGAAGGGACACACCCCCCGGGGCGCTCACCTGCTCCCATCGCACCAACACGGTCGTGTCACTGCCGCACATGACGATAGCGTTGTGTGTCAGGGCGACTGGCTGCAGGGTGCCCGGACCGGACGTCATTTCTGGGGCGTCCGGAGGGCGTCTCTGGACACACCAGCTCGAATTGGTGGACTCGGCACAACAGACAGCTCTCCGCAGTGCCGGGTCCCGAGGCTGGGCAGACCAGGAGGTGGAGGAAGGAGGAATTTGTCCCTCTTCCTGTCTCCCCCCTTGAGTGGGGACGTCTCCCCTCGTCTCCTCCGGCCCTCAGACTGGGACTCACACTGCGGGCTCCCTGTTCCCCGGCCTTCAGGCTCGAACTGAATCATAGCACCTGCCTTCCCGGCCCCCGGCCCGCGGACGGCAGATGGGGGGGCACCCGGGCTTCCCAGCCACGCGAACCAGTCGGTGACACAAATCTCTGGAGAGCCCTGATACACTGCCGGCGGGTCCCCTGCCGTCCTCACAAGGTCAAGTTGGTGGGCCGCTGGGCAGCGCACTTCAGAAGTGGCCCCAGGGGAGAGCCCGCCTGTGCCAGGCACCGAGGTGGCCCTGAACACTGTCACAGCCCATTTTGCCTGTGAGCCGCAGGTGCCTGTGGTGCCCGTTCCACTGGGGGGCGAGGGAGCCTGCTGACACCTGTGTCCCCATTCAACACGGGAGCCAGGCCTGTGCAGAGACCCTCCAATCGCTCCCAGGCAGTCGGAATTTGAGGCAGCTCCGCTCGGGGCTTCAGACCCCAGCGCTGGCCCCCGACCCCCCACCTGCCCCCCACCTCCAAATCTAGCCCTCTTCCCCCTTTCTGCTCCCATCCCCTGGCTTCCTTTCTCTCCCTCCAACCTTGTCCCCCCTTTGCCTGGAATGCTCTTCCCGCTCAGGGCTGGCTGCTCCTTCAGGGCCGGGGCCCGCCGAGGACTCCTCGAGCCCCCAGTGCCAGAAAAGTGCCATCGCTGCCTTCAGATTATCCCAGGAATTCCCTCCCTTCCCAGCACGGACAAGGTCATCGCAGGGCGACATCTGTCACCTTCACCAGTTTCTAAATTCCTCGAGGGAAGGGGTCTTGGCTGCCCAGTCCCCACAGCCAGCACCTGGAATGGCACCTGGCATACAGTCGGGGCCCCCTAAATGGCCGATGCGTGCCTCAACACAGAACCAGCGGCGGGGCGACCCGTTTTGGGGGCTGGTGGACCAAGGGTGCAGTGTGTGAGGTTCTGCCCCCGGCTCCGTGACAGGGGGCTCGTGGTCCCCCTCTGCTCCCCTTCCCAGAGGGCCCAGGGAAGGCCTCTCTGTGAGGAGTCAGCCCCCAGCGGTGACAGGAAATGTCCCCATCATCTAGACAAGCACTCCAACACCCCAAGACCCGTTCTGCCTCCTTTCCAGCAAAAAAAGAATCCCGGCAGACCCCCGGGAAGGACTCGAGCTACTTTTATTACAATGTCCCCTGGACGCGCACACACCTAACTCTGGGTACAAACACGTGCTTGCAGCTCTCGTCCGAGCACGAAGCCAGAACAGATTTGTAAACCAGCCGCCCAGACACCCGGAGAAGTGGGCGCGCAGAGGAGTAGGCTGGGGCTGCTGTGTCTACGGAAGCCACGGCAGGGAAGTGCAGTGAAAACTTCGGTTCCGTGGCGGTGGCACCGGCCACGTTTCAAGTAGTCAGTAGAGATTGGTGCTGGGTTACACGCATACAGAACCTCTCCGCGTGTCACCTGGCCACAGCTTCGCTCTGTCCCCTGGGGAGAAAGTCCCCTCTCCATGTCTTCTTCAGCCCAGGGGCTGAGGGCAGCAGAGCCTGGCCCCCATGCCTTCGGAAAGCCAGCTGGGCTGTGGGGCTGGCTTCCACGGGGGACTGGCACCACCGGGGTGTGCACGGGATACACGGTATTTGGAGGCTTTCCTCCTGGTGGCTTGGGTCTCCTTGTCATTTAACACTGGTCTAGAGTCACTGTCTCAGTGATCTTTCCAAACACAGACACCTCTAACAGCACCCAACAACTCCCCCTTACTTTGGGACAAGGGCTTGGCTGCCTGGAACCGTGTTTCAAGGTCTTCAGGCCCAGCCAGCTGACTCTCATCACCCAGCCAGGGTCCCGGCCCCTGGAGCTCTCTTGGCATCGCCATCTCTGTTGCAGAACCTCCTCCAGGGAGCCTCCTTGGATTGTCCAAAGCGCCTGAGGGAGGACGAAAGAGGAGGAGGTTCTTTCCAGGGCGCCGCTGGCCAGGAGCCCGGGCTTCCTGCGCGGCCCCTCCCGGGCCCAGGCCCGCGGGTTGGCGACAAGCAGGTCTGACCCCCGGCCTAGCGCCTACTCCAGGGGGGAGGGGCCGCGCGCTTGGGCGCCCGGAGGCGGGGCCGGTGGGCGGAGCCGGTGGGCGGGGCCTGCGCGCCCTATAACAGGCGGCGCGGGGCGCGCGCCCGACCAGAGAGCGAGCGCGCAGCGGCGGCGGTCACCCTAGCCGTGCCGGCCCGGCCTCCCGCGTCCCGCGCCCCGCGTCCCCGCGCCCCCCCGCGTCCCGCACCCCAGCCCCGGGCCCGCGCCCCGGCCCCGCCGCCCGCTAGGCCCCGCGCCCCGCGCCCAGGACCGGCCCGCAGCCCGCAGGCCGCTCGCCGCCCGCGCCGCCATGGGGGTGGAGGGCTGCACCAAGTGCATCAAGTACCTGCTCTTCGTCTTCAATTTCGTCTTCTGGGTAAGCCCCGGCCGCGCGTGGGGCGGGAGGGGGCCTGGGCGCCCCGAGTCCGGCGGGCCGCGCGCCGCGCTAGGCCCCGCGGAGGGGGCGCAGCCAGGCCGCCAAGTTGCGGGGCCACCTGTGGGCGCCGGTCGCGGGTGGGGGTCCTGGGCGGGCAGGCGGGAAGGTGAGGGTCGTCCGGGCGACGGCAGCGCGGGGGGGCTGCGAGCCGGTTCTCCGGGCTTCTGCGCGGCCGGGCCCAGGGCCCCCGCGGCCGGGCCGGGGCGTTTGGGAGCCTCGGGTCTGTGCCCGCTGGGTGATGGCGGTCGGTGCGGTGGGTGCGGGCTCCGTCCGAACGGCGGGCCGCGGAGTCAGGGACCACCCTGCTTCGCGGGCACCGAGGGGGCTCGAGGGCGGGGCGCCCGGCGCCCCGCCCCCATGAGCTCATCGGGGCCGCCGCCCCCGAATGGGCGGCCGGGTGGGGGGGCGCGCACTCGGTCCGAGTGTCGGGAACCGTCCACTCCACTCCTGGCCCAGGCCGGCTCACACCCGGTCAGCTGCCGCCGCCCCGGGAACCGCCGTGAGGGGCCGGGCCGCGGCGGAACTCACACACGAAGCGCATCGGGACAGTGTGGCCCGCGTGCTGGGCGCTGTACCGCAGCGGCCGCGCTTTGTGGAGCTGACCCCCCTGCACCCCTCACCCAGGCCGAGACTGCAGCCCGGCCTGGCCCGGGAGGCTGTGGACGCTTAGAGGGGAGTGGGGCCAGGGCTGCCGTTCGCAGTTGGCATGGGGCAGGGGGCCCTGGGGCCCTGAGCCTCTCTGGGCATTCAGGTCTGGTCTGGGTGGGTGCCTAGGTCTGGGCTTCCTGGGCTTGGACGTCCACCTTGGAAGAAGGTGCCCACAGGAGGGTCATCTCTGGGTGCAGGAGGGTCTCAGGGGCTCCAGGCTGCCGACCAGCAGCGGGTCATGTTTTCCTGACCTGGGTGGTGACTGCTGGTCTGTAACTGGTGGCGTTTTGGCATTGTTTTCCCTTCCTGTCTGTGTTGGAGTTGGGGAGGGGCCCGAAAGGGTGCAGGAACCCCTCTCAGGCCCTGCTCTGCCTCCCCTGGGCAGTGATCGGGTGCCCTCCTGAGCCCACCTGCCGTGCCCACCACAAGCAGCTCACCCTTCTCAGGAAGGACCGTGACAACATCTGGTGGACAGTGTGTTTCTCAAGTAGACGCTGGAGAGCAAACTTTGAAAATGGCCCCTTGAACAAGTGCGTGGGACTGGGGACATCTGTTTCCCATCTGGACAGCCGAGGGTCCCAGAGTGCATCTTGGGGCAATGAGGATTTGGGGTGGGGAGGACAGAGACTGGACTGGGCTCTGGCCGGCGGTAGAGTGGGGGTGTCACGTCCTACCTGGGTGGGGAGGCTCAAGTTGGGGGGCTGCTGCCGTCGGCCCCCTCCCGGGGAGTGGGGGGCAGTGGGGCTGTCAGGATGGGCTGGGCGTGGCCTGAGCAGCCACCGGGGCCTTGACTGAAGGGGTGGTGTCAGTGTCAGGTTAGTGTTTGCCTGCTGTGGCTTGGGCATGTAGGGGGCCACGGAGACACCCAGACGCCCCTCTGCAGCCCTTGAGCCCGTCCCCCGCAAGCAGCCGGGGTGTGGGGTGAGCACCTTGACTAGGAGGTGGAGGGCAGGCGGACGGATGTAGAGAATGTCTCTTGGAGTAGATTCTTGTCCTGAGGCTGTGTCACCCCCGCTGCCCAGCCTGGACGGTCTCCAGGGCAGTCCCCACTCACTCCCCAGCTCTACCTGGTAGGTCCCCAGGCAGCTGGGGTGGAGGCCCGACGCGTCCCCAGGGGATGCTCTGCATCGAGGCTTAAGGAGATGCTTCTGAGGCCTCTCCCCTCACGAGCCACCCGGCTGAGTATGGAGAACTGTGTTCCACAGTCCACAGTCACCGTGGCCCCCCCTACCCCTGCGGTGGAGGCACGCAGAGCTGAGCACGGCGGGGCCGGGGGCACTGCTCTGGCAGAGCCCCTCTCTGGGCGGGCGTCCCGCCTCACCTGGCCGAGAGCATGGGGCCACGGGGTCGGGTCTGGGTGGCGGAGCCCTCACCACACTGCTCCAGGCCTGGGCCTCGGCTTCCTGCCCTCTGAGGTGGCGGTCCACACCCTGTCTCCCGGGGTTGGCGGACTACTAACACTCCTAGGGGCCGAACTCAGGAAATGGTTGTAGCGCGTGGATGGCCGGCAGGAAGACTTCTCTCCTCGGCCCATGTGGGCAGTGCCTTGGGGAAGGGGCTTCAGGGGGCCCCAGAGGATGTTGGTGAGCCCAGCCTGAGTCTCGCTCACTCGCTCCCTGTGCAGCCTGGCCACGGTCCAGAGCCGGGAGGAGGCAGCGGGTGTCTGCACCGGGTGCTTTAAAAAGTTCCATCTAGGAGGGCAGAGGCTCCCTCGCGGGAGCGGGCCTCAGCGGCCGCCGGGCTGGCTCCTCCAGGAAGGAGCGCCGTCACGTGCACACTCGCAGGCGTGTCTCCCTCCTCCACGTGCTGAGACTTCAGGGCCCCGGGCGGTGTGCACTCAGTAGGCCTGACCACAGCCTGCTTTGTGAGGCAGGGACAGCGGGAGCAGGCGACGGTCCCGGGTGATGCAGACAACCTGCCCGGCGGCATGGAAATCCTCCCCGTTGGGGTGGGACCGGGAGCTTCCTGGCAGAGGCGGCCGGTACTCGAGACCCCGCTGCCGGGGCATTCAGGAGGAGCAGAGGCTCCCCTCCCTGTGACCCGGGCCAGGTGCCTGGCACGTGACAGCCCCGCTCGCTTTCCTCATCTGCGAAGTGGGTATGATCACAGCCCTCTCCTTGGAGGCTGGCCAGGGAGAGTGCACCACCCCCCCCACCCCGGACGGCCACTCCTCCAGCCTAATGCCTTCGGTGGCTGCCTTCCAGAGGCAGGGCGGCCAGGCTCGGCAGGGACAGGGCTGATCAGAAGCCTCGCTAACTGGCATTTCATTTTCACTTCCAGACAGCACATGACTGTCTGTCACTTAGCGGTTCTGTCGCCTTCCTTCCGGGAGAGGGGATGTGACCCGGGTGAGCTCTGGGTGGGGGCAGGGATTTCCTGTGCCCCGTTTCAGGGGGTGGGCGAGTGGACGGAGTGAGTGGCACAGCTTTGGGGGAAACAGCCGTTGGGCTGAGACAAGAGAAGGAAGTCTGTGGTCTGTCCCGAGAATGGACTGGCCCCCACGAGGACGTCTAGGCGGTGAGAGGCCTGGGACCCTGGCTGGCTCTGCCCTGGGGCTGGTGTGCTGCCCTTCCTCTAGGGTTCCCACCCCCAGGAGTTGAGTTCAGCCCCAATCCCTAGCTCTCTCTGCTTCGAAGTCCGGACAGGGAGACAGACCCAACAAGCCCCGGCTCCCGGAGAATCTGCCCTGTGCCTCGTTCATATCAGCACCCGAAACCCCGTGAGAGGAAGGACCTGGGTCAGAAATCGATCAGGCAGAGTCCAGGCCCCCGTGGGAGGGGCCGACGGTCACCTTTGCACTGGCCCAGCGTGCTGGGGTGGGGATGGAGAAGCACGGGGTCTCTCCCTCGGCATGGGCACCCCAGGACCCAG
This sequence comes from Paguma larvata, assembly GCA_030068075.1. Taxonomy (NCBI): domain Eukaryota; kingdom Metazoa; phylum Chordata; class Mammalia; order Carnivora; family Viverridae; genus Paguma; species Paguma larvata. Next base: position 285,710 of record JAINVK010000397.1, on the reverse strand, counting down.
GCCAGGGCGCACGGCAAGGGCTGGGCGGTTTTCAGCCCTGGATCTGCCCTGTGGCCAGCGAGTCTGTCCTTGACCGAGAACGAGACTCGCCTGGAACCGGCGCTCAGGACCCTTCTCCTGGGCCGTTTCCACCTGTCCGGCAGAATGTGGTTTGACCCGGCGTGCTTCCAGAAGCTCTAGACTTCTCAGTGCCCCCTGCCCCCAAAGTACACATAGTTTGGACTCTGGAGCCTGGCCTAAGCCCATCCTGATGGCGGGGCAGGCGCTAATTCACACAAGACCGCTGGGGGCTTCCAGGTGGAGCCCTGGGTGCTAGGGGAGTTCCCGCGGGCTGGCCGAGCATTTCCGTTCCTAAGCTGGCTGCCAGGGACGGAGCGGCTACCATCCCTGCGCATGAGGGCTGGCCAGAGTCAGGGGCTTGGGAGGCAGGTAGGGCTGGGGGTCGGGTTGGGCCCTGAGTGCCTCCAGCCAGCGGCAAGGGTGCTCTGGGCAGGGGACTGGAGGACAGCAGCTCAGCCTGGGCCTGGGGGTTCCTGCCTCTTTGTCCCCCTCTTCTAACTTTGGGGAGTTGATGCTCCCCCACCCATCTCCAATGACTGGGTCACACGGTCATTGTGTCGAGAAGGTAAAAGACAGGAAGTCGGGGCTGCCCGCCCTGCAGAGTCGGTGAGTGGGCGACCCACCCCGGCGTCCGTGTCACACAGGAACCCTCTGTACCAGCTCTCCCACACCCAGGTCGCCTGGGTCACAGCTCGCCCTCGGGAGGTGTCTGACAGCTCCCTGTAACCTGTCTCACGGTGCCATCACCTGTGCGGCGTGGGTCGAGGTTGGTTTTGTGCCGCAACTGACAGCCAGCTCCTGCCGGAGGATGCGGACGCTCAGGCTGAGACCCAGGGCCGAGAGGTGCCCCGGTGCGGCCGGGGGAGCAGGGCTCGGGACTGCCCGCCTCCCTGGGTCTCCAGGCCTGGGGGCCGGGAGGCCTGGCCCTTGGTCTTGGGTGGGGGCCTCCAAGAGGCAGTGGGTTTGGAGCCACCGACTGTGGTCCCACCCAGAGCTCACGGGGAGCTCACCGTGGCCCTTGGGTGCGCCCCGGAGGGCCCGTGTCGTGACCTCCTTCCCACTGACTTTTAGATGGCGGGCCAGGCGGCTTGCTGAGGTTCAGGGGCCTCGAGAGAGGCTCCTGCTTCCTGGCCAAGGTGAGGGTCTCTGCTCCGGACTCCACACTTCCTTCCTGCCTTGAGCTGCTTCCAGAGGCCACAACAGGGCCGCCAGGGCCGTGGGGGAGGCTGCCCACCCCCCAGGAAGGCCTGAGGTGGGTCCGGGGAGGAGTCTGGCCCCACCCCCTCATGGTGGGTGGAGAGCGAGGGTCAGCCTGCAGGAATCCAGGACCCACACCCAGCCCGAGGGGTGGTGTCAGGACTCCCCTCCCCTACTCACCCCGTGTAGCCCATCCTAAAGTGTCTTTTTTTTATTTAAGTCTATTTATTTATTTAGACTCAAGGAGGGGGAGAGGGAAAGAGAGAGAGAGAACCCCAAGCAGGCTGCACGCTCAGCACAGAGCCCCTCTCGTGCGCCGAGAGGTCCTGGCCGGAGCCGAAATCAAGAGTCAGACGCCGCCCCCCCCGCCCCCCGACTGAGCCCCCTGCGCCCCTGGAAGCACCTTTGCTGTGCAGTTCTTCCTCCGACTTAACCCGGTGGCCCGGATGGCATTTCTGGCCTTACTTCCTGCCTCTGGCTTTCGCTTCCCTCCTGGGGGGTCTCCAGGTCCCCCCCCACCCCCGCCGCCAAGCCGAGTGGGTGCTTCCCCGTGCCTTTTCCTGCGAGCGTGTGCCCTCCCGGAGGCGGCGGGTCAGGGAGCAGGGCTGGCGTGGAGCCCGGCCCCTCCCTCTCGGCAGAGCTACCCCCCCCCCCCCCCGCCCCTGACACCCAGGCCCGGGCAAGACCAGCACCGCCGAGAGGGTGAGTGTCGTCCTTGTGGCCCACGGAGCGCAGGGGGGGGCCGGGGCGCCCGCTCAGCTGCGGGCCCGGGGTGCGGCCGCCCTGCTTGCCTGGACAGCACCCGCTCCCTCTTGCTCCCTTTCAGCCGCTTCTTGGAAAGGGCCGGCAGGCCGGGCAGGATCCCAGCACGCTTGGCTGTCCCCTCCTGTTTCAGCTGAGGCTGACGATAATTAATTCTCAGAAGGGAAGGAGAAAGAAACAGAAACTGAACCTTTCAGAGGGTCCTGAGGCGGCCGTGCTGTCTCCGCTTTGGGACCCGCCCCTGTGACCAGGCTGGCTGCCTCCTTCCTGAGCGCTGTGCCCTGGTCTGCCCCGCAGGAGCCCGTCTCGGGGCAGGAGGCTTTGGGGGGCAGGAGTGGGGGGGGCAGGAGGCTTTGGGGCAGGAGTGGGGGCAGGAGGCTGTTAGGGGAAGGGATGGGAGGCAGGAGCCTTCGGGGCCCAGGGGTGGAGGGCAGGAGGCTCTCAGGGGTAGGGGTGGGGGGCAGGAGGCTCTCAGGGGCAGGGGTGGGGGGCAGGAGGCTCTCAGGGGCAGGGGTGGGGGGCAGGAGGCTCTCAGGGGCAGGGGTGGGGGGCAGGAGGCTCTCAGGGGCAGGGATGGGGGCAGGAGGCTCTCAGGGGCAGGGGTGGGGGCAGGAGGCTGTCAGGGATAGGGGTGGGGGGCAGGAGGCTGTCAGGGGCAGGGGTGGGGGGCAGGAGGCTGTCAGGGGCAGGGGTGGGGGGCAGGAGGCTGTCAGGGGCAGGGGTGGGGGGCAGGAGGCTGTCAGGGGCAGGGGTGGGGGGCAGGAGGCTGTCAGGGGCAGGGGTGGGGGGCAGGAGGCTGTCAGGGGCAGGGGTGGGGGGCAGGAGGCTGTCAGGGGCAGGGGTGGGGGGCAGGAGGCTGTCAGGGGCAGGGGTGGGGGGCAGGAGGCTGTCAGGGGCAGGGGTGGGGGGCAGGAGGCTGTCAGGGGCAGGCGTGGGGGGCAGGAGGCTCTCAGGGGCAGGGGTGGGGGCAGGAGGCTGTCAGGGGCAGGGGTGGGGGGCAGGAGGCTGTCAGGGGCAGGGGTGGGGGGCAGGAGGCTGTCAGGGGCAGGGGTGGGGGGCAGGAGGCTGTCAGGGGCAGGGGTGGGGGGCAGGAGGCTCTCGGGCAGTAAGAGCCTGTTGAGGGACAAGAGCCTGTCCGGAGGGCTTGGGCAGGGGGCATTGGTGCCTGCGGCAGGCGAGAGGGTCCTGTGGCCGTGTGCGCAGGGTCCCGCTGGGGGGACGGTGAGGCGTGTCAGGCCCTACTGCTGGCACACCGGTGCTCGTCGCGAGCCGGCCGTGTGCGGTGGCGTCGTGCCGAGCGCCCCATGGACATCAGCGTACATGCCTTCACACCCCCCTCTTACGAACGAGGGTGTGGAGGCCCAGAGTCTCGGAGGGGAGCGCAGGGCACCCCGGCTGTCAGCTCCGGGCGCCGCCCACTGCTGTCTCTTAATGCTGGGCCCGTTTTGTAGTGGGCGTCCGGGCTCCGCAGTTAGCCAGTCCTTTCTCGGACCCTAAGACCTGGGTTCCGTGGGCGGGACTTGAGCCCCACATCTCCAGGTGCTGGCCACAGGCTACGGGAACCCGGTGAGCCCCGAGTGTCGGCCTCCTCGCCTTGGGGCCTGGGTGGGACCCAGAAGAAACATCGACCCCAAAAGGCCTTGCTTAGAAGTTCTGTGTCCAGGGACGCCTGGGTGGCTCAGTCGGTTAAGCGTCTGACTTCGGCTCAGGTCATGATCTCATGGTCTGTGAGTTCGAGCCCCGCGTTGGGCTCTGTGCTGACAGCTCAGAGCCTGGAGCCTGCTTCAGATTCTGTGTCCCTCTCTCTCTGCCCCTCCCCTGCTCATGCTCTGTCTCTCTCTCTCTCAAAAATAAATAAACGTTAAAAAAAAAAAAAAAAGTCCCTGGCCAGGGCCTGACTGGGCAGCGGGGGTTGACACAGCTGCGCTGGACACGGAGCCCCCTGCACGCACCTTGCTAAGCGCTGACGCAGGTGGGGCCCCTGGGGTCTGTCACCGAGTCAAGATAACTGACTAAGTGACAGCCCATCGGCCCCGGGGCCATCCTGGGCCCTGCGGCCCCTCCCCCACCCCAGGGCGGCCTGTTCTCTGTTGCTGCACCTGCTTTGCGTCTCTTACGCTTTATTTAGAGAGAGCTGCTCCCCCCTTGATCTGGCGTTTGGCGTCAAGCTCAGTCCTCGTGCCTGCAGGTTGTGGCGCCAGGGGGGCGCTTCCTGCTGCTGGCGGCTCCGCCGTGGGGCTGGACCAGTTTGGTTTCGTGCACACTGTCCGTTCGCCAGTTGCAGGAGAGGTCCGGGGCTGGGAACGTTGGGGCCCACGTCGTGGCGGGGACGCTCTCTCTCATGTCCCCGGGTGGCCATCCGGGGCCATGGGGCTGGCCGCGTGGTGGGTGCGTGCCGGGCTGGGTAGGGAACTGCTCTTCTCCTGCCAGGACGTGGACGGGGGAGGGGGAGCAGGAGCCTTCCCTTCCCCGCGGAGGGCTTTCCGCCCCCCCCCCCGCCCCCAGTCCGGGCGAGGCGACTGAGGTGGGCGTCTGCCCAGAACCCCGCTGCCCGGGCCTCCTCATCTGGGAGCTGAGGGTGGTCCTCGCCACAGCGTGCACCGGGCCCTCCTCACCCCTGCAGGCTGGACCGGCTTCCGTGGGCCTGGGGGCCACGGGGCAGCAGGGCCAGCAACTACGTGTGGTCCCTCCTGTAGTGTCTGGGGACGGGCTCAGCGTTTCCGTGAGACCGTGTGCCCCCAGACGGGCTGGTCTCCCCAGCGCCTGGGGGGCACCGCGCTCCACACACCCCCCTCCACTGACGGTGCCCGGGAGGCCAAGCCGCGGTTTGTGGCCAGGCCCCTGTGACTCCAGAGGGAAGACAGGGAGGCCCGGGACAGGGGCTTCCCCCGCCCCTCCCCCTCCCCGTGGAACATCTCACAAAGCCGGCTCTGGACCACAGTTTCAAAACAGAACAAGTGACGGTTTCAAGCCAGAGTTACCACGGCAACCCTTAGCCTCGACCCCGCCTCCCTTGGAGCCGCAGATGGCAGCCACCTCGGGAGGAACTGAGGACTCTGGGGTGCCCGCCCGGCCCCCCCCAGCTGTCCCATGGGCCCTCTGGCCCCCTCGAGGCTATGACAGGTGTCACAGAGAGGCGCGGGATGCCGGGAGCCTGGGGCACTGTCCTCTGAGGGCTGCGCAGTGGCCGGAGTGCCACGGAGGGCCCTTGGCCAGCAGGTGCACAGTAGGCCGCTGGTGCTCCCCATGCTGCTGGGGGGTGGGGAAGAGCTTCGGCGCCTCTGCCAGCCCCTCCCTCACCAGAGCTGGGACTCTGGGAGAAGCGAGCTGAGAAAGCGAAACCCAGGCTAGTGGGGCGGCAGACAGGGCGCTCTGAGGGACGTGCCGGGCAGACTCGCCCACCGCTGATGGCACCAGCGGCCCCACCGGCTTTACCGTTAGCTGAGCCAAGTATAGAAGGGCCCCAGAGCTTCTGGGGCTTTCCGTGGGGCAACGCCCAGTGCTGGGGCTCCCAGTCATACACTCCACCGAGCGCGTTTGCCCCAACCACCGTCTCAGGGGGTCTGATCCCCGGCCAGGGCCCCGGGACAGGTGCTGGGCTGGCCAGGGGGTTTCCTGGGGGTCTGTTTTTCAGTTTCTCTTCCCTGTAGGACCTGTAGCTCTGGTCCCTGTGTGAGGGGCAGTGTCGGGTGCCGCTGTGGGAAGACCCGGCTGCCAGCACCCGGATGGTGGGAGCGGGGGAGAGTGGGGAGCGCGCGGCTGCGTAGCCGGGCCTCCCGACCGGGGCCGAGGCTCGGAGCCGGGGAAACACATGCCACCTCGGTGGGGCACCCGGGGCTGGGGCACGGAGGGCAGCCTGGCCACTGGGCTGGCTTGGTCGGATGCTCGTGTGGAGGCCGGGCCGGCACAGTCCGGGCTCATCGTTGGGGGCCTGCCCCACCCTCCGAGGATGGCCCCGTGCTCACAGGACGGCGAGTCTGGGCCAGGAGCCCCAGTGCTCACGCCAGGCTCGGAGCAGAACCCCCTTCCTGCCCCAGCCGCTCAGGCAGCCCCTCCCCTGTTCTATCTGAGAGCACAGCGGGCTTCCTTCCTCCTCCCGCAGCTTCCCTTCCCGGGGCGGGCGGCGGCAAGGATTTGTCCCACGACAGCCCGGCCCCTCGGCCCTGTGGCTTCCTGATGCCACCAGCCTCAGCCGCCTCCCTTCTTTGCCTCCATTGGTCCCACCAGGCCCCTCTCTTTCTCGTGGCAGCAAGGACCTGGCGTCCCCAGATGGGCTGAGGACTGTTGGAGCCACCACCCCCTTGGAGGAAGGCCGATGTGGTCCCCGGGGTGCTCCGGTCTGGTGTGGACTCTGGCCAGATTTAGCAAATAAAAATACAGGACATCCAGTTAGGCTTGAGTTTCAGATAAGAAAACGAATGGTTTTTTGGCATAAGCATGCCCCATGCGATATCGGGGACCTGGTGCCCAGGATCCAGGCCTTCCGGGGGCATCTCAGATACCAGGTCAGCAAAGCAGACGGTGGAGCCGGCAGGTAACCCAGACCCCGGCAGTGTCTGTGAGGGCCACCTGGAGCACAAGCCCTTGACCGCCGACCGGGCGGAGGTGGGGTCAGCGCCTGCCGGCCGCTGGATGTCCGGCGTGGCACGGTTCACACTCACCCCCGCGCCGCTCTGGGCAAGTAACCCTGAACCCGTTCTTTCCGCAGCTGGCCGGAGGCGTGATCCTGGGTGTGGCCCTGTGGCTCCGCCATGACCCACAGACCACCAACCTTCTCTATCTGGAGCTTGGAGACAAGCCTGCGCCTAACACCTTCTACGTAGGTGAGTGCACACAGGCTGGGTCCGGGACCTGGCTGGCTGTGGGCTGGGGGACCGGCAGGAAGGACCCAGCTAGGCCTCTGATCATGACTGCTGCAGACAGAGGGTCAGGACGGGCTTCCGGGAGGAGGAGGCAAGGCCTGGGCCAGCTTAGTGGGGCTTGCCGTGTGCCGGGCTGCTGGGCAGGAGGAGGCCAGCCGGGAAGGGCAGTTTGGGCAAGAGAATGAGCTGGAGACAGAAAGTGGGGGGGGTCACCTCAGCCTGGGGGCCTTCGGGGCCTGGGTTCGGAGGTGATCCAGCCCCTGGGAGCTTGGGGCAGGAGCCAGGCTGGAAACTGGAACTTCAAGGGGTGTGTGGGTGTTGGGACCCCACCAGATAGCCCCCGGGGGCTGAATCGGAGCAGGAGGCAGCTGGGTGGCTGCGGGGCAGCTGTGTCTCCTGGAGGGTATTTCGGGGGAGGCTCCCTGGGAAGGGGTGGGGCTGGATGCCTGGGCAGCAGGACTGGCAGCTGGAGCCCAGAGGAGGGGGAGGAGGACTCTGGCCCGGGGGGAGGGGCGGGGGGGGCGGGGGTGGGTGGGCAGGGGCCAGTGTGACTCAGGCCGCCCCCCAACCACACCTTGCTGCCTTATTAGGCTGCATGTCTGCATCCGGGCACCAGCTGTGCCCCTCAGGGTGCCCGTCCCTGAGGGACTGGGCCCCGCCCCCTGCCTCACCCTGTCTTACAGAGTTGCGCTCCTTAGCTTGGTCCCCAGCCAGGGGGAGGCAGGGCCTGGCGCTCGCTCGTGGGGCTCGTTCGTGCAGACGTGTCTGTCCTTTAAAGGAACGGCCTGGCCTGGCCCTAGCAGCCGGGCAGGAAGTGTGTGCGCCTTAGGCTTTGGGGCTCCATATTGGGGGCAACGGCCACCCCGCTGGCCTGGTGTCCTGTGTGCAGCCCAGAAAGGGTCTGGGTCCCTCCCACGCGCTCGGGATACATGCTCGGTAGCTGAAGCAGGGATGGTCCAGGGCACCCCGGGGCGACAGAGGGGGTGTGTATCCCTTCCCAGCCCCCGGTCCTCCCAGAGCTGCAAGGTTGAGAGGTGGGTGGAGGAGCACCAACACGGTGGCCCCTCTGCTCCCTGGAGACAGGAGGCTGTGACTCTGGCAGTGGGCTCCCGGGGCCAGCTGTCCCTGGAGAGGGGGTTCCTGACGCTCCATCTCCAGATTCCCAGGCTTCCCCTGGGCTGTGCGGCGCCCCACGTTTGAGTCTCAGGAGGACAGGGCGCCTCTGTCTGCCTGCTGTGAGGACCGTGACCCAGGGTCTGCCACACGTGGTCCAGGCGCCCTCAGAAGCAAAGCAGTCAGCTTCGCCCATGTGTCCGAGGGCAAGGAAGAATCCTCCAGACCCACGAGAGTGTTTTCTCTCCTGCACGGCTCCTCCCAGGCCTCTCCCTCCCCTTGTCCCAGCCTGCGACCACTGGGCATGGCCTGGGGTGCCGTGGGTGCGGGCAGGTGGCTTGAGAAGCCTCGGGGTGCTCCCGCTCTCGCAACCCTGCATCTAGCCCAGCGTGGCCAAGGGGCTGACGGCCCCCTCGCTCCAGGCCGGGCAGGGCGGGGGTCTGCTGCAGCTCCTGGCCCCCTGCTCCGGCGCCTGCCAGGAGGTGCCAGCTGCAGGGCTGTGCCCAGGCTCCGGTGGGGAGGCTCACAGGGGCCACGTGGGCATCGTCCCAGCAGCCTGCTCCTCCTGGGACGCCACATCAGGCTGTCACCCGGGCCTGACCCTGGCTTGCGGAGAGGCCTCCAGCTTGGTGCTCCTGGCACTGGGAGTGCCCGCCCTCGGGGATAGCTCCAGCCCAGGGAGCTCCTGCGGTGCCCCCCCCCCCCCGCTGCCCTCCCCCACTCCACAGGCTGCTAGTCCCTGCCCATCAAGGACCAGCCTTCTGGAGCCTCCTGTGTGGGCCGGGCCTGCCAGGGAGGCGGGGGAGCAGATGTGGGCGCTGACAAGGGCTCTTTGTCCCACGCTGGCAAGGGGGGAGGTTAGCTGGGTTCACTCAGCACCCTGGGCAACGCCGCAGGGCCTGGCGGGTCCCTGACCTCACCTGCCAGAACCGGGCCTGCAGGCTCCCCGGGAGGGGGAGCCTGGACGGGCCGTGGGCCAGGCACTTGCTGCTGTTGGCTGAACCTCACATGGTGACCAGGAACGGCAACTCCGGGGTCCCACATGGCCTCGAGGATGGGGGCATCAGGGGCTGAGGGCAGGGAGACCCAGCTTGAGGGTGCCGCCCCTTAAGCGGGGAGCCCCCTAAGGCGGGCACCGCGGAAGGGTGCCGCCCCCTGAGTGGGGAGGCCCCTAGGGTGGGCGCCGCGGGAGGGTGCTCCTCAGCCATGTCCACTGAGTGCTGCCCGGAGGCTTTGGCCAGGAGGAGGCCCGGGCCTTTTCTGAGCCCAGCGGTCGGTCCTGGACCCCAGGCTCCTTCTCCCCTGGGCTGGCCAGACAGCGGAGCCCTGGGGGTTTTGGCTCTGCAAACGGGGCCTGGGCTGCCCACAGTGTTGGCCGTGGTGGCGGGGGAACAGGCCCAGGCCCAGGTCTGAGAGAAGGCTACAGCTAGCATTTCCCGAGGGGCTCAGGGCCCTGTCTGGGTCGGTCACAGGCACCCAGAAGGGCAGCATGGCCAGGCCAGAAGCATCCTCAGCTCTGTGGTGGCCTCTCCTGCCTCCCCAGGATCACATGCCCAGACCAGTGGGCAGCCCCGGTGTGCGGTCCTAGAACTGTCCGTGCCACCACATGCCATTCTCAGCGGCCTTGTCCAGCAGGCTCAGAGGCCGATCTGAGCCCACTCGTCCAGCCAAGGAGCCACACACCGAATCTGACCTCTGCCCGGGAGCAGTGGGCACAGTGTGCCTCCCGGGCAGTAGGACTCCTGCAGCTGCCCCCCTCTTGCCACCCCTCAGGGCCCTGTGCGCTGAGAGGGGCGGTCCTCTGTGCCCCCCTGCCCCCGAGCCCCAGAAGCTCAGGAGGAGCCAGAGCGGGTGCAGGTTGTACAAGGGCCTCCCCTGGAGGGGCCCGCGGGTACAGATCTGATGGCAGAGGTCTCTGCCCACTGAGGACGTGCAGTGCCAGCCCCGGCTTCACCGGTCTCGCTCCCAGGCTGCGGACACAGAGACCCACGCGGGAGAGGCGCCCTCGTGGCCGGCCGGGCTGCAGGGCCCCTTCAGCCCCCCTCCGGGGCATCGGGAGTCCTTTGTCTTCCCGGCTGGGGGGCCGAGTCCTGGGCAGGGGCCGTGCACACATGGCTGGGGAGGTCCGGGGTGGCAGGCTCTCGGGAGGCGGCGGCCCATGGGACGCGGCGCGCTGAGGGTGTCTGTCGCTCCCCACAAAGGTATCTACATCCTCATTGCCGTGGGTGCCGTGATGATGTTCGTCGGGTTTCTGGGCTGCTACGGGGCCATCCAGGAGTCCCAGTGCCTGCTGGGGACGGTAAGGTCCTGGGCAGGGCTGGGGGGCACGGATCTGCCGGAGGCAGCCCGAGTCCCCCTCCCATGGGGGGGGACCCTTGCCCCCTTGGAGGCGGGCTCTCGCGGTGGCCTGGGGCCCTCTCCCTCAGGTTTCCCTGTCTGGTCCTGAATCCCTGCTGTGCTTGGTTGCCGTCCCGCCTGGTTCCTACCTCATGGTTCCATGCTTGCTTTTCTTCATTTTAAAGAAAAGCCACAGAAACAGCAGGGAGCGAGGCCCGGTCCCACGGCCAGCCTCGATGGGAAAGCTGTGGCCAGCCCGATCCGGGAGGCGTGGGCAGAGGGCGCTGGATCATGACCGCCCCCTTCCTGCGGGGAGAGGAGAAGCGGGGTGCGCAGAGGGCCCCTGGGGGCTATGCCAGCCTCCAGTCCCAGCCCCCTGAGTCCCTCCAGCTGCCCTGTCATGCAGAGCCCACCCCGAGGGGATGGCAATAGGGTCGGCACACGCTTCTCGACTCCTGGTCGGTGCCACCGAGCACCCCACGTGCACCTGTGCACCACTTGGGTGCCTGCCGTCTGTACGGTGAGCCCCGGGCCGCCCCCTGCCTGCTCTCACCCCCCACTTCTCTGCCCTCCTCCGGGTCCTGCCTCCGTTCCCAGTTCTTCACGTGCCTCGTCATCCTCTTTGCCTGCGAAGTGGCCGCCGGCATCTGGGGCTTTGTCAACAAAGACCAGGTGAGCCTGGGGCCCCGGGGGCGGGGGGTGCTGTCCAGCCTGGACAGGAGGGCGGAGCGCCCCGCTGCTCAGCGGGCGGGCCTACCCTTGGACTGCAGGTGCTATTTGGGGCTCCCCCTGGGGCCTGCCTGATGAAAGGCCACGGAGGGCTTTCTGGAGGAGGTGACCCAGGGGCCAAGTAGAAGGCAGGTCCCTCTGTCTCCTAGCCCTCCAGGCGGGATGGGAGCATCCAGGTCTGTCCTGGAGAGCCAGGTGAATGCTCGCCAGCACCACCACCGCCCCCCCACCACAGGGGGGGTGGTCCCTACTGTGGGCGTGACCTCGCCCCTCCCACACGCCCCTCCCCCAGATCGCCAAGGACGTGAAACAGTTCTACGACCAGGCTCTGCAGCAGGCCGTGGTGGACGATGACGCCAACAACGCCAAGGCCGTGGTGAAGACCTTCCATGAGACGGTACGGGCTGGGGCGCTGGGCTGGGGCGCCTGGGCGTTGTGCTCGTGGGTAAGGCCCAGCTGGGGTTGGGTGTGGCCCCAGCGCAGACCTCGGGGGCAGGAGGATCCCCAGTGTGACCCCGATGAGCCCGTTGGGCAGGGGTGCAGGGGTGTCTGAGCAGCACAGCCGAGTGGGAGGGAGGGAAGGAGAGGGGCCCTGGGCTCCGTGCTCCGGCTGGAGTGGACCGTCCAAGCCCCCCACCCCGGGCCAGGCCGGGGCAGCCTGCGGGGCGTCCCCGGCCACCTCCCTGCGGATCCTCTCTCCGAGAGGGCCCAGGGCTGAGCGCGGGCGCCCTCGCTCTCTGCAGCTCAACTGCTGCGGCTCCAGCACACTCTCCACGCTGACCACCTCCATACTCAAGAACAACCTGTGTCCCTCGGGCAGCAACGTCATCAGCAACCTCTTCAAGGTAGGCGCTGGCGGCCGGGCCTCCCAGCTCGCTCCCGCCGCAGCTGCGCCGCTCCCGCGAGGGGCTCCGGCACCGGCTGGCACTGGCAGGGACGCGGCCGACAGCCAGGCTGGCTGGTGGTGCCGTGCCCACTCGGGTGCGCGCTGGGAGGCTGGGCCCAGACTGGGGTTTCGCCGACAGCCCCCCAGGGGAGGCGAGTCTCCGCCCCAGGAGAGCGGGGGGAAGGCACACTGACTAGCCGGGCCAGCGCCCTCCTCGTGGGGCTCCGGGGCCTGGGTGGAAGGCGGCACACACAGCACGTTCAGTTTCCGTACCCGTTTTAAAACGGATGTGGGGGGGCGCCTGGGGGCTCAGTCGGTTAAGCGCCGACTTCAGCTCAGGTCATGATCCCGCGGTTCGTGAATTCAAGCCCTGCGTTGGGCTCTGTGCTGACAGCTCAGAGCCTGGAGCCTGCTTCGGAGTCTGTCTCCCTCTCTCTCTGCCCCTTCCCTGCTTGCACTCCGTCTCTCTTTCTGCCTCAAAAAATAAACATTCAAAAATAAAACGGACGTGAGATGACCTGGCAGAGCCCGGGCCCCAGCCACACCTCTTCCGAGGGGTGGAGCCCCTCCAGGCTCCTTCTGCGATGACCACCAGCTGCGCACGCGGGGGCCTGACCGTCTGCGGGCTGTCCCCCTACAGGAGGACTGCCACCAGAAGATCGACGACCTCTTCTCGGGGAAGCTGTATCTCATCGGCATCGCGGCCATCGTGGTGGCTGTGATCATGGTGAGTGCGAGAGCCGGGCTGTCTGCCCGGGGCGCCCCCCCTCCCCCGCCCGGGTCCCCCAGTGCTGACCGTCCCGCCCACCCTTCCCCACAGATCTTCGAGATGATTCTGAGCATGGTGCTGTGCTGTGGCATCCGGAACAGCTCCGTGTACTGAGCGGCTCCCGCCGCCTGCCGCGGGGAGGGCTGGCGGGAACCCCGCGGTGGCCCTAGAGTGACCAGACGCCTGAGAGCCCCCCCGACCCGTGGAGGGGCTGCCGCCGCCAGTGTATAGACCTTCTTCCGTAGTACTCTGCTACACTTATTAGTCTGTTTACTTCTGAGGTTCTGTTTTTGTCCTGAAGTTCCCCATTCCCTTTTGGGGCTGAAGTCACCTACAGACGGCGTGCGAGTTGGGCCTTGGGGACTGCAAGGCAAGGGCCCCTCTGCTTTGCAGCTGCTTAGGGGCCCTGCCCGCTCAGCCAGGCCTCTCCTGGGGGCCGAGTGGCCCCCACCCCCACCCCATGGGCCGCACGGCTCCTGCCTTTTTTAACCTTCGTTCCTCCCCTGCCACTTGTCTAGAGCCGGGTCTCCGAGCAGCCTTATGCCTTCAGTGCACCTGTCCTTTCTAACTCGCCACCTTCAACTGTAATTACATCTTCAAAGTCATTCAATAAAGAAGGAAAAATCGGGCATGCTAACAAACTGTCTGGCCCCTGCCTGTGCGTGCAGCAGCCGAGACCCAGGGGGCGGCCGGAGGGGCAAAGGACCCCGGCACGGGCGAGGCTCAGCTCTGGGCCCAGGCTGCGCTGCCAGCCTGCCGGTGTGGGTGGTGATGGCACCCCCGGCGAGCATTCCCCACGGCGGGTGCCCCGCCACCTTCAACAGCCTCCCCCCGACCTCACTCCCCTCCCTGCTTGCGCACCACCACCCAGAGCAAGCAGCTGCAACAGGGCAGCCAGATATTGGGGGGGGGGGTGTGCTTGGGGTAGGGAGCCGCGAGACTGCCCCTTCTCCTGGGGGCTAGCTCTGGAGGACCCGCATCTGAGGGTCTGTTCCTGGCCTGTTAGGTGCTGCTAAGCGCCCCCTGGAGAGGCAGGGCAGCCCCGAGCTAAGCTGCACCTTGCACGGGCTGGAGGGGAAGATCTCAGCCACTGCATGAGGGCATGAGGGCACCTGCCCAACCCAGCAAGGTGGACCGAGGCCCGCTGCCTGTTGGGTCAGGCTGCTTCCCCCCACTCACCACCCCGCAATGCTGGGTGATGTCTCTATGAGCTGCGTGCAGGCACCAGCCTGGAGTGTGCTAAATTGACCCACAAGGGTCTGGCCAGGATTCATGGTGAGGGCTCGGAGCTGACTCCTTTGGGGGCCACGAGGTCTCAGTGGGTCGGCCCCCTTCCATCACACCCCTCCGCCTTGTGTGCCAGGGAGGGTCGCTGGGAGAACAGGGTAGCCCAAGGAGCCCCTTGTGCAGCATGGCCCCCGTGGCGTCCTGGGCCGGGTGCTGGCGAGGTGCGGTGGGGGGGGGGCCAGGGCCGCCGCTCCTGGGGGGCTGTGGGAGGCGGGCCTGGGGACGAGGGGTCCCTGGGCTTCCCAGCGACCCCAGGACTGCAGCCCTAGAAGGGCGGGGCCCGCGGAGAGCTCGCAGGGTAGGCCGGGCTGACGCAGCCAGCCAGGCCATCGCGGTGGACAGGGAAGGCCGGGCCGCTGCTTCCTTGCCCGCCTGGAGGTTGGGACCAGCGCTAGGCCTGAACCCGCGAGGGGCGCGGCCTCAGGCTTCCGGCTGGACCGGAAGTGCCCAGCTACTGCGCCGTGCGCGACAACGCGCTTCCGGCCTGAGGCGCCCTCTGTCCTTGCGGCTTCCGGCAGGTGGCGCTGGGGCCCCGGGGATGCAGCGCCGGCCGTTAGCCCTCGAGCATTCTGGGAGTACAGTGTTGCCTCCCCCTCCTTCCTCCTTTCCTTAATCAATTCCGGCCCTGCGCGAAGGAGCGCCGCCGTTTCCGGGGAGGGGTGGCAAAGGAGAAAAGCGAGGGCGCATGCGCACGGACTACGCGGCCCGACAGGCCTCGGGAGTAGCGGCCTAGTGCCTTGTGGGAGATGTAGTTCCTTAGGTGCGGACGCCGCGGCGCCGGGCCAGCGGAGCACTCGGTTTCCCAGAGAGCCGAGCGCGGCGCAAGATGGAGGCCGTCTGGTCGCGGTGAGCCGGTAGGTTTGAGGTGAGGGAGGGTGGCGCTGACGGTCTGTCGGGTCTCTGGGAGGCTGTCGTCCACAGCCTGCTGGCTCCACCCCGGAGACCCCAATGTGCTTCGTGTCTCCCGTCCCACATGGCCTGGGTCCTGGGCCCCCGACACCGAGAGCCTGCTGGGCCATAGAGCGGACAAAGCCGAGGGTCCGCTTCCGAGAGGGGAGAGCGCGGCGGCAAGGAAGCCCTGGTGCCGCTCCCCGGGACCTGGCCTGCCCCGGTCCTGGCCCTCGGAGGCCCCGAGCCCCCAGCCCCACGCCCCTCAGCCTCGACTCAGCTCCGCCTCCGCCGAGCTCACGAAGGCCGCAGGGAACTCCCGGGTTCCCTATCGTGGGGCTCTGTCCCCGTCTCCCCCCGGAGTGTCCCACCGGTCAGGCTACTTGGTCGCGGTGTAGTCCCCGGCCGTGCCGACCACAGGAGAGCGAATTTGGGAAGCGCGAGTCTGTTGGGAACTCCAGCTTTCCCTGCAACACGGGGTGTGACGGGCGGGCGGTCCCTCCTTGGCCGGCCCTGCCCGAAACACGGTGGCCGCCTGTGTTCCGTGCCCCCTGACCCTCCCGGAGTTGTTCCTTCACTTTGGGAGTCGTGCCCCGGAGCGATGGAGAGCTGTCTGTCTCCCCTGGTGTGGGGCGCTCGCGGCGGCTCCGGGCCGCCTGCCTGGTCGTTGGTGGACGGCGGGTCACCCTGGGCTCCGGGGAGGAGCCGGTGGATGGGTGGGCGGCCTGGCGGCGCGAGCCACTGGGCACCCGCCTGGTCACGCTTGGCCACGGCGGGCGTCTGCTGGGCAAGGCGAGGCGTGTGCAGGGCTCCGGGGGAGGCGGCGCTGGAGGCTGCCGCGGGGCGTGCGTCTGCCCAGCAGGCTGCCCCGGGGGGTTGCTGACACCCCGCCGCCTGAGAGCTGGACCCTCAGATGCCACGGACCTGGCCGCTGACCCCTGTGGGCCCCCAGGGCGCCTCCCAGCCGTCGGCACCAAGCCCCCTTGCTTTGGACCAGGCGGGCGGCCGGCCTTTGAGGCCTGTGCCCCGCAGTGAGCAGGCGAGCCTGCGTGGTGAGGGCGGTGCTGTCCCCGGGCTCAGGCCGGCTCGCTGCCCACCACCGCGGGCCCCTGCAGCGTCGCCCCCCCTCCGCCCTCGCCCCCGGCTTAGCTCCGAGGGCCTGCTCCCCGCCCGGCCTCTTCAGGCCTCCATGTGCCAGGGGCCGTGGCACCGCTTAGCTCTCCCATCTGACGGCTGGCTCTCCCCCCTCCCCTACAGTCGAGCCGCTGAACGGAGCCGGGACTCAGGCCACCACACCTGTGCCACCCGGGGACCCTTGCCAGCACGCCGGTGTCTGCACAGGCGCCCCTCAGACCAGGGAGGCAGGCGAGAGGAGGGCTTCCAGGGGGCGGGGGTCCTCCGCCCCTTCCTTTGAAGGACACCGTTGTCAGTGCCCATCCTGCCGCCTGCCCGGGGCGGCGGGCCGAACTAAGGACCGACCGTCCCAAACGCGTGCCATCGTCGGGAACGGACTTCTCGGGCTGTTTGGGTCGAGGTGTGCTGTGCCCTGGGACACATGGCCGAGGCGGGGGCCGGACAGCCCCTGGGGGCCGAGCGCGGGGCAGAGCGTGAGGCCCTGCCCTCCGACACCGCGTCTCTCAGCGACTCAGACTCCGACGCCGGCTTGCCCGGCAGCGCCGAGATGGAAGCCGAGTCCCCGGGGGTGCCGCCCGGGCAGGCCCAGGGGGACTCCGACGCCGACGAGGCCGCTTCGCCTCCCCGGGGCCGCCCGCCCGCCACCGCGCAGCCCTTCCAGCTGCGGGGCACGAGCTCCACCTTCTCCTGGCGCAGCCGCAACATCTTTGACTGCCTGGAGGAGGCGACCAGGCAGCTTCTGCCCGGCGACAGCGGGGGCCTCGCACGGCCGCCGGCGCCCTCAAGCCAGCCTCAGGCCGAGGGCCCCGCCCCCCCGAAGCCGCCCCCCGTCCCTGACTACGTGGCCCACCCCGAGCGCTGGACCAGGTACAGCCTGGAGGACGTGGCCGAGACCAGCGAGCAGAGCAACCGGGCCGCCGCGCTGGCCTTCCTGGGCCCGAAGAGCCCGGCCGCCCCCGGCCACTGCGCGCCCTGCTTCAACCAGGACCCCTCCAGCTGCGGGGAGGGAAGAGTCGTCTTCACCAAACCGGCCCGAGCGGGCGAAGCCAGACCCGAGAGGAAGAGGGCCTTGCGGAAGGCGGGAGAGCCGGGCGGGGCGGCGCCCGGGAACCTGGGGGCGCCAGCGGGCGAGGGGCCGGTGGAGCTGGCCCACCTGGCCGGGCCTGGGAGCCCGGAGGCCGAGGAGGGCGGCGACCCCCTCGGGGGCCTTCAGGAGGTGGGCTTGCTTCAGGGGGCCGCCCGCACCGGGTCAGCCGCGGGCGCCCGGCGGTGGAGACCGTGGGCTTCCACGGGAGCAGGAAGCGGAGCAGAGACCATTTCCGGAACAAGAGCCGCAGCCCCGAGGCCGCAGGTGCTGAGGTCTGAGAGGAGAGACTGCCCGGCCCAGTGCCCTGAGCAGGCCGGCCGAGGTCACTGCCCTCCTTGGGCCGGAGCGGGGCTCTGCCGTGCCCCCTGGGGAAGGGAGCCTGCAGACCGCCGGGAGGAGGGACCGGCATCCCGGGCGGGGGCGCAGGGGAGTGGTCTCGGAGGCCCTGGCCCACCGGGTGCCCATGGGGCGCAGTAAAGGTTTGGGTGTTCCTCCGGCTCTGTGTCTCTGTGTAGACCCTCCGCCTCGGGCCGTCTCCGCCGTCCGGCACGTGCAAGCTCGCTGCCCCCTCACGTGAGCCTCCCCAGCTTGGGGTCCGGGCGTGGGGGGCCATAACTGACGCCTGGGTTCCGCAGCAGATCTGCCCCCAAAGTGTCAGGGAAGGCGGACAGGGGCAAGCCTGCCTCCCGGGCACCTGTGCGGGACTGCGTGGGGGTCGGCCAGCCTGCCGTCCCAGCCCCAGGCCCCCGAAGGAAGCGGGGACCAACCTGGCCAGCCACTCGCCCTAGCTAGGGGGCGCGCAGGAGCCCGGCCCCCGGCCCCGCAGGGCAGGCAAACCCACGCTCACTGCCCCCAGGGCCTTCCCTGGCTTGGTGTGGGTGTGTTCTCTTAAGATAAAGCAGTTTCGGGGGCAGTGTCTTGGGGCCCTTGCCCAGGCCGGATGCAAGCCAGCACTGGCCATGGCACTCGAGTGGTTGGGGGCGCGTGGGGCGTGAGCCAAATGCATAGCAAACACCCGGCCCCAGCCCTAAAGGGCAGAAGTAGCCACTGATGTTTTGAACAAGTTAGTTTTTGGCGGGTAGCACAGGGTGGGCAGGAGTCAGGCATGTGCCCCAGGGCTTGCTCCCCAGACAGGAGGTGCTGGGGGCACAGTGCCCAGCAGTGCTCGCTCTCAGCCCAGGCTGGGCTGCTTGGGGTGGGGACCCACGGGGCTCCACCAGTCCGGAGAGGGTCCCCATGCACCACCGTGCTTCTGAGTGGAGAGAGGTCCCGGGAGGGGGGGCGGTGCCAGGCGGGGCAAGGAGGGGTTCCTTTTGACGAGGCCACTGAGCCGCAGCCCACTGAGGGCTCCACCAGAGCCGGGGGGCGTGTGGTGCATCTTCAGGGCCCGGGACGGCCCGCTAAGGGCCAGGCCTGGGGCTCTGGGAGGGGTGGGCCCCGTGCGCCGATAGTCCGTATGGCTCAGGTGTCCGAGAGCAGCCGGCCAGCCTCTGGGTGCTCCCTGTGGCCAGCAGCGGCTTGCGGGTGTCCGTCTTCGGGGTTCTCAGAGTCTGGTGAGGAAGGAAGACCCCTCAGCTGCTGGGTGTCCGGTGGGGCGGGCCCAGGGAAGGGAGAGGGCTGGGGAGGCGGCGCAGGAGCGTGCTGCCACACAGCCTCCAGGGTCTGCCTGGCGACGCGCTCATGCCTGGCCCAGTCGATGGGGCTTTGGCAGAGAGCACCTGCCCCCCCTAAAGACTGTGGCCGGCCAGGGGCTGTCAGAGGCCCAGAGAAGGCAGCACAGCCCGCCAGCCCTCCACTCCACTGTCACCATATCAGCCTGTGCCCCGCCCCACCCCTGCCTTCCCCAGACACCACTTACTCCGGTTGGGGCCGCCCTGGGCCATGGAGGACAGGAGCGCCGTGCAGTAGTTGACCTGGGGAGAGAGGCATCTGGGGCAGCCCCGGGCCCTGCCGCCCCGTGACCCTCCCCTCTGCTGGCCGTACCTGAGGGGAGGGGCGTGGGGGGGTGTGTGGGCCGTGAGGGGTCTTGAGTGCAGTACCCACTCCAGGGAGGGCTCACGTCTCTGAAGTTGCTTGCGCGGGCACGGACCTCCCCAGGGCCTCACCCCCCCCCGGGCGCAGGGCTGCGGCGCCTCCCCCCCGGGCGCAGGGCTGCGGCGCCCCCCCCACCTGGGACTCCAAGTGTTTGATGCGCTTTTCCTGCTCGCGCAGCCCCCCGAGGTGCTTGGCCACCACGTCCACCCTGCAGCAGAACGGCGTGCTCCAGGTTCGGGGGTGCTCCCCATCTGGCCTGTCCCCTGTGCCCCGGGCCCTTTGGGTAGGTTTGGGGTCCCCGAGGCCTCTCTGGGTGGGGTGGGGGTGGCACGCCCTTTTCCCTCATCCCCAGGTCCGGGTACAGAGAGCCCTTCTGATCCTCCCTGGGAGCTCCGTGGGGGACGAGGGCAGACAGGAGCCACGGGCGCCTGGACAGCTGGGGGGGCGCCCAGAGGGTGGGGGTGAGTTCCACTCGGGAGACCTCAGAGCAAGGAGGACACCCCCTCTATCGGCTCTTCTGTCCCCCAAAAGCAGGGCAGGCCAGGCCCGTGACTGGCAGGAGAGGGCCCGACCCCCCGCAGCGATAGCGGCGGAGGTCCTGGCGGGGGGGGGGGGGGGGGCACGTCTTACAACCTGCAGCACCCCACTCGGGGTCCCGCCCTCCCTCCGTGGGCGCTGCAGGGGACACAGCCGCCCGCCCCCGAGCCGGGGGTCCCTGGGGCGCCCGCGCACCTGTGGGCGGTTTTCCGCAGCACCTCCTCCTTGCTCTCCTTCCTCTGCCTCTCCAGCTTGCTCAGGTAGTTCTCCTTCTGCACCGCCTCCCACGTGACCATCTTCTGGTCCAGGGGCTCCGGCAGGTCTCTCTCTGGGAAGGTCGGGGCAGCCACAGGCTTGGCCAGAGGCAGGTGGGCGTCGGGGCCGGGGGAGCCCAGGGCAAGTGCGGGGGGCGTGAGGCGGAGGGAAGGGGCCCGTCTGCAGAGAACTCCAGGCTCGGCGCTGTGCCAGCTGCTCTGGGGGCTGGGGCGGGGGCCTGGCCTCTTCCCGCTGGCCCACCCAGCACGGTCCGGGGCAGCCAGGCTACGTCCAGCCCTGTGGCCTCACCCAGGCGCGCCCGCCTCTGCTCAGACCCCTTCCGGAAGAGCCTCTTGAGCACCAGGCTCAGGTGGCTGAGGAGGATGAATGGGGGCGCCAGGGCAGGGGCGCTCGTGGTACTCCACGATGAGGTGGTAGCGCTGGAACTTCCAGAACGTGTCGGCGTTGCCCTGCACCACCTGGAACGTGTAGCTGTGGGGCAGGCGTGCGGGTGGCAGGGGACACACGGCACCCGTCTCCTCCCAAGCCGCTCCCAGAGCTGCGGGGGCACCCCCTTCTCCTGCGACGGGCTCAGATCACAGTTTCTCTCTGCGCGCCTGGACGCGCCCAGGTGCTGGTGCCACTGGGGGACGGCCCTCCCCCTGAGCCTCCCCCTCCTCAGGGCCCTGCCCTCCCCCTGCCTGCAGTCAGGGCCCGGCCGCGGGGGAGCCAGTGTTCAGGGTGACACCCCACACCCAGGCCCCAGCCCCTCCGGGGGGTGGAGGGGCCCCCGCAGCCCGCGGGCCGAGCCGTCTGGGCTGGGACCTCGGGGGGAGGGGCCAGGGGGCACCTGAACATGGCGATGAGCAGGTTCATGAGCAGCACGTTGGTGACCAGCAGGAAGGTGACCAGCAGGAGGATGACCAGCCAGTTGGCGTAGAGGTTCGGGCAGGAGGCCGAGCCCTCCCGCAGCAGGGGGTGCAGCGAGCAGTTCACGCGGGCTTCTGAAACGGAGTGAGTGGCGTGGCGGGGGCAGGGCAGCCCCGGGGCCCCCTCAGATCTGGAGAGCTCCCCACCGGGGTTGAGGCCTCCCTGGCCAGGTGACCAGCTGTCCTGGTTGACAGGGGACTGTCTGGCCTAGCACCTCAAGTTCCCGTCTTAGGACACCCCGGTCCTCTCAAACCAGACTGTGGCCAGCCAGGGGGCACTGGTCCACTCTCCGCCTCCCCCTGACTGTGGTCATGGCCAGAGCCACGCGTTCTGAGCGCAGAGCCATTTGGGAGATGGGGCACAGAGCGCCCCAGTTTCTGCTGGTAGTTGTGTGGATTCCCCCCCTCCGCCACCAAAGACCGTGCTCAAAGCTGGTTTGGAGAAGCTGGCCTAGGTGAGGGGTGACTGCGTCCCCCTGCAGGACTTCTCAGGGCCTTCGTGACACTGGGGCCTGCCACGTGGCACTCAGCTGGGGGGCAAGTCTGCATTGCCTCAGAAGCTCATCCGGCCAGGCTGGCCGGTGCCGCAGGCACTGTGGGCGCAGCATCTGGGCCACGCCGGCTCGAAGAGCGCTCTCCGGGCAACCGGAGTGCGCGCCGGGTCTGGGAGCAGGCTGAGCCTTGCGCTCTGGGTCCCGAGGATCACAGCTCCGGCCCCTCACCAGCCAGCCCCCTCCCCATGCCCACAGGATGGGAGGCGGGGAAGGAAGGGGCGTCTCTCAGTGGGTGAGCGCGCAGTCGCGGTCCGTGCGTGTGCGCGTGCCTGCGTGGACGCTGCACACACCGGCACATTCCACTGTTTCCGTGGCCGCCACTCCTGGCCTGCATGCTGTGACTAAGTACAGGTGACACTGGGGGCCTCTGTGTCTCTGTCTACTCTGCACGTGTGTACGTGTCCCCACTGTGCACGCGTGTTGGGCTGGCAGGGCCTGTTTTCCCGTGTCTGTGGCTCCCTCTCTGGGGGGGAGGCCCCGTCCTAATGTCCCCCGAGTGAGTCCGCGCCGGGAGCCCACGGAGAGCGAGCGCAAGGAAGGGGTGGGTGGACACCATCCTCCAGACGCCCTGGCCTGTGGGTCTGCGCGGGGCCAATTCCGGCCCCTCCTCTCTCCGCAGCGCCCAGGCTCTGCAGCGCTGTCCCCACGGGCCTGGGGAAGCCTCGGAACCGGGCCGGCCCGCAGCCCCGCACAGGGGCCGAGCTGCAGCTGGACCAGAACGGCCCCTGCTCTGTGCCCGGAGCGTCTGCCGGGCACAGACCAAAGCAGGGCTTGCCTCCAGGCCCCCCGGCAGAGGCCGGCCCCTGCCCGCCCCGGGGCCTCCACTTCCGGCCCGGAGCCTATAGTTGCAGGTCTCCGTGACCACAGACATCCTCCCGGGGCTGCCCGTGCGTGGGGCCCCCACGTGCGGGTGTGTGGGGCCCCCACTGTGCGGGTGCGGGGCCCCCACGTGCGGGTGTGGGGGGCCCCCACTGTGCGGGTGCGGGGCCCCCACGTGCGGGTGTGGGGGGCCCCCACTGTGCGGGTGTGCGGGGCCCCCACGTGCGGGTGTGGGGGGCCCCCACTGTGCGGGTGTGGGGGGCCCCCACTGTGCGGGTGTGCGGGGCCCCCACGTGCGGGTGTGGGGGGCCCCCACTGTGCGGGTGTGCGGGGCCCCCACGTGCGGGTGTGCAGGGCCCCCACTGTGCAGGTGCGGGGCCCCCACATGCGGGTGTGCGGGGCCCGGGGACCGTCCTCCAGGACCTCTCCATCTCAGCCAGCTCCTCTCAAGGGCCCCGTGTCCAGATCTTCCAAGAGGAGCCTCTAACCTGGACCCCGTCTGACTGCACCCCAAAGTGGGGGGTCCTGCGTCCAGCTGGCTCAGAGCCCCCCCCCCCCCGGCCGTGTGCTGACCGTCGATCTCGTCCAGGGGGATCTGGCCGAAGATCTGCAGGTAGGGCCGGTAGAACACGCGGCGGAAAACCCACTCCAGGCGGCCGTCGTGGGGGTGCAGCAGGGCCTGCGTGGTCACGCCGTAGGCCACGAGCCACACGCTCAGGAAGAAGAGGAAGAAGAAGACGTCCTTCATCTCGGGGACGAAGGGAGAGTGTTAGCGGTCGCCGGGCCGGTGGGCGGGGCACTATTGCACCAGCGCCCCCCGCCCCCAGCTCAGGGGGGGGCCCGGCCGGCCCGGGGCCCACCATGCGCTCCACGATGATGATCTTGGGGCCCAGCTGCTTGTGGATGGCGAAGATGTGGATGAGCCGGAGCGTGAACACCATGAAGTCGACGGCGAGCACGGCGCGGCCCGCCTCGAACACCGAGGGCAGCATCCTGGGGCGGGGGGGGGGGGGGGGCGCAGACGGGCCGGGCTGCTAGTGCCCGGAGCGGGGAAGAGGCCTCCCTCAGGTCACAGCAGGGGTGCCAAGGACAAGCCGGGATTTCTGAGGCCTTCCGTGGCTTCTTCGTGCTGAAGGTGGCCCCACCCGCGGCGGCCCGCGTCCCAGGGCCCCGGGCCCCACAGACCTGCAGGTGACGCCGACGAGGAACAGGAAGATGGCCACCATGTCGCACTTGTTCCAGTGGTCTTCCACGTAGAGGGTGAACTTCTTGACCAGACGTGTGTCCTCATCAGTGAAGAATCCCTGGCAGCGGGCAGAGGGCCGGCCAGTGCACGGACAGCCCCCCGGCCAGGGCGCGGGGCGCGGGGCGCGGGGGCTGGGCCCACCACCCACCTGCCGGATCTCTTCCAGCACCAGCGTGAAGACCCAGAAGTAGAGGGCGGCCTCGGGCCCGGACGGCCCCTGGGGGGGCGGCCTGAAGTCTGCCAGCAGGACGTAGGTGAACAGGAGCAGGAAGGCGAAGTACATGAGCACGTTTCCCAGGAACACGGTCACGGGCGCGCCCCAGAACATCCGCCAGCGCGCCAGCAGGAAGGCGGCCCGCGGCCCGCGGCCGCCCTGGGCCCTCGGCGCCTCGGTCAGCGCGTCCCGCCTGCGCCACATGGGGAGACCACGGGCGGTGGTGAGGCCGGCGGCCCGGGGTCCCGGGGAGCGGGTCCAGTCCCCCGGCCGGCGCGCCCCACGGCCCTCACCCGCTGCCCCGGCCGCGCAGCAGGCTCTTCTCCGAGTCCAGGCCGTCCGGCTCCTGCAGGCCCTCGGGGGCCGGCCTCAGCGGGGCCTCCTCGCTGGGAGCACAGGGCACCTCAGGGCCCGCGGGAAGGGCACCAGAGGCGCCCAGCCAGCCAAGGAAGCGCAGGGGGCACCGGGGAGGGGCGTGGGCGGGTCTTTGCCCCGCAGGGCCACACGGATGCTGGACGTGGGGCGTGCGGGGGCCACGCAGATGCCCCAGCGAAGCCCGGGGCCCCTGGCGGCTGCGCGCACCCGACCGACCTGAAGCTGATGAGGTTGGTGTAGATGAGGGCCGGGCAGAGGAAGGCCCCCAGCAGCCGCAGGACGGCCGTGCCCGAGGCCATGTTCCCCCACCAGATCTTGGTCAGGAAGGCCTGAAATACAGGCACGGCCTCCAGTCCCCCACTGTGTGCCACGCCGTGCCCGGCCCCGGGCGTGCCCTTCAAGGCCCAGCCGAAGCACCTCCCTCCGGCCTGGTGGGGACCACCTTTGGTGGGGGAGGCCGGGAGGGCTGAGCTGAAGAGCGGGCACGGGACGGGGAGGTGGAGAGAGGGCGACGGGACGGGGAGAAGGCGGCCAGGCAGGCGCCGTCCAGGGATGGAGCAGCCCTGTGCCGCACGGCCAGAGCATGGGGCGTGACGCTGGGGGGGCACCCGGGGCACCTCCTGTCCGCCGTCCGCCTGGCGCCGACGGCCTTCCCGGAAGCCAGACCCTCACCTGCACCCCATCGTGGGCAAAGAAGGCCTTGGTGTCGGCCTCGGTGGCCAGGTGCAGACACGTGGTCCTGCTCCAGCTGCGGTTCCGACGCACCAGCAGGGCGAAGGCGCGGTCCTCGCTGCTGCTGCAGCACTCGGAGAAGAGGCCTGCCCCAGGGCCGGCCGCCACGCTGGCCCATGTGCCCCCCGCCCCTCCTCTGCCCTGCGCCCCTCTCTCCTCTGCCCTGCGCCCCCTCCCTCCTCTGCCATGCCCCTTCCCTCCTCTCCCCTGTGCCCCCCACTTCTCTGCCCTGCGCCCACCCTCCTCTGCCCTGCACCCCCTCCCTCCTCTGCTGTGCCCCTTCCCTCTCCCCTGTGCCCCACACTCCTCTGCTCTGTGCCCCCGCCACTCCTCTGCCCTGTGCCCCTCCCTCCTCTGCCCTGCAACCCCCCACTCCTCTGCCCTGCGCCCCTCCTCCTCTGCCGTGCACCCCCCACTCCTCTGCCCTGCGCCCCTCCCTCCTCTGCCCTGCAACCCCCCACTCCTCTGCCCTGCGCCCCCCACTCCTCTGCCCTGTGCCTCCCCACTCCTCTGCCCTGCACCTGCCTTCCCTCCTGCCCTGCGCCCTCCCCACTCCTTGGCCCTGCACCCCCTCCCTCTTCTGCCCTGCCCCTCCTGCTTCTCTGCCCTGCGCCTGCTCTCCCTCCTCTGCCCTTCTCTCCCTCCTCTGCCCTGCGCCTGCCCCCCACTCTGCCCTGTGCCCCCCTCCTCTGCCCTGCACCCCCTCCCTCTTCTGCCCTGCACCCCCTCCCTCCTCTGCCCTGTGCCCACCCTCCCTCCTCTGCCTTATGCCCCCCCTGCGCTGCGCCCCCCCCTCACCTCCGGGGGCTGCTGAGACGTGCCGCACGGATACTGACCCGTCCCGCCTGACCTGCCCAGGGCCCTTCCCTCCCCCGTCTGTCACCCCAAGCGTCCCAAGCGGCAGTAGGACCCAGTGTGTGCTCAAGGCCAGGGGATGCAGGGCCACCACCCAGTGCCCGTGTGCCCCTCCCCGGGCCCCACCCCGTAGGTCGGCTGGCCCCCGGCTGGTGGCTCACCCAGGGCCAGCTGCTCATACGTGGCCTCGCCCCCGGTGCGGCCCCCCTCGGCCCCCACCTCCAGGCGGGACATCTCTCGGAGGACCTTGCAGGCAGCCAAAGCGGAGGCCACCCCCTCCTGGCCCTGGGAGACAGGGTCTGAGGAGGTTGCCCGCTGCCTCCCCCGCCCCGCCCCTGCTCGGCCCCCCGCAGTCCAGGGCCCACCCACCATGGCCCAGAAGTAGGTGGCCATCTCGTGGCGGTTCTGCAGCACGGCCCAGAGGAACAGGTCCCGCCACGGGTTCTCGCTCTTTCGGTCCAGGTCCAGCAGCCCCTTCCGGGCCTCGGGCCGCCTGGCCGGCCCCCGCTCCTGCAGGACAGAGCCGTCAGCCTCCGGGTGGCCTGGCCCGGCCCCGCCTGGCCAACGGCCCTGCCGCTCACCGCCTGGTAGAGCCCGCGGCAGGCGTCGTGCAGGAAGTCCTTGAGCAGGCGGGACACGTCGAGCAGGGAGAAGGCGGGCGGGCCGTCGGGCGGCTCTCGGGCCTGCTGGGCGCCCAGGCCGGCCAGCGTCAGCCGGCCCTCCTCGTGCTTGCGCTGCAGCAGGTCGAAGAGCAGGCTCTTGGGGGGCACCGAGCGGTAGAGCTGCTGCAGCCGCCCCAACGTCAGAAGTCTGCCACGTCGGCGCCGTTGTCCACAAAGAGACGCACGAACTCGGGCTTGTCGCTCACCAGCGCGTCCATCATCACCTCCTCCAGGTCACAGGACTGGGGCCGCCGCCGGACATGCCCGGGTCGGGGAGACGGCAGAGTGAGTGGGAGCCAGTGCCGGGGACCCCCCAGCGGGTGCCGTGGCCTCCCGCCCCCCATCCCCCAGCCACACTGGGCAGAAAGGGCCCCCACCAGCGGCCCTCGGGATACCGCCTGCCCCCAGGCCCTCGGCTCGGTCCTTGCCCCGTGTTGGCCAGACAGGAGGCTCAGGAGCCGTCAGCAGGCGGGTGGGCGGGTGGGCACCTTCCACTCCACGTCCCCGTTGAAGATCTCGCTCTCGGCGATGTCCACGCGGTCCCAGGCCACGGCCAGCTTGAGCTCGTCCAGGTAGTCCTGCGCCTCCTGGCTGTGGCTCTTGCAGGCTGCGGGCGGAGCAGGCAGGAGGTGAGGGGCGAGCCCAGGGGCCCTCAGAACTGGTGGTCTTCTGGATACGTGGCCCCGGACCCGTGGCCTGCTTCACGCCCTCGAGAAGCATGGTGTTGCAGGGCTGTTGGCAGAAACGCTGGTCCCCGGGACCCTGATGAGACGGGTTGGGGGGGAGCGGAGTAGGGGAGAGCAGTCGGCCTGTCTGGAGGAGCTCCCCCGCCCCCCACCGCCGAGGGCGTCCCGGCCCCGCTGCCCCTCCCAGCCTGGGTCTGTGTCTGGCTGCCCAAGGTCAGCCCCTCAGCGCGGCGCGTCTCCAAACAGCGGGGACAGCAGTGTCTGTCACAGAGGAAGAGAGAGACGATGCGGTCCCTCCACTCCATGCAGTGTCCCTTGGAGAGCAGGGGAGCCCCGACATGCTACAGCGCGGCTGGTCCTCAGAAACACGGGCTCAGAGGAAGGAGCCCAACGCCACCCACGGCGGGAGCCCACCGCTGGGAAAGGCCCCAAAGGGGCCGAATCTGCCCACACAGGGAGCGAGCCGGGGCCGCCAGGGGCGCGGGAAATGGGCAGTGACTGACCAGCGCCAGACTGTCTTTGGGACCAGGGGAATGTTCTGGAATTAGACAGTGGGGATGGCCGCACAACTTGCAAATGTACCAAAAGCCACCAGACTGAACACTTTAGTTTCTTAAATTACAGTAAAATACATCAAACTGAAACCCGTGAAACACAGAGCCCCAGACAAATACGCACGGAAGCCACGGTCACCCTGCATCGTTCCAATTTTGTTACATGTGCTGCTGGGAAAGCGAGCATTGGCCCCCGACACGGGCACGCACACTCACACACGGGCACGCGCACTCACACAGGGCACGTGCACTCACACGGGCACGCACACTCACAGACACGCACACTCACACGGGCACACGGGCACACACGGGCACACGCCCGCACATGAGCACACGGGTGCAGGCGTGCGCACACAGCAGACGGACGCCCTCCCAGGAGTCCTGGCTGCTGACTGACTCGGTCCCTGGGCGGTGGCCCTGCCCCGTGCACGCGTCAGATCCTGGAGGGGGAGGCCCAGGATGGGGCGGGTGTGGGGAGCGCCCCCGCGCCCCCTCCCCCTGCGCCCTCACCTTTTATCAGCGCCTTAAGGATGACGGTGTCCAGCTCCTCGGAGCCCTCCTGCTCCAAGTCATGCACGGTGAGCAGGTGCGGGTGGGAGACGATGTTCTGCAGCTGGGACACGAGGACAAAGGCCCTGAGTGGCCCTGGGGGCAGGGGGCGCGGGGACCCCGCAGGGCCTTCCCCAGGGGCAGCCCCGCTGGAAGGGGTCCTCGTCCTGGGGGGCTCCTACCAGCCGGGTCCAGTGCACCACGTCCTCCCAGCACAGACGCTCGCCCGGAAACTTCTCTCTGAACTGCTTCTCCACCGCCTGGGGCACCAGGAGGTGGGGCTGGGTCACCAGGGCAGCCAGCACGTCCGCGACGCCTCCCGAGCCCGCCAGGATCAGCCACGGGGCAGCGTGCTCCACGGCCCTGGAAACCCTCTGCGGAGGCGTGCCGGGGAGAGCGGACCCCGAGTCAGCTCGGGGGGCCGTCCTGGGCCCATGCGCCAGAGGCGCCCGGTCCTAGGCCGGGGAAGGCCCTGCGGGAAGCCGCAGGCGGCCCGGGGGCTCCCGCCAGGCCCCCGCCTCCCTCCCCTGCCCTACCTCCAGGGTGCTGGGGTCGCCGTTGACCAGCAGACAGAGGACGGGGATCTCGATGCTGCCGGTGCCTGCAGACAGAGTGCCAGGCAAGGTCAAGTCCTCCCGGGGGCCACCTGGGGTGGCCACCCAGGCCTCGGGCCATACCCCCCCCATTATCTGGGGAAACGCCTGCCCAGAGGTTTTTTCTAGTGTAGCGTGGGCTCCAGGCTCTAGTGAAGTGTGTCCCCTTTGGCTGCGGACACGGACGCCAGCCCCATACCCCACCGCCCAGTGGACCGCTCACAGCCATTTAAACACAAAGGAACGTGAATGAAGCTAAATGCACAGTCCCCGGCTGCCGCAGCCGCGTCGCAAGCACTCCTGTTCCCCTCGTGGCAGAGAGCCCTGCTGACCCTTCGGGACCCGCGGGGGCAAACCGAAGATGTGAGGGAGGAGCCTTGGTCAGTTTCATCCCCCAAACCGTAGCCGGAAGTGAGACTTCCAGACGGGAAGCTGCAGGGTGGGGGGGAGGCAGGGGCCAACGGGTTCCCGGAGGGGTCCCCCCAACCCCACAGCTGCCCCCCGACTGAATCCGGGGGGTAAATCAGAGCGAGCGCCATCCGGGCCTCCGTACACCAGAGCCCCGCACCACCTACGTGGCTTACACGTGGTGTTGGTCGTGTTTTCATTTTTAACGAATAGCCCGTTGACGACTATTTTCTCTTGTCTGTAGACGTCATAAGGAGTTCCATATTTTGTGCCTACATTTCAGTTACGCACTAGTGTTTCTTGGAAAATCCTGCCTTCAAACCGACCTCTGGCCACGGTCGCCTCCATTCCTGGGGTAACACTGCCCTCTGGTGGCAGCGTCCCTCATGGCTGGCTTGGCTGGTGCAGGAAACCAGGCCTTTCAAACCTTGCAAATCTATTTTCTTTCCAAAGCCCTGAGCCCACAGAAAGAGCCTCCGGCCAGGGGAGCCCCGGGGCAAACAGACCTGCGGCGCTGCCATCCGGCAGGAAGTGCCGATTCCCTCGCTGCGCCCCCTCCAGCCCGCCGACGGCTTCCCATCCCAGACACCCTTATGGTCCAGGTCCCAACACGCAGGCGTGCTCAGGGCCTTCAGCCTGGAGTGCCCTGCCCTGCCCACCTGGTGGTCCTTCCAGCCCTGCCCACGCCCCGGGCCCCCATGATCCCCCCATGATCCCCCCCACACCCTCCCTGGGGCAGGTCTCACCCCCATAGCCGGTTCTCTGCTCCGAGATGTGCTTCTCCAGCCTCAGCCTCAGCTCCGTCGGCCCGTCCCCCTTCCCAGGGGGCCCAGGCTCCACCAGGATGAAGTGGGCGTGGTTGTTGTCCAGGGAGCAGAGGGGGCCCTGGCTGCTGCCTTCGTCCTCCGGGTAGTGGACGGGGCTGCCCTCCTGGACCCCCACCCCGCACACACCACGAGACCTCATGAGGGTTCTTCTGCCCAGGCCTGTCCCCACCCCCGGAGGGAGGGATGGAGGGTTGGGCTGCTGTCGTCTGGGGCCCAGGGGCGTGGCGGGAGGCAGTGGGTCCTCTAGACAGAACCGGGGCTGTGGGGCTGCCTGGGGGGCCTCCGGCCCTGCCTTGGACAGACTCTGGGTGGGGAGCAGAGACCACTTGCCCAGGGTCGCCCTGGCTTGCGGGCCAGTGGCCAGATGGGGCCTGGGGCCATTGGGGCGCTGGTCCTGGGCGGGGGGGCCCCATGTCTGGTCTGGGCTGGCTGGGAGCCCCTCGGGCCGCACCCCACACTAGTCCGGAAGCAATGCTGCCACCTGCTGGCCATGTGCTGGGCTCCCCCTCCTCTCCCTCCTCCCTCCTCTTCCCCTCCTTCCTCCCTCCACTCCTCCTCCCTTCCCTCTCCTCCCTCCTTCTTTCTCCTCCTCCTTCTTCCCACTCCTCCCTTCCCTCCTCCCTCCCCTCCTCCCCCTCCTGTTTCTCCACCCTCCTCCTTCCCCTCCCTCTCCTCCTCCCTCCCTTCTCCCCTTTCTCTCTCCCCTCCTCCTCCCCCTCCTCCCTCCTGTTCATCTCTCCTCCTTCCCCTCCTCCCCTTCTTCCCTCCCTCTGCTCCCCACCACAGCTTCACCTCAGTATCTCAGTCCTTCGGGGTGCCCGCCCCACTGCCCAAGCCTGGGAGCCCCCAGTGTGGGAGCTACTCTGTCCACGGCAGGCCTGGCACGTGGAGGGCCTCAGGTTGGCCGAGTAACCAGATGGTGGGGGGCGGTCAGCCTTCGAGAGTGCACCGGTGGCTTCCTCGATGTGGCCCCCTCCCCGGGGTGGGTATACTTGAGGGCCGCGGGCCCCTTCCCGCCCCCCCCCAGGCCCAACCTGCCGGCGGCCGGTGCCCCCAGACAGATGCTCACCTGGGCGCCATCCAGAAGCTGGCGGTGCAGGACTCGGCCCAGCGAGGCGATGCCGACGGCCACCACGCGGGCCTTGGTGGACGTGCTGGCCAGCGAGTGGTCACGCACGGCCTGTCCGATGTACCGGGCGAGGCCCACACGGAGCGCGCTGGTCAGGATCCAGGCTCCTGCGGCATGGGGCTCGGGGGGCTCAGGTCCCCAGGCCCGCCGGGGCCGCAGCCCCCCTCCCACCTGCAGGTGTCGGCAGGCCCCAGGGACACCGTGGACCGCAGGCCACGGCTCCTCCTCTTGCCTGCGCCGGACCAGAGCCTGGGGAGGTCGCTCCGAATCACGAAGCCCTCAGCCCAGTCGGGGAGGCAGGCCTTTGCCGCACGACAGTCACCGCGCGGGGAGGGGGTCGGGAAGCCCACAGCCTTCTGCTGGCTTTCCTGCAGGCTCTGCCGGCCCGAACATAAAACCCAGTAACTTGGTTCTGACCCCACGACCGTGCAGCCAGGCCGCTCCCCTGAGGGAGGCCGACAGTGCGGTGGGGGTCTCGGGCACAGGGCTCGGAAGGAGCTGCCGCCCGAGGAAGGGGGCGCAGCGGCAGGGTCGGGGCTGCGGGCAGGGGTGCGCACAGGGGGCCGCGCGGGGCCTCACCGGTGCTCTGAGCCGCCTTCACCAGCCCCTTGCGCAGGACGTCCCGCAGCCGGGACTTCATGGCGAACGGCCGCTCCTCGCCCACCAGGGACACCACAAGGTTGGGAGCCGGCAGGTGCCACTCGGCCAGCAGGAGGTCAAAGAGCACGGAGGGCGCCACGCTGCTCGGAACCTTCACGAACTGCGGGGCAGGGTGGCCCGCAGCCTCAGGGTGTGTGGGGGGTTGCTGGGCGCGGGGGCACTAGACTTTTGGGGCGCTGGGCACCGGGGACACTGGGCGTGGGGGCACGAGGGGACCGGGAGCAGCCAGCATCAGGAGAGAGGCTGACCCCGTTCAGGTGCAGAGAGGCGGCAGGAAGCCCGGTGGGTCCCGCCCTCCCCTGCTCCGTGGCCCTGGCAGCCCCGACTCCTGTCTGGGCCTCGCTTCCCTCTCCGCGGCGGCCGGGGTGGGGCGCACAGAGGAGGGGTCCCGGCCGTGCTGTGCGCGGGGGCGGGAGGCTCCCGGAGGCTCTGCCGACGGCCCGGCTCTGGCGGGGATCAGGAACCCGGTGCCCAGTGTGCAGGGGAGAGGGGGGCAGCTCCGGGGTTCCGACGAGGCGGGGGGCCGAGCCTCCGCACGGGGCAGGGCAGCCCCTTACCTTGCCTCGCTTCTTCCCAGAGCCTCCAAATTCGATCTCGCCCCGGCACAGGCCCGGCGCCCGCCCGCGTCCGGCAGCCCTGGGGCTACCAGGGCGGGGACCCCCGGCATCCACATGGGGACCTCCCTGCAGGGACAGAGCCCACCTCCGAGGGCGTGAGGGGCGAACCCTGTCCCCCTCCCTGCAGGCCGCCAGCGGCTGCCTTCACCAGGGAGGCCCTCCCCGCCGCCGCCCCGTCTGCCCCAGCACCCTCCCCAGCGGCCGCCCTGCCCGAAGCCCTGCGGGGACATCCACAAGGCCCCCTCACAGCCTGGCTTCAGCTGCTGGAGCCCCTCCAGCCCCGCCCCCTTCCCAGTGGAGCCCCTCCGCCCGCCTCCAGGCCCTGATACTCACCCCACCGGGGCGGCTCGGCCGGCCTCTCCGGTCACCGCTTCCGCAGAGACTTTGGGGGGGAGTGTCCTAGAAACCCCGAAAGTCTCTTGGGCTTCTGGACATGCAGCCTATCCCCCCGCACCCCCATTGGCCCCAGGAAGGGGTGGACGCCCCCGTGCGCATGTAGGTGAGAGGGTCAGGCTGGTGCACCCAGCTCGGGTGCAGGGGGGCAGGGGCGGGGGCCTGGGGAAGACAGTGCAGGGGAGCGACAGACCACCTGTCCTTCCCGGGAGGCTGGGCGGGGAAGGCCCTGCCCCAAGCTCTTCCCACCGAGTTCCTGGCCCGGCGCCCGCACTGCGTCCTGGCCATCTCCCCGGGGCCAGCAGCCCCACCCCACTCGGTGGGGCCCAAGGGCTGGGGGCCCATGTGACCAGGACCGGGTCCCAATGGCCTGCCTGACCGCCGGCACCCCCAGTGGCTCCCCCCACCAGCCTACGTCTCCCTGGTTTCCTCTGCAAATTCAGTGCAGGGGGTGAGTTGCGGGTCGGGGGGCTCCCCAGAGCCCAAGGGCCCTGCGTTCCGGGACAGACGAGCGGCCCCGCCCCTTCGACACCCACCCTGTGTGGCCCGGTGTCCGCCCACCCTCGGCTCCACAGCCCCCTGTCTGGGGGGTGTCGGCAGACTCCCGCCGCTGAGTTGGCTCCTTGGCCTGTCGCCGGCTGCCCTGCCGGCCCTCTGTCCCCGGGAGGCGTCCTTTGGTGAAAGGCAGCTCCCCGGCCAGGCCACCCTTGGTTTCTTGGAGAGGGGCCACCTGTGTACACAGGAAGGGACAGCGGTGGTGGTCACGGCCCCGCAGGCCCCACGGGGACCTGCGGCCTCTGCCCTCTTCCCGCCTGCTGTTTCCAAGTCCTAACTCCCGGCCCCCGTGAATGGGACCCTCTGCAAACAAGCTCTCTGCAAACGTGACCACAGTCAGACGAGGACGCGAAGGTGGCCCCGAACCCAGTGACTGGTGTCCTGCTAAGAAAAGGGGAGAAGACCACATGACCACGCAGGCAGCGGCTGGCGTGACGAGGTCAGAGGCCCAGGAAGAGCTGGAGCCCCAAAAGCTGGAAGAAGCAAGGCAGGACCCCCTCTCGACGCTTCAGGGGGCATGGGGGCCCCTGACGCCCCGATTTCAGAGACGCGCACTGTGTGGCCGAGTGTTCCAGCCGTCCCGGCCACTCCTGCGGCCACGGCCACAGAGAGCCACAGAACCCGGCGAGCCTTGCTGGTGCCAAACCCCAGGCCAGCGCCACCCTGTGTCTGGGCAGGGCCGGTGCCCTGGGGGCGGGCGGGATGCAAATCCTCCTGGCTCCCCCCCCAGCCCCCCAGAGCAGGAACCTAGGCAGGATTTGAATGTGCCCTTTCCAAGCTGGGGATTATTGACTTCTAATAGGAGGCTGGCGTCTGGGGACAAGGCCCGTCTGCGTGCAGATGTCACCAGGGCAGCTGTGACCAAGTCCAACAGGCCGGGCGGCCTAGAGCAACGGGGATCTCTGCTCCCTGCTCAGGAGCCCGAGGTCCACATAGAAGTGTCTTCCCAGGCTCTAGGGAGGGCCCTCCCCTCCCCCTCCGGCTCCCGGGGGTGCCAGGCACCTCTCCGGCCTCCGCCTCCATCCTCACGCGGCCCCTCCTGTGTCTCCGTGTCCGAATGCCCCTCATCTCACAGGGACACCGGTCCCCGGCTAGGGCCCCCACCTCTCCCCCTGCAACCTTGTCTTAACTAATTACACCTGCAGAGATGCTATTTCCAGACGAGTCACGCTGTGAGTTTCTGGGGGACATTCCTCAACCCCAGAGTGCAGGCCACGAGGTACAGAGTGCGCGTGCCAGGCTGGGAGGGTGGGGCAGGACAGGGACCGCAGGGCCACCGCCTGGAAACCGACCTCGCTCCCACCAGGGGCCCGTGGTGCCGGCTGCCCGGGAAGGTCCCCTCTGGCCGCATCTGGACGGGTGCCCGTCGGCAAGACCGCACAGCCCAGGGTGTGCGAGGGTTGGGGGGCCTGGACACCATGGGTGTGCTCGAACCCCGTGAGCCTCGGGCCCAGGGAGGGGGCCTGGTGGGGACGGCAGCGGGCAGCCCCTGGAGTCCTCCTCCCTCCCTCCCGGGGCCTCTGTCCTCCCCGACGAGACAGGACGGGGTGGGGGGGGTCCTGAGCAGGAGCGTGGAGCACCAGCCTTGCGTCCCTGGGACTGCAACCACCACCCCGCACCCCACACCGCAGCCTGGGGGCCGAGGGGGCATCTGGGCACCGTGCCGGGCGCCAGGCAAATGGGGCCACGTGGGCGGGCTATGCAAAAAGGCGGGATTTGCATGAGCAGCTGTCCTTGTTCCTAGAGGGGTGGAGGGAGTCGGGGAAGCTGGGGGGGGGGGTCCTACACAACCCCTCGGCAGAATCCTCCCCCACAAACCCTGGCTGGGGAAACTGAGGCAAAATCTCCAGCCCTGGCAGCAAGGGTACTGGGTGCTCTCGCTTGGGGGGCAAACGGCCACCCCTTCTCAGAGCCCATCAGGTAAAGGTCCCCAGGCCCCAGGGGTCCCGGGCCAGCCCAGCCCCTCCCCCAGCTGTGTGACCGTGGGCAAGCCCCTCAGACTCTCCGGGCCCAACTCCTCCTCCACGAGATGCAGGGAGAGACCAGCAGTGAGAAGGCCCCAGACAGACCCCTCCACCGAGCTCAGCAGGCCAGTGGTCAGTGCCGTGGCCCCTCTGTCCCCTGCATGAGGCCCGGCACGGAGGCCGTGAGTCAGAGGGACGGCAGTGTGGGTGAGCCTCACCCAGACAGGTGCCGGCTTAGAGCCCCGGCCTCCTCTCCCGCCTGCTTGGCCAGACACTGGACCCAGGGCTTCGGGGCCACCCCGCCAGCCTGGACCCACGGCAAGCATTGGGTTTCGGCCTGGGGGGGCCCCCTCTCACCCCCCTACCCCCCACCTCAGACAGAGAGGCTGCCCTCCACCACCCCAGGAAGGTGGGATTCTCTCCAGGCTGCAGACCAGGGGAGGGAGACCAGAGTCAGCGATGTGGCCGGAGCCCGCCCCCCGTCTGCCTGGAGGAGTCCCCCCATCCACCTGGAGGAGCCCCCTCCCTGTCCACCTGGAGGAGCCCCCGTATCCACCTGGAGGAGCCCCCCCCCCGCCCCTGCCGTCTGCCTGGAGGTGGCAGCCGCACCCACCTGCCCGCCTTCTCCCCGGCGCCCTGGCCTGCGGCTGCTGGCCAAGATGCGGAGTGCAGGGTGCCCACTGCACGGGGTGCCCGCCTGCCGGCTCTCTGCTCCTCCTCCTCCTCCCCGCCCGCCACGCCCGGCACCCGGGCGGCCAATGCTGTGAGGGACACGGGCGCCACCTGATCTCCGACGGTGGACTCGCAGGCCTGCCGTGGCCGAAGCCCCCCCATGGCCCCCACCCCGGCGCCCAGGGCCGGCCTTTCCTGGCCTGACCTCAGGCACGTCCACAGGTGGCCCCACAGGTGGCTTCCAGGCCACCTCGGTTGCGGTCCTGCCCTCCAAGCGCCATGCCCCGGGGCGGCCTGGGCGGGGGGCAAGTCCAATCCGCGTCACACCGGACACACTCTGTTCGGTTTCTCTGTCCAACACGGGAGAATGGCTGACCCGGAGTGTGCGGCCCAGTCTCACGGAGGCCCCGTGGCAGAGACTGCCCCTCCCCTCCTGGGCTCATACCTGCATCCTCACCCATCCGGGGCCTCGGTTTCTCTGAAAAGTGGGAACTTGGAAGCACGGCTTCTGAGAGTTTGTGGGTCACACACGAGAACAGAGCCTGGACGACACTTCTGTATGGCCCTTCCCGAAGAGACCCCCAGGGCCCCCCTCCCCGGACCACCTCTCAGAGCTGGGGGCGGGGTGGGGGACACCGTCCAGGCCCTACCCTCTGGGACCCCCAGGGCCTCGCCAGTCTGACCCATCAGCCACCAGAGGGCGCCCCAGGACCGCGTGAGCGGAGGTCCAGGCAGTGGAGGCCGGCTTTGCCCCTGGACGCAAGGACTCAGATCACGGCCTGGGCCCACCCCCCAGCTTTGCTGGGAGCCCGCCCAGGGAGGATGGGGGCTTTCTGAGGTCCCTCAGGAAATAATGGCCCCCAGGTAAGTGGAGCCCACAAGCCCTCGGGGCCTAGGGCCCTGGGGCCAGATTCTGAAGGGGAGCGGCCGTGCACACAGGGCCAGCCCGCAGCCCCGGTAGGATGGAGGGGCCTGCCGGGCCGCTGCCCAGCTCAGCGAGCAGCCTGGGCTCCTGCCCACCTGCCGCCATGGGGCCCGGGCCCGCGGGGCGGAGTGGACAGTGCGGTGGTCTCGCCAGACCCTCAAGCCTGCGGGGTCGGCACATATGCCTCTATCCCGTCCGCCCCTCCACCTCTGCCTCCCGGACCCCCGCCCCAGCCACCCAGCCCAGTGCAGGCCACGCTCCTTTCCTGCCTACAGCCCTCCATGGCTCCCTATTGTTGAAATAGAACCTTAACCTGCCCGTGGCCCCTGCCCTCCCCTCCCCTCCTCCTGCCCGTCGCCCACCTCCCCTACCCCCGCCCGTCGCCCGCCTCCTTCTCTCCAGCCGTCCGGACGCTGCTTTGCTCCCTGGTCTCCACCTCCCTGCTGCCGTCCGTCCCCCTGCCTCTGCCCCACCAGCACGGGTCCTGCCCTGGATCTCTCTTCCACCCTGCCTGCTGTTCCTCTCCGGGGAGCCCGACCCTCTGAAGTGACCTGTCACGTACTTGTTTGTCGCTTGGTCTGCCTCGCGATCGGGGCTTTAGCTGCTGAGTCCGCCGACACCGCCCCCCCCCCGCCCCCCGGGCTCAGAACCAAAGTTGTTGGGGAACAAATGAGTGAGTGGGGGACCCAGGGAGCGTGCGGGGCTGTGTCCGTGTGTGAGCCGCCGTGGGGCCAAGACAGCGCGGCTGGCAGGTCTCAGTGCCCTGGCAGGCAGGCGGGGGCCAAGCTCAGCTCAGGCTGGGGCGCCTCCCTCTGCGCAGGGGGAGGGCGCCGTCCAGAGGGATATCTGAGCAGGCCTCCCTCGCCTTCGCCACAGTCGGCCCCGCACGGGACTGAGCCCCCACGACACCTCCTTTGGGGCAGGGACCAGGTGGGAGAGCGGACCAGCCCCCCAGGCCTCTGTCCGTGGAATGACAGACCCCGCCCCAGAGCAGGCCGACCCAGAGACCCACGGAGGCACAGCTGAGGCCCGGGAGGGAGGCCGGAGTGGAGGGTGGGCTCCGGCATGCGTGTGGCCCTGGGTGGGCAGTCCTCCCCCGGGGGTGCCAGCTGCCACTCCGGCTTCCGTCCGCAGGGACACCGCAGCCTCCGCACCGCCTTTGCTCCTCTGTGTGGTATCACGAAAGCCACGACCCAGAGAGGGCGCCCTGGCCCTGGGTCTCCTCCCCAGGCCTCCCTCGGGTCTGCGTGAGGCCCAGACGCAGGGACCCCAGACGGGAAGGTCCCACCCTGGCCCTCAGGAGGGATGCCCCCCTCTGGCTGCGCCCAGCGGGAGAGGGCGGGGCAGGCTCTGGAGGCCAGGGCCACCGACCGGACCGCAGCCTCTGGGCCGGGCCCCCCCACACCAGAGGCCGAGAGCCCAGTTTACGGGTCACCGTGGGGAGCAGCCCAGGCTGGCGCCCCACCATGAGGCAGAACCTCGTTCTCTCCCCTGAGCCCCACCCCTGGACTCAGCAGCCCCGGCAGCCCCCTTCCCGTCGCGTGGCACCCGGGGTTCTGAAGCTGCACCTCAAGGGTCCCCGGCCCCCACGGCCACGGCCACGGCCAGGGTCCTCCCGAGTGACCATCGGGATCTCCGCCAGGACCCTGTGTCCGGAAGGTGGTTGTTTGTCTGTAGCCTCTATCCCCAGAGCAGGGACTGGGAAAGGAGGGGTCAGAGGGTGGCAGCGAGCCCTCGAGGGCGGCACCCGCGGTCGGCCACCTCTCTCCGCCAGGTGCCAGCGTTTCCGTCCACCTGCAAGAGGGCGTCGCCCTGGTACAGAGGCAGAGATGGGAGCGCGGGGTCCGGGCTAGGCTCACGCCCTCTCCTTCCTGCCATCTCTTCCCAGAGCTTTCTGGCGCTGCAGGAAGGAGACACGCCCACCTCTCTGGGAGCCTCAGGGTGCTTGGCGGTCAAAGACAGAACTGCAAATAGAGAAGCTCCTCCCGCAGCCCCGGGGGCCGCCGTCTCTCGGGCCTCGCGGAGGAGCCTCTGCTGGGCCCAGGGAAGGCGCTCCGTGTGCACGCCGCTGCTCGCACCCCTGTGAGGGGGCAGGGGCTGCGGGGTAACGCTCCCTAACAGCCGGTCCCGATGCGAGCCGAGGATGTGACTTCACCGCCGGAGGGCTGCGGGGCCGGGACAGTGCTCCGAGCACAGCCCTGCGTTTTTGGAATCGCTGGAGCCCCCCCGCGCTGCAGGGCCCCGGGCAGGGGCCAGAGGGTGCGCGTGTGTCTGTGCGCCCAGCAGGTGTCTGGGGACACGCAGGTGCAGCGGGAGCTCGGGTCAGAGGACCACAGCCCTGCCAGTCTCGGCCGCCCCCACCCTTCCTTGTGGCCTCCACGAAACCAATTCTCCCCTCGCTGGGCTCTGCAAGGGTTATCGCACACGGGCCTCCGTGGACTCCCCCACCTCTGGGCCCCGAGGCACACCCACCGCCACCCACCCTTCCCTCCTTCTGTCACCATCACGCCAGCGCTGTGCCGGGTGTTGGCAAGACGCAGACAATGAACAATGAGACACATCGGAACGAAACAAAAGAGAGAGGGCGCTTGGGTGCCCGACTCCTGATTTCAGCTCAGGTCGTGATCCCAGGCTTTTGCCGAGTGTGGAGTCTGCTTCGGAGTCTTGTCTCCCTCTGCCCCTCTCCCTGCTTGCTCACTCAGTCTCTCTCAAAAATGAAATGAAATGAAATGAAATGAAATGAAATGAAATGAAATAAATAAAATAAATAAATAAAATAATAAAATAATAAAATAAATAAAATAATAAAATAAAATAAAATAGTAAAAGAAACACTGAAGATGGCTGGGGAAAAAAACAGGAGAAACAGCGATCGTAGGATTTATTTCAGCAGGTGTGTCAAGGATGACGTCATCGAAAAGGTAACGCTTGTGCAAACGACTGAAGGGTGGTTCGTCTGCCCATCAGCCATTCGCCCACCCTTCCCCACCCGTCCACCAGTCCATCTGTCCATCCATCCATCCGCCCAGCCATCTGTTCATCCATCCAACTCGTCCATCTACTCACCTGTTATGACTCATCCATCTGTCCATTCCTCCACCCACCCATCCACGTACTCATCCATCTGTCCATTCCTCTGTCCATCCATCCATCCATCCATCCATCCATCCATCCATCCATCTGTCCATCCATCCGTCCATCCATCCATCCGTCCATCCGTCCATCCATCCACCCATCCACCTACTCATCCATCTATCTGTCCATTTCTCCATCCATCCATCCATCCATCCATCCATCCATCCATCCATCTGTCCATCCATCCGTCCATCCATCCATCCATCCGTCCATCCATCCATCCATCCATCCGTCCATCCATCCATCCATCCATCCGTCCATCCATCCATCCATCCATCTGTCCATCCATCCACCTACTCATCCATCTATCTGTCCATTTCTCCATCCATCCATCCATCCATCCATCCATCCATCCATCCATCTGTCCATCCATCCGTCCATCCATCCATCCATCCATCCGTCCATCCATCCATCCATCCATCCATCCATCCATCCATCCATCTGTCCATCCATCCATCCATCCATCCATCCGTCCATCCGTCCATCCATCCACCCATCCACCTACTCATCCATCTATCTGTCCATTTCTCCATCCATCCATCCATCCATCCATCTGTCCATCCATCCGTCCATCCATCCATCCATCCATCCGTCCATCCATCCATCCATCCATCCGTCCATCCATCCACCTACTCATCCATCTATCTGTCCATTTCTCTGCCCATCCATCCAACCATCCATTCATCCACCTGCCCACTTTCCCCCTAACCCTTCAGTCCACCCACCCTCCCATCACCATGCATCTGTCTATCCATCTGTCCATTCCTCAGTCCACCCACCCGCCTACCTGGGTGCTCATTCCTCTCTCCGGCCACCCATTCAGCGCTCACCGCCTTCTCTCGGACACCTGGACCTGCAGAGATGGATGAGTCAGTCTCGGCCCTCAGGGTGCCCACGTGCTGGTGAAAACAGCTCTTTCATAGGCTCTGGGCAGCCGTGGGGGGGAGCAGGGGAGGCGCCAAGCAAGGCACCGTGCACCGCGCATGAGGTTCTCACATGGTTTCTCCCTTGGTCTGTGTATCTCCCAGACAAAATCACCATCCCCTACGGGCAAGGCCTGGCCCTCCACTCATCTGGTCTCCCCCACACCACAGCCAAGCAAGGCTGGGAACTCAGTAGGCGCCCAGTAGCGCCCAGTAAATCCTGGCCGGGTGACTGAGTCATCCCCGCTTCCTCCTCCTCCATTCATCTCGTTCTGCTGTTGGCTCCGTCACCTGGCCTCCCTGCCAGTCTTTGGCCTGACCTGCTCACCTGCCCCACTCTTGGCCGAGGCCCAGTCTGGCTCTGGCTCCGGCTCCAAG
Source organism: Paguma larvata (assembly GCA_030068075.1). NCBI lineage: Eukaryota > Metazoa > Chordata > Mammalia > Carnivora > Viverridae > Paguma > Paguma larvata. The sequence continues at coordinate 244,419 of JAINVK010000397.1, read as the reverse complement.
ACAGGCCCCAGGGGCAGCTTCAGAGGGCCCGCCTGTTGGCTCAAGTGCCAAGCCGGCAGCACTAGCCAAGTGGACAAGGACCCTGGCCAGGAAGCTGCCCGCCGGGGCCTCAGAGGGCTGGGCACAGACCACCTAGTCCAGCCTTCCTGCCATCATTCTCCAGATGGCCAGGGACACCCACCCGGGTCTCCAGGAAGGAGGGGTCTGAGAACTCAGGAGATACCCTGGGAACAGGCCGGGTAGGGTCAGCTGAGGCCGTGCGCAGTGGGCATGGGCAGGTGGGTGTCCCGTGAGGGCTGGGAGGGGGTCTCAGGTGTTGGTCATCAGAAGCGGGGCATACGGGCCCCTGGTCCTCACTGCCAGGCTCTGCTGGGCAGGGGTGTGCCCCCCAGGGCCCGACCTGGCTTGAGAGCCCTGACTGCACCCTGTCAGGTCCCGCAGGAAAGCAAAGGATGAGGGTGAGCGTCTGAGGGGCACGTTTCTGGGTGACGTCACCAAAGGGCACCGGACTGCGCATTCTTACAACGGTTGGATGGGTGGTCTCGCCTAAAATCAAGTCTTCATTTTGCCAGTAGTTGGTGCAAATTCCCAGCGAAGGTATTACTACATGGAGGCCCTGCCAGAGGCTGACCCCGAATCCCAGAGCCGCCTTCTCTGCCCAGAGCGAGCGCTGTCAGGGTGGCCACGAGGAAGACCCTGCCAGGCTCCAGCCGCCTTGGAGCCTCGTCACCGGGACTCTGGGTCCTCTCGGAAGGGGAAGGAGGCTCGAAGGCTGGCGGGGGGGCCAGAGGGGACTCCAGGGTTCTTGCGGAACAACGCGCTTCTGAAGCCGAGCCCCCAGCACGAAGCCGGTGCCAGCGGCCCCAAATCCCGCAACAGGTTGGCTCCATCAGGAGAACCGCAGCTGAGCCCCAGCGGGCGTGTGGAGGGGCCGCCGTGGGCCGCACTGTGCCCCGACCCCAGAACGGGGAGCAGGAGAGGAGCCCGGGAAGGCGGTGACGTCGGATGACCTAACCTCAGACCAAAAAAAACACTCAGGGAGCTCCCCCCCACCCCCCGCCCACGGGATGTCAGGCAGGACTCTGTCCTGGGCCGGGAGGGGCGAGCGTGGGTGTGTGATTCTGCCGGCAGGGCCCCGCCAGCCAGTGACCGCGTGGGCCGGCCGGCTGGGGCGCAGGCGCGGGCCTGGAGGGGGCTCCCTGCCCCCAGCTCTGGCCACGCCCGTCTCCCTTCCGAGCTCTTCTTTCCTCTGACCCCACCGGGTCCTGTCGTAGCTCCAAGGCTCCCCTCCTCAGGGGTGTGGACAGGGCGCCACCGGTCCCTTTGGGGTCCGGCATAGCCTGGCACATGCGTGTGTGCCAAACACGCACAGACAGGATGCAAGTGCACGCCCACACGCACAAGGTGCTTGTGTATGTGCTACGCACACTCATGTGCACAGACACGGCTCCCAGCCTGGTGCCTCGGAAGAGAGGGGGGCAGTGAGCTCAGGCAGCGAGCGAATGGAGAGGGTGGGCAGGGGGGCACCTGCCTTGGCGGTGCCTGTACGCTGATAGCGTGTCTAGCTCGGCTGTAGGACCCACCAAGGCAAGGCCTCTTGCTCGCCAAGCCAGGCACACAGTCGGAGCCGGCCGCCTCTCCGGAGTGACATTCACACAGCCCACGTGGGTCAGGAAAGACCCCCCTCTGACCTCTGTCCTAGCGTGGTTGCCCAAATTTGGGGGTCCTCAGTGTCCCCTGCCGGGGAGGAAGGGGAACCCACCAAGATGCCGATTCCTGCGCCCTACCTAGACCCGCTGCGTCGGCGTCTACACTGGGAGTCCCAGGCGACTGGACTGTCCAGCAGCTGGAGATTCCTGCCTCAAGGGCACGGTGCCCACCGGCCGGCACAGACAGGAGTCTGTGCAGGGCAAGTGACTAGGGCTTAGGGGCACGGAGCCGCCAGCGGGCTAGGATGGAGAAGGGCTGAGCGTGCGGCTGGCGGGGCAAAGCCACGTTCCCAGCACTGCTGTCATGCCCTGGGGACGCACGAGAGCAGAGGAGCCTCTCTGGAGAGATGGGTTAGCTTGAGGAAGACAGAGGGGTGGCAGCTCCCCCCTTCTCCCTGCCCCCCCCCCCAGGCATCCGTCCCTTCTGCACTAAGTGCCTACTGTGGGCAGATACCTCTCAAATTAGCTGAAGGGCCTGGGAAGGGTCTTTGTGGATGTGTCCCCCCTAGACCCTCTCTGGGGGTCACCCTCGGCAGCCTGCCCACCCCTCCCCTGGCCTCTCTGTCTCCTGCATCTCCCTGTCCACCGCCTGCTCACTGCAGTCCCCAGGAGGGCGGGGCCTCTGCTCACGGTGCCGTGGCCCCTGCGGGAACAGTGTGCCCGGGGCTCAGTGAGGCCGGACCGAAGGTCAAGCCGAGGGCCTCTGGCCGGGAAGCCTCTGGCGGTGTCCCCTGGGCCACAGACCTCGCAGAGGCCACACACCCACCCTTCACCAGCCTCAGTTCACCCAAGTGTCTCTGACGAGCCTAGGCTCGTCCCATGGCGGCTGGCCTGTGGCACCACCACGGAAGGAAGGTCCTCGGTCCTTGGTCGTCCCCCAGGGTGGAGCTGGCAGGGAGCCCTCGGCAGCCCCGCAGCCAGCCTCCCGTGCCCCCAGTGGCACCCCACCCCCACAGCCCCGGGCCAGCACGGGGCCCTCCCTCCAAGAGGCCTCTCCAGGTGCTTGGGTGGCAACGTTATATAACTGAAAAATCATGGAAATGTACACAAACGTGGGCTTGGTAGTGTCACGACCTTACCTGGCGGGCAGCGCAACAATGGCCAAGTCAGAGGCGGTTGGGCCTAATCTCCACCCTGCCCCCCCCCCACCCCTCCCTGCCGGCTACTTCAAAGTGACTCCCGGCCCGGCCCGATCACAGCAGGAAGTAGCCCGGCACACACGCCCCGCACCTGGGCCTCCCCTCCCCTGAAGTTCGGTTCAGAAAAGGACGGGCGGGGACACGCACGCCGAGGTCCCTTCTGTACTTGGTTCCAGAACAGTGGGCCCCACTACCAGCACGGGCTCCGGGGCGATCTTTTTAGCCTTGCTATGAATTAACGGTTTGAGCTATTTGATGTCTTCTGCTCAAATCGTCCTGCTGTTGACCTTCTCGGAGGGAAGGGCTCAACAGTAATTTCGTTTTCAGACAAAATAGCCTAGCCGATTATGTCGGTATTCCCGATTCCAATCTGAGGATTGGTCTGTAACTCCTTGATTGCTAGACTTCTATTCTTTATACTCCAAGGCCTGGTTCCTAAGGAATTTGACATCCTACACCTGACCCCGAAGCAACACTACTCATGTTCGACGTGGTCTTTGGATTCCCTTGTCCTTCGCGTGCGAGTGAAAACCTCATCATCGTCGTCGTGGTGCGGCTGTGCCATGGCGCGGTTCGACCAGCCGGAGGATGTTGTCGCTCCCAGTGTTTTGCTGTACGGACCAGCACAGCGACGGTCTCTGGGTCAGCTCCTGGGCCCGAACTAGCGTGAGGGGTCAGTGGGCGCACGTGCTGTGGGGACACGGCCGGGCCCCTGCCCCCCACCCCGGACGATGCGCGGGAGCCCCGCCTCCTCGCCGCGGAACGTGTGCTCCGGCAAGCGTCTGGATGTTCGCCAATCAGATTGGCGAGCGGCGGTATCGGAATGTACTCTTCGTTTGTACTTTTCTTGTCACGAGTGACGTCGGTCATTTTTTCCTAAGTGCAAAGACCACGAACCCCTTTTCCTGTGAACCCTTCCGGTCTTGGGCCCCCTTTTCCGGAGGCTGTCTGTCATTCTCTGTCCCTCCTCGGGTGTGCTTGACGAGGGGGTGCTATCAATCCTTCACCTGTGACGTGAGCCCGAAATTCTCCCTGCAGCTGCTCGCCCGTCTCTTTGACCTTGCTAATTTCAGGCATTGTCTCCAGCTCAAGCACAATCGGGTGTGTTTCCCCGGCCCACAGGTGGTTGCGGAATTCCCCGAGACTTTCTTACAGAATCCGCATGGCTTCAAGTTTTGTATGAAAGCCTTTGAGCCACTCCAGAACGATTCCTGCCTGTCGTGTGAGAGATCAGTCCGAACCCGCCTTTCCCTTCCTTCTCCATGGCTCTCCAATTCTTCCGACGCCACCTGTTAAAAGATCATCATCCCCCTTCATCTTGGGACCTGGACGTGCCGACACGGCTGGCTCGTTCACGCGTTCATTCGGAAAGGACTGACTGAAAGCCAGCCGTGTGCCCGGCCTGTCCCCTGGGGCCCCGTGGAGGCTCGAATTCCCGCCTCCCTCTGGCTGTCTGCCAGATTGCAGCCTAAGTATCGTACTTCCCAGAGAGGCTCCCCCGCGCCAGCCTGGAGTCCCCGAAGTGCCGGGCACAGGCTGGGACCCACTCCATTCGTTTTTCTGCAAAGAAGAGCCGCTGGCTGCGTGCGGGCAGCACCCCAGGGGTGGGGGTCAGGGGGAAGGGCCAGAACTGCACCGTCTCCACCAACGAGAGCCGGTTTTCTGGCGAGGGGGGTACGTGAAGTACGTCGGTCAGCCCGGGGTGCTCAGTGGAGACCTGGGAAGCGTCTCGTAGGTTACCTGCCCCCCCCCATGACTAGCAGGCGGTTCTCCCTCTGCACTCGGCAACGATTCGAGAAGAGCTATTTTTTATGTCCTCCCCCCAGTTCTCCACTTCTGCACCCCAGCGTGCAGGGAAGCAAATGCCAGGGGCGGTGGGAAGGACCCTGCACACCTGATCCCGCCCCACCTCTCCACCCGCCCGCACCCAGGGAAATCCGGGGGGTACGGTGGCAGCCCAGGGCAGAGGACGAGAAGGACAATACATCCATTCTACATGGACCTTGAAAACACCTTGCCATGACCTGCCCAGAGGTCAAACCCCACCTACACCCCTGACCGACACCTCCAGTAGCCTCCACGTCCCCCTCCCCGCTGTGGGGTTCCCACTGGCTCTTCCCTGACCCTCGATGGCCCTAGTGGGCACCAAACCCACCACGTGTTTCTCCACTCACAGAGCTAAAGGGTAGGCAAAGGGGAGCCGGGGGTGGGGGTGGGGGTGGTGCTGGCGGGGCTCAAAGTGTTGGAGGAAGAGCTAACAGGCCGCACTCAGGTCACTGAGAGGGTCAGTCCGAGCATGCCCTAGGGCGTCTCTCTTTACCTCTTTATCCCCACCGTCTCTCTGGTAAAGTGGGTGCCTGAGCCCCACCCGACTCGCCTGCTCCGCTGCTGGTTCGAGGTCTCCGCACCTGCCGCCTGGCGCCTTCCTTCCCGGCTCAGCTGGGGGCGCCTTACCCGCAGCACGTGGGCGTGGGGGGCGGGGCGCGCACGTGGGCGCGAGGCGGGCGGAGCAGGGCAGGGCGGGAGCCGGCGGGCGGAGCAGGTGAACGAGAAAGGGCGGGAGGAGCAGGTGGGCGCGGAACAGGTGGGCTCGCAAGCCGGCGAGCGGTTCCAGGCGCTGGGCCCCGGGCCACCCTGAGCGCCGAGCGCCGACGGCCGGTCCGGGCGGGGCGTCTGGCCGGGGGGCGGGGCGCGCCGTCCCCGGGGACCAGCCCTAGGCCGCCACCCCCTCCGGCCCCGCCCCCACGCCCGGGCGGGGCGGGGCGGGCAGCGGTCCCCCGCGGCGGGGCGGCAGCAGCGGCCGTCCGCACTGCGCCCAGGCGCCCGCCCTCGCGGCAGCTCCCAGTGCCACCGCCCGCCCGGCCCCCCGCGGGCCCTGCCTGGCCATGGCCGCCGCCTCCTCCCCGCCCAGGCCCGACAAGAAGCGCTGGGGCTGCGGCCGCCTGCCGGGCTCCCGGCGGGGCAGCACGGGCCTGGCCAAGAAGTGTCCCTTCTCGTTGGAGCTGGCGGAGGGCGGCCCGGTGGGCGGCGCGCTCTACGCACCCATCGCGCCGCCCGGCGCCCCGGGGCCCGCGCCCCTCGCGTCCCCCGCCGCGCCCCCCACCGCCGCCGACCTGGCCCCGCGGCCGCCGGTGAGCCTCGACCCGCGCGTCTCCATCTACAGCGCGCGCCGCCCGCTCCTCGCGCGCACCCACATCCAGGGCCGCGTCTACAACTTCCTCGAGCGCCCCACCGGCTGGAAGTGCTTCGTGTACCACTTCGCCGTGTGAGTATTGCCGCGGGCCTGGGCGGGCTGCAGAGGGGCATGTGGGGGGGGGGAAGGACCCTGTCTCCTGCCACCTGCTGCCGCAGGGACGCTGCCAGCTGCGACCCAGAGCGGCCCGGAGGGAATGGAGGGGTTCATGGGGGAAAACAGCGACTCGCGGGAGCCCGTCCCTTGGAGTTCAGGGACGTGTGGGTCTGACCCTGTTGGGGGGGAAGCTTCCTGCTGGCTCTGCCCAGGCATGTGAGGGGGGGCCGAGCCCAGAAGTTGGCTCCGCGCCTCCCCGGAAGGCCGGTCCAGGTGTTAATCCTTCTGGGAAAGACCGCATGCGAGGGCAGCTTGCCCTTGGGTGCAGAGGAGAGAATTCCTCAGGGGCGCTGGCACCAAGACTCAGGAGCCCCCAGGAGGGGAGCGTCCCAAGCTCCAGCTGGCCCAGCTGCATCTCAGACCCTCCCACGTGTGTTGGGGGTGGGGTCTTCCAGGCCAGGGGTGCCGGGCTGCCTTACAGGGTGGCAGGTGGGGCGGTGTCCCCGAGGGGTCCCTGCGGCCCTGGGGAGTGCCCCAACGCCCTCAGAGAAGCGAGCTGCTGAAACACCCCGAAGGGAGGGATTGCGCCCAGGGCTCCAGCCCTCGATCGGAGCCGGCCGTGCACCCGGGAACTCGGGGCCCTACAGGCGGCACCTGGCCCTGCGGTTAGCCAGGTGCTTCTGGTTCGCGCTGCGGCCTGTCTGTGTAGGGCAGGGCCCTCCTTTCTCGGGGGTGGGGGCACAAGGAAGTTCCCTCCTGGGGCCACCCTCCTCGCTGCCTGCCTGGAGCCCTCCCCTGCCGTTCCCTGGTCCTGCTTCCTGGCTGCTCGGCCAGCCACTGCTTGGTAGGGTGCCAGCCTCTGGCCTGTGGGCCTTCACTTCACTGTCCCCACCCTGATCACGGGGCTTGGGGGCTCGACCGGGGGGCACGTGGGCTGGCCTCCCTCCGGTTTCCTGTCGCTAGTGACAGGTGCCCATCTCAGCAGCTCTGGCTGGCCCGTGGCCTGGAGAGACCTGCTTGGGGGGTGTCGGGACCCTTTATTCTCCCACTGAGTGACCCTCGGGGCCCCAGGGGTGCAGCTCCCGGGAACCAGGCCCTGGCTGCCTTGGAGCATCACGGGGGAAGGTGAGGCAGGGTGGGCGTGGGCGCCTTGGCGTTGCGCTCTGGCTCCTCCGTGAGTGCAGGCAGTACCCGGGCTGCTGCCGTCCCGCAGAGGAGAAGGCTTTCCACAGCAGGGGGGCGAGTCTCTGGGCCAGTGTCCCCACTCCGGCCCCCACCTCCTGAAGCGTCAGAGGTCCCCGAACCGTGACCATGGCCGATCCGTGGGAGAGAGCGAGCGGCCCTGCCTGTGGCTGCAGCAGTGACTTGTCTTGGGGCTCAGGGAACGCCCGTGTGGGTGCCCGCCTCCCGGCCCTGACCCGAGGTGCCCAGCTGTGGGATGGACCCCACAGCCAGGCCCTGGAGAAGACCCTGCCCCGCGGCCCCTCCGTCCTCCAGCTCCCAGCAAAGACAGGGAGGCGCTCCCGAGGTCTGCCCGGTGGCGTGGCAGTGCCTCCTCGCCCCTGGGGTGCTCCAGAAGACCCCTGATTCACACACGGGCCTGGGGTGCCCGTCCTCTGGGCTCCCTGCCTTGCTGTGTGGAGGAAGAGGCCTCGCCGCACCCCAGAGGAAGTCTCTGCTTACACTTGTGTTTTCTTCCTGATTCTGATTGTTTAGCCCTCGGAAGCATCCCGCGGTTCCTTTGCCCGGCCTCTCCAGGAGCCGGCGGGCAGGGGTGACTTCTGGGGATGGTGGCTGAGCCGCTTCCCCACGGGACGAGCCAGGAAGGGATGCTCCAGAAGCGGCCGGGTGACCTTGGGTCCCTCATTTCCTGCTCTGGGCCCCACCCCGGAGGCGTGCCGTGGTCCTGGCGGTGGACCCCTCTGCAGCTCCCCAACCCCATGTGGGCCGGGGCTGGAGGTGACCCTGGCCAGGCAGGGCGTGTGGCCCGTCTGGGGCCTGGGAAGCTGCCTGCATCATCCCCAGTGTCTCCAGCAGGTCACCCCCCGAATTGGCCTGTGATTTGAGGGGACCTGGCCTTTGAGCTAGGATTGCAGCAGGGGCCTGTGGCCGAGTGGCAGAGCCCGGACGCAGCCCGGCGGAAGGGGCGTACGGCGTCCGCCCCGGCCTGGCTCGAAGAAGTGAAGAGATCTCGGCAGAGAGAACGCTGGCCTTGTGGGGCCAGCTCGCCAAGGGGGCAGGACTAGCGCCGCGGAGGCCAGCTTGGTTTCCTGGCCTTGAAGGGCCGGGGCCCCGGGCGGACGGGCGGTTGTGGCGGCCACGGTGCCGCGGTTCCTGCAGGCCTGGGCACACTCTCCCAGGCACAGCTGGGGAAACAAGCCAGGATATCCTGTCCCCCCCTTTTTGGGGAACCCCTGCTCCAGTCGGCCGTGAGGAGAGCAGCCTTTCCTGTGTGTGCCCCCGGCCTGCCCCAGCCAGTGGGGTCAGAGTGCAGGGCTCTGTCCGCTCCGGCTTCCTGGCCTCTGGCCCCCGGCCTCCTGAGGCCCTTCGTATCCCCACCGTGTGGCGGCGCCCAGTCTGCCCAAGGCGCGGGGGTCCCGTCTCCCTGCCGATGGGCCACAGTGGAGCCGGCCGGGTAGGGGAGCGGTGCCCAGAGCAACCTGCTGGGTGCTGGGCTGGGACCCCCTCTGGAGACCCCCGGGGCCCTGTCCTTCCCCTGACTGGTGAGTGGCTTCCAGTGACGGGAACCCCCAGGAAGCCCGCCTCCCCTCTTCCTGCTCTCCCTCCCTCTTCCCTCCTCCTGCCTCCTCTCCCCTCCAGCTCTCGGCAGCCGCGGGATGACATGTGCAGACTCTTGTCCCTTCCCGGGGATCCTCATCCCGCTGCCCACCCTCCCACCACGGCGGCCGCCCAATCCTGGGCCAGCCCGCTGCCCCGTGCCAGGCGGGCGGGCTCGCAGCGCCCCCCACAGGCGGCACCAGCTGGCCGCCTTGATGCCTGAGACCAGGTGCGGCTGAGAGGTTGGAGGGAGGGCCTCGGCCTCAGCAGGCTGCTCCTGTCCCCGTCCCTTGCCGCCCTGCCTTTCCGGGGCTCCCAAGGAGGCTTCGGCCGCGTCTCATGGCGAGTGCGTGTGAACTGCTGACGTGTGGGAAGTCGGCCTGGCGGGGTCTTGGGCTGCGTGGCGGGTGGGGTCCAGAGGACAGCCGTCCGGCCTCTTCCTCCTGACCCTCCGCGGCTCCCCACGCGTTCCTCTGCCCCTCGGCGAGGCTGGGAATTCCTTTTCGTGCTTTCTGGGTCCTCTTCTCTGGGGCCTGGTCCTCCGGCCGTGGCCCGGCTTAGCTGGGGATCACCGGCCATGAGCCCTCCAGGCTACGAGGAAGATGAGAGAAGGGGGACGGTCCCGGGCGGGACGAAGCTGGCCCGGGCCAGAAGGAGCTCTGAGCACACGCCACGGTCCGGGGGTCAGGAGGCCACGGGACGCGGGACGCCAGGCTGGCCAGGCAGCGCAGGGAGCTGGGGCAGGGGCGGGCCTCAGTTGGAGCGCCGCCCGTGGCTGGGTGGCCGCGCCAGAGCCTTGCCAGGGTCCTCCGCTCTCCGTGCGTCGCCTCCCCCGTGGCAGCCTCGGCGGGCTGCTGGCACCTCCCGGTGGCATTGCTCAGATGAGAAAGAATGTTCTCCTGGGCCTGGCCCCGAACCGGTGGCTCCCCGTGGGCTCTGCCTGCGCCTGCGCGGGTGCCAGGATGCTGGGGGTCAGGATGGACCCCTTTGCACTTGCCGTCCTCACACGCCGGGACCTTCGCAGGCAGCGGGGTGTCGTGAGGGCTGGGGGCTGTCCTGGGGAAGACAGACGTGAGGTGTCTCGGGGCTGCCGAGTGCCCGCGGGACGAGTGGCCCGTGACTGGGGGGAGGCGGGGACACTGGGGTCTCAGGGCCTGGCCGCTGTGTGCGGTGGAGGTGTTGGGTGTGCACACAGGCGCCCTCTGTTCGGGCTGAAAGGTTCTGTCACCGCCCTGACCCCTGGGACCTGTCAACGTGACTGCATCTAGAGAGGGGCCCTCTAAAAGGTGGTTCAGGTGACTGGGGTCACTGGGGTGGGTCCCGATCCAGAGTGCCCGGGGTCCTGGTAAGAACACAGACACGTGTGGAGGGACGACCCCGTGAGGACACAGGGAGAGGACGGCCGTCCACACACAGGGAGAGAGGCCTCGGGGGCCCGGCCCTGCCCCCCAGCCCGGACCTCAGGTTCCGGCCCCCAGGACAGGGGACTGTGACAGTCTGTGGTTTAAGCTGCCCCATCCGTGGTGCTCTGTCGCAGCCGTCCCAGGAAACTCCAGCACCTCCCTGCCCGGCGGGGCTGCGCTGCCCGTGGTCAGGGCGACTGGGGCCCAGGAGCCAGCACGTACCTGCTGGGTGCCGTCCAGGGAATGGTGGGCGGCTGCAGAGCAGAAAACCGGTCACACGGAGCTATGCGGCTGAGGGCCTGGAGCGCCGTGTCCACCAGGGATCTGGGATCCAGCTGGGCGCCTGGTCTCCCTGCTGCTCAGGGACCCGGCTGCCCAGAACCCTCCTCCTGCTGCGGGAACCGGTCCCCGGGCTCGCTGCCCTCGTGCTGGGCGTCTTGCCGGCACACACGGGGGCGCGGCCGGGCCCTGGTGCCCCGGGGACGTCGCCAGAGGCAGGTGTGGTCCGGCAAGCCTGGGGCCCAAGCGTCCTGGCTCACCGGCTCCCAGGCGCCAGGCGCCCGCTGTTGTGAAGAGCGAGGCAGACGCCCGCGTCCTGAAGGGGGCCCCGCTGAGAAACCGGCTCCGGCAAGCCCTGTGGCCCTTCTCAGACTCCCGTTCGGAACCAGCTTTTGGCTGGGGTGGCATCTCGTGCGACTCGAGACCCTGTTCTCTGGGGAGGTTGACGTGGCTGGGACACGCTCGAGTCTGGCTCCTGGGAAGTGGGAGACGGTATCTGAGGACAGGGGTCTGTGAGGTGCAGGGGGTGGAGGGGGGCATCACGTGGGCCTGAGGTGACGCCACACAGAAGCTTCTGGAAGCTCCTGTGCTCCCGGCCGCTGTGGCCGGAGAAGCGAGAAGTCCACACCCGTTGCACTTAGACCCCACAGATCTGCTTGCCGTGCGGAGGGCCAGCTGGGTCTGGCCTCCCAACGTGCGAGGAGGCGGCCGAGCGTGAGGCGGCTCCGGGTCCCCAGGGCACGTCGGGCGACCATCCACACCACCTTCTCCGGTGAGGGCCCCCACTTCCTGTCCCGAGGCCTCCCGAGTGGCTGCGAGCAAGCCCAGACGTCCTGAGGCAGGGCGGTCCTGGCTGGCGGCAGGTGGGGGGCTGGGTGACCACCAGCAACAGTACGCGGCCCGAGCCCCAGAGCCAGCTGTATGTGAGACCTTCCAAACCTGCTAGAGGGCCTGGCCGCTGTGCCGGTTTGACCCGTGGAGACGCGGGTCCTTCTCTGAGCTCGCGTGGGCACTGTCCGGGGGGACGGCTCTGGGGCACAGGGGCCTGGCTCTCCTTACCCGCCACCCCCGGCCCCCGCTGTAGGAGTGGAGGCGCTGAGCAGTGCAAACCCTGGGGCTCAGAGAGGGCAGGGGACGTGCCCGAGGCCGCACAGCCAGGCGTGCCCAGGGCTGTTTGGCTGGGAAGCCTGCAGCTCCTCCCGCAATCTGGGCGAGAACCGACGTCGGCCTGCGGAGGCCCCGTGGGGCAGCGGGGAGTGCCATGTTGACCTGTTCCTTCGTCAGGGATGGAGAGGGAGGCGGCCCCGGGCAGGGGAAGCCGGGCCCAGCCCGGAGGCGCCGCTGGCTGCCGAGCTGACCGTCAGCGCTCACGACCGACAACGGCTCACCCTGTGGAGGCATGGGGGGCGGCCTTCAGAGGCCTCTGCCTTCGAGCCCTGCCCCCCAAAACCTCAGAGGGCTCCTCCCCTCGGAGCCCGGCCGCGTTTCTCTGCCGCCTCTACCCCAGAGCTGGCACCCCGGCGGCTCCGCGGCTCTCGGGTGTTAGAAGATCTGGGTGCGTGATGCCAACGGGGGGCAGGGGGGCCGTCTGGGTCCTCCCCCGCCTGGCACCCCCAGGGCAGGCGCTCACGACAGGGCCACCTGGCATCGGGCCTCGGCAGCAGGGGCCCCGAGAGGCCTGTGCTGAGGCGCTGGGCTGCCGCCCGGCAGCTTGGAGCCCACGGACAGGCCGGGCCTGATGCCGTCTGTCCGTGGGTATTTGTATCCGGCGGCATTCCTGAGCTCGGGAGAAGAGCCCACTCGGGACGCGGTGTGCGGAGAGCCCTGCGGGCCCCGGGGTGTCTGGGGGGGAGTGGGGGGTGCTTCTCAGAGCGCGTTCCTCAGAGACTTCTCTGCGCCTGGCAGCCTCGGCCGGAGGTGGACACGGAGCCTGAGGCCGAGGGCCGGGGCGGTGGGGGGTGACGGCCCAGGGCCATGCAGCCCTCGGTGGTGGGCCTCGGGTGTGTGACCCTCCCCGCCGCCGCCCGCCTGCAGAGCGGTGCTTCCGGAGGCCCCGGGCAGAGGGCGGCAGGCTCGAGGGGGAGCCCGAGCCCCTCTGTGGCAGCACAGCCTCTGCTGAAGGATCAGTGTGCGGCCCCAGGTGCGGCGACCTCGTAGGCCGGGGAGGACTCCGGGCACAGGAGGAGCCGACCACGGCGCCGGGCACCAGTGGGGGGGGGGGGGTTGGGCAGGACGCCCTGAACAAGCCCCCCTCCCGATCTGATGCCCGTCCGCCACACCAGGGCCTGTCCCTGCCCACCTGGGACCCTGGACCTGGCGCCCGCTCCCCTTTCCTGTGCAGCTGCTTGCAGATGGGGAAACTGAGGACCGGTCGCTCGGCTCTCACAGCCCCCAGAAAGCTGCTCCACTTCCGCCCAGAAGTGTGTGGGAATTGAACGTCTTGGAGCCTGGCATCCTGCCCGGTGAGCCCAGAGGCACCCGTACGCCTGTCAGCCCTGAAAGCCCACGTCCATAGAGGCTCCTGCCCCACAGAGCACCCGGCGGCCGCCTGTTAGATGCTCCCAACAGCTCCTCTGCCTCTTCTGCTGGATTTGCCGCCAAGTACCCCTCGGAGGTCCACGGGGAGACCGAACACAGCAACCAAGGCCAGGCCAGCAGACGAGGACCCCTCCCAGCGTGCCCCCGACTCCCTGCAGCCCCAGAGACAGCCTGCCACACCGGGACCCCCACCCGCCCAGTCTCGAGGGGGGCCGCTCCTTCTCCCGCAGGCTGGGAGTGTGAGTGGGAGGAGCCTGACGCAGGGGGACAGGCCCCCGCCTCCCAGAAATGCCCCCCATGACAGGGGGTGCAGCTGGGGGGTGTGGGGGAGCCCAGGAGAGCTTTCAGAAGTGCCCGGGAAACCACGTGCTTTGAACGTTTGGCCTCGATAGGTCTTGCGGTTTGGTTTTCTGTTCCGTGACATCTCCCGCGGGTCCCTCGTGAAAGTCACATCCGGGTTCTTGGCTAGGATGCCTCAAAGTATCACGAACCGTAAAGCTCGGGTAACAAGTGTGGTACTGGCACGTGGACGGGCAGATGAACGATGGAACAGAACAGAAAATCCTCGTGTGGACTCAACCCTATGCGAACATGTAGCCAAAAATACAGTCGGCACGTCTGGCCAGCGGGGGAGCTGCGCGGGGCCGGGGAGCGGAGGGCCCGGAGGAAGAGGGCCGGCCGGACCGGGCCTCACACTGCGGCGGGTGGATTCCACGTGGGCTGAAGGCAGCACGGGGGCCCCCGTGTGGCTCCAGAGCCGGGTGCGTGACGATGAAGGACATACGTGTGTGAGAAGATCCTTCGTGTGACGCCAGCACTGTGAGAACAGGACGAAACCCGGGAGAGAGGCTGCGTCTCCCCACAGAGGCTCGGTCTCTCGAGTAGAGAAGGAACTTCCGCAAATAAGTAAAAGCCCACTGACCCCATGGGAGGTGAGCGAGAGGGGAGGGGGCCTCAGCGAGAAAACGCGAGCCCACTGGAGGTCGGGGGGCGCAGACACCGCCAGGTCCCTTGGACGGGCAGGAGCCTGCCGCGTGTGCCAGCATGGGCCCCGGCCCCGGCCACCCCAGTCCTGGAGTCTATCTTGAAAATGTTGGCCAACCCTCCCCCTCGCCCCGCAAACAGCCCAACAGGAAAACACGCACGCGAGAGGCTGTTGAATCGGGCCTCGAAACAGACCAGGGAAATTCAGACGGCTTCGGTGCGGACCAGCTGCGTCCGCCGTGTGCGTGGGGTGTGCGGGCGTGAGAAAGGCACGTGTGATCCCCGTGCGCTCTTAGGGAGTGACCGCCACGGATGAAAGTCTAAGGAGCCACTGCGCTCTAGTGAAGGGAGCGTCACAGACGTCCACGTGGCTGCCATGTGTTAGAAACGCAACGATATCAGGACAACCCAAAATTTCTGCGAAGTTACTGCCAGGGAGCGGGAGGCACCGACAGAACCCGCGCGGCTCTGCGCGCGAGGACTCTGTCATGTATATCTGACTCGGAGACCCGGTTGTCTCCGCGCTTTTCCGTGGTCCCAGCACAGGTTTGAAGGCGAGTGAGTAATTCTTTCGGGGTCCTGGAGCGTCAGCTGGTTGAGCAAAAGCCTTCCCGCCTGCACCTGAAGGCGTCAGGAGGTGTTTGTGAGGATTTTATTGAGAAAAATGTTTTTCTGTTTGCTGGAAAGGGTCAGAAGGAAGGAGCACCCCCTTAGGTGTGAGCACCCCCAGCCCGCAGAGCGTGGCGTCTCTGTGCTGTCTTCCCTGGAAGAACCCCAGCCATCCAGGCCCCGGGGCGGAGCCCGAGCTGGAAGCAGGACGGTTCTCAGAGGCCACCGGGGCCGTGTCACCAGGCCTTGGTGACAACTTCAAGGTGTGCCCCCCGCTGAGGGCGTGGCGGATGCAGGGGGACGCTGCGGTGGACTGAGCTTCGTATCCCGGAGCTCAGCCTGCGTCAGGCGCTGATCCAGCCCCCCGTGGAAACAGCTGGTTGTCTTGTACCCTGACGCGTGTGACTCAGGGAAGCCCAATAGCGGGTGAGGTCCTGCGTCTTTGGGATCTGCCTGCGGCCCGAGCGGGCGACCCCGGGGTCCCGGTGAGGTCGCGGGCCCGGCACCGAGCCACACGGCAGGTCCAGACGCGTGCCCGCCCACGACGCTTTCTGGCCCGAGCAGACGGGTGTGTGAATAGGACGGAGCCTCTAGATCCAAGTGCGAGCTGAGCGGAAGCCCCGGGCCCGAGGAGCCCGCCACGCGACACCACGGGGCGCCCCCGCAGAACCCCACCTGGGGAACGCTCTCTCAGGCCGGAGACCCGATTTGGTCCAGAAGCGAAAGACCGAGAAGTAAGAAGAGGAACGGGAGCGTTTGGAGGGCGTCATACGGGGACGGACTGTGCCGTGCCACCTCACCCGGGCCCTGAGTAAGCCCGAGTCTTCCAGTAGGACGTGTGCCCGTTCCCGCCGAGCCTTCCGGCCCACTGCCGTCCTGTCGCCACCTGCCTCCTGGTGCGTCGGCCCCGTCGGGAGGGTTTGGGGCTGTCAGGACCCTTTGGTGAGTGGCTCCCTCCCTTCCCTGGGGCAGGGGGCCTGGAGCAGGAGGTCTCCGTCCTCGCCCGGCTCCCGACTCCCTGCGGCCGCTCGGCTGTTCGCCGGGAGAGCCAGGCTTCCTTGGCGCACAGTGGCCGGGACTCGTGGCCTCCCTGTGGCTGAACCATGGTGCCTGCTGCCGTGATGTTAGGGGCTCACGTGGCAGGCCTGGGCCCGGGGACAAAATGCGTGTGACGAGGAGAGCAGGCCTCCTGGAGGTGTGGGCGGCGGAGAGGGTGTGGGGAGGTGCCGGTGCCCCAGCAGGTGAGCTGGAGGGCCGCGGGCGCCGACGAACACGGACGGAGTCGGCTGGGCTCACCAGAGGGCCACGGGGGGCCTCGGCCGGGGGCGCGTCTCTCGAAGGCCACCTGCCCTGCGTTGCGTTGTGGCCGTTGAGCCGTCCAGCTGGGGCCTCACCCCGAAATGCCAGACTCGTGCCCCGCCTGGAACACGTATCGAAACGGTGACAGGTCCCAGACGGCCCACGGCGCCCCCTCCTTCACACCGTCCGTGGGACGCCACCTCCGCTCCCTGGGTGCGCGAGTGTGGGAGGCCTGTGTGTCCCCTTCACACAGACCATGGTGTGTGTTCGCGGCACTCGGGACTTCCTTCCTCAACAGGTCGGGGACCGTTTCCATGCGGAATTAGTCTGTGGTTCACGTTTAAGGCGGTCCTAGGGTGCTCACGCCCCGCAGCACTGGGCGCGGTGGTCTCCGGACGCGCTCCCAGTGTGCCTCCCGGTGGGCGTCTCTCACCCGGGATCGTGGGGTGGGTGGTTTGGAGGGGGGGGCTTGCGTCTTACCGCTGGTAGGAACATGGGCGTTGGCGGGCTGGGAAGCACGTGGGAACGCCGAGGCTGGTCACATACAAGTGGCTGAGAAGCTCAGATGTCCGCTCCAGGGCTGGGCCGCCGTCCTTTTGTCCACGGTGTCCCCCGCCCTTCTAGGCAAGGAGCGTCCCAGCAGGAGGCAGGGACGCGGCGGGCGTGGGAGCGTGTGACAGTGTGACTCGCCGCGCAGCGTCCCTCCCGGCGGCGGGGCCGGCCCCCTGTTGGTGGGGTTTCCCACCCGCCGGCTCCCGTCTGACCGCTCAGCTGTGGGGCCCAGGTGCCCGCGGCTCTGCCGATGTGAGGCGCGGCTGCCGTGGAGCGAGCGCAGGTGTGCGCCCCTGTGCCGGCGCGGGGCCAGCATGGGGCGGGGGCCCCTGAAGGATGGGGGGTGGACACAGGGACGGACAGGCGGGGAGATGCTGGTGGCTGGACAGACGGACGGGTGGAGGTGGCTGGGCGAGCGTGTAAGTGGGAGGATGGACAGAAAGGTGGATGAACGGGTGTCCGGACAGACAGACATACAAGTGGACAGGCAGGTGCAGGCGTCCGCTGTCCCGAGAGGGTCCGTAGGGGCTTGGCCTCGGCCAGCTCGCGCCCGCCGCGGTTGGAGTAGATCGATGGTCCGTCGGCCGCCCTGGGCGCCTTAGCCGCGGCCTGGGACTCAGACGGTGGTGGAATGCCCTTGGTCCTGGGACGACACCAGCTCCGCTGCCCCCTTCCGACCCCCGGGCCCGTGGCTGTCCTTCCGGACGTTGCCCTGGGAGCCTCGGGAAGCCAGCTGGTGGCCCGGGTTCCGGATAAATGGATGTCGGGTGGGCCGCTGTCCCCGGCGCCACCTGGCACCGCGCATGAGTGTGGGTGGCCGGTGGGGTCCCCTGCCGTGGAGCTTCCGGCAAAGGCCTCGGTTTCTAGAATATCCTGGCTCTTGACACCATGGGCAGCGTCAGCTCTGATCGGGGAGGCCGCTGTCACAGCCCCGTCAGGTCCCCTGAGGGTCCCCCCCACCTGCGGTGGGCCCACACTTGTGCACATGACCGTCCGTGGCCTGCCCAAGTGGCCCCAGCGACCTCACCTGAGAACGACGCAGCTCAGGGTGGCCTGAGGGCGGGGGCAGGTGGGGCCGGCGGGAGGGTGGCCACTGGTGGCGGAGCAGCGGCTGCAGCGGTTGGAGGCACCCAGCGGGGCGGGGACGCCGAGGCCTGACCAGGAGCCACGACCCAGTGGTTCGGGGACGCTGAGGCCTGACCAGGGGCCACGACCCAGCAGGGCGGGGACGCCGAGGCCTGACCAGGGGCCACGACCCAGCGGGGTGGGGACACCGAAGCCTGACCAGGGACAGGTTTCTTCTCAGTGCGTCTAGCAGCCACGCAGGGTCTTAGGAGCGAGGGTCCCGACCTGCTGAGGAGGAGGTGGGGGGGTTTGGGGGAGGGAGCAGAGGGCAGGGGCCTCTGGGAGATGCGGGCGGTGGGGCGGATTCCAGGAGGCCCCGGTTTGCAGGTGGTCCGAATGGGGCGTCCTGACATTGCCCTGCTCCTGGCTCATCCCCGACCTGCCAGTGCCCTTGGGTGACCGGTCAACCTCACCGTGTCCCCGGAGAGGCCCGTCCCTCCCTCGCTGGGCAGGGGATGAAATGGGAGGCGGGGACTCGAGGGGCTTTGAGCAGCCCCTGCAGTCCCTGGAGGGCAGTCCCCGTGTTTCCCCCTGGACCCGGGCCCGCTCCAGGTCCTGGCGTGCAGCTCCCTGGAGACGCAGCACCTCCCGGGCAGCACTGGAATGTTCTGGCTGCCCTTGGCATGAGGGGGGATGGGCAGGCTCAGGGCTCTGCGGGCGGGTTGGCCTTGTCCCCGGGGACGGGCCCGCCTCCCCACTCTTATCAAGCCTCTGCCAGGCGCCCGGAGCATCCACAGGCCTTCCCAGCCTCTTCTGGGGCCGGGGAGGGGTGTGGGGTGGCCGTCTCTGTCCCCGCCCCATGCCGGGACAGTGCAGGCCCTGGGAGCTCTGGGAGTGGCCGGCCGAGATCTGAACCCGGGTTTGGAAGACCCGAGGCTCAGAGCGGTGGCGTCCCTGCTTCCCGAGACCCCAGAACGTGGCCCGGGAAGGGGTCCGAGGGTCCTTGGCTGCCACCCGGTGACTGCAGGTGTCCTTCCCCGAAGGCGGCCACCTCCCCAGCAATCGCTCAGCAAACCCATCACGGGGAACATGGGAGCCAGTACCCAAAGGGCTGTGTGTCCCGGGGGCTCCTGGCTGGGCATCGGACTTGGTTTATGGAGGGTGGGCCCGGGACGACGGGCTCTGTCTCGACAGCGGGCAGCTCGGGCAGGGCCAGGACACCTTGGGACCAGCAGAACGTGGCCTGGGCTTGACCCCCAAGGGACGGCGGGCGCGGCTGCGCGGGGTGGACCGTGAGGGGTTGCTCGCGGCCGCCCCGGTGTGGATCCTGGGTCCAGACTCCTAAGCGTTCGCTTGAGTGCATTTCCTACTTTAAAAATATCGGTTGTTTAAAAAACAAAACAAAAACAACCAGGTTGTTAAAACAGGCGGGGAAGGCCCCCAGAGTGTTTTCTGGCTCTTCGGGGTCAGGTTGAGCAAGATGCGGGCCAGGAGGGTGACTTGGGGCCATGTGCGGGCGGGTGCCAGGCATCGTCTGCGGATCAGGCCCCCGACAGGCCCGGGTCCTGCCTTTGGGGAGCCTGGGGGGTGGGACTTGTACGGGGTGGGCCGGGCTGCTGCATAGGGGACCCCAACCTCTCCTGCGGGGTCAGAAGCATGTGGCCCCTGTGGGGGACCCCGCTCAGCCCAGGTCCAGGGTGACCTGCAGGGTTTCCTGCCGAGTGAAAGGACGGTCTGGCCAACCCCTCGCTGGGGCGGGGGGGGGGGGGTGGCTCGGTACAGAGGATGGACTCTTGTCTGGGGGCGTTGTGCCCAGACATGGAGGGAGCCAGCTCCATGGGGGGAAGGACAGGGGGCCTGGACACCAGGCTCACGGCCAGCGCTGTGGCCCTTCCCTAAGGGTCAGACCTGGGAAGCTGGTCGCCCGTCCAGGAGGGAGGCCCAGGGCTTGGGGCAAGACACAGTGACGGTGGGTGGCTCCCCTGTGTCCGGCCACAGGGCTCAAGACCGCCCGGCCAGTCGGGGGTGGGGGCACCGTGCCCACCGGGGCCAAAGCGCCCGAGCACTTGTTGCCTCTGTGGGTTATCAAGGTGGCCAAGGCCCAGAGGGGACACACAGGCTCGGTGCCACGCAGCTGGTGGGTGGCAGGCTGGCGTTGGCCCCCATCGTGTGACTCTGAGTGGCGCCCCCTGGCTCGTTCTGCACAGCATCCTACCCCCTGCCAGCCCCTCGCTCTGGTCATGCCCATCCCGTGGGCGTTGGAC
Organism: Paguma larvata; assembly: GCA_030068075.1. Taxonomy (NCBI): domain Eukaryota; kingdom Metazoa; phylum Chordata; class Mammalia; order Carnivora; family Viverridae; genus Paguma; species Paguma larvata. The sequence goes on along the minus strand of JAINVK010000397.1, from coordinate 224,511 downwards.
ACGCAGCCCCTGGGGGGCACAGTGGGCTGGGGGCATGCTGGGTGTTGGGGTCCGACTAGAGTCCTTCCCCAGGCCTGGGGAGGGACTCTCCCTCCCACCTGGATGTCCCCAGGGTAGCAAGGCCTGAGCCGGGGACACTCTTGGCAAATCCTCAGCCTCTTATTGTGGAGACTGGCCCAGCCTGCCGGGGGTGGGGCAGGGCGGTGGGGACAGGGATGGAGGAGGCCGGCGGGCTCAGTGATCTTCCTCCCTCTGCCGTGCTCCTCCGGGGACCCTTCCAGCCGGCGGCATCTGAACTGGGGAGAGGGGTGGCTGTGGGGGCAGGGACCGCCGTGCACCCCTGATGCTTACTGTGTGGTCGGGACGGCGCGCCTTCGGGCCCAGAGCCCGGGTGGTCCCTGGAAGGACAGCGCAGCCCAGCTCCTCACCAGCCGGGCCTTCTGGGAGCCGGGAAGGTCATTGTCGGCCTGGCGTGCCGTGGCAGGGCCTGAGCCTTACTGAGCGGTTCTGGATCTGGATGGTTCCTGGTGGCACCTGCCTGCCTTGTAACCTGACTCGTCCTTGGGGGAACGGTGACTGTCTCAGCTTGTCTCCCGGGGTGGGGGCAGGAGGGAGGTGTCTGCCCAGGCCGTATTACCTGCAAGGCTGGACAGCGACCTTCCTTGTTAAGGAGACAGAGAGTCGCTGGGGCCATGCTGCCTCGCACGGTGGTCTGGGGAAGGCAGGCCAGGCTGGAGACGGGGCCTCCTGCTGCCTGCTGGTGGGGAGGCACCCCCCTCCCTGCCCGGGTGCCCCCAGGCCTGGCCCTTCCCTACCCCGTGGCTCCCTGGTGCCATTCCCGCTCGCGGGAGGAAGGCTCACCAGGCGAGTCATGGAGGAAACAGAGGGCTGGAATCTTCCCTCCCGGTCATGGGGCTGCTGTCTGCGGGGGGCTGGGGGGCTGGCCAGTGCTGCCGTGTGGTGGCTGTGGCTTCCCTGGTCGGCTTGGCTTGTCCTGGAGCAGGAGTGATGATGGCATCACGGACACCTGCCTGGCCTTGGGGGCACTGGCCTTGCCCAGGGAGATGGGGTCCCTGGGAGCCAGAAGGCCCTTCGGGGACCCTGCTACGGTCAGATGTCCCCTGCGGTTGGGCTGTGGGAACACTGGTCAGTGTTGCCCAGGGGTTCCCGCCAGGGGGGCCTGGGGAGAGAGGCTTCCTGCCCTTGGGGCGGTTTGGGGGGGTGGGCTCTGCGCCACAGCCCCAGCGGCACTCTGGCCTGGGGCTTGCTGGACCTCCAGGCCTCAGCCGTCTTGTCTGAGACGGCGGTCACGGTCGTTTTCAGTTTAGGGGGCAGGGCTCCCCCACCCAGCACTGTTGACATTTGCTCTGGACGGTCCTTCGGTGGGGTGGGGCGCTCCGGTGGTGGGGGGGGCGCTGTAGGCTGTGACGTCAGCAGCCCCCCAGCCTTGGCGCTCACTACATGCCAGTAGTGTCCGCCTCCAAGTCGTGGCGACAGAACCACCTCGGAACATTGCCCCGTGTCCCCTGGGGGGCAGAGCGTGGGGTTCAGAACCTGGGCTTGGGGAGTAAGTGTTGGGGGGTTGAACAGGTGAGCACCCTCCGGCCTCGAGAGAACCTGGTGGGGAGAAGCCCCGGGCTGGCCCGGGCTGCCCCTGTGGGTGGCCCTGCTGGGCCCAGCGGGTGCCGTCAGGGGGAAGGCCGTGGTCGGCTGGGAGGACCGCCCGGCGCACAGTCGGCTGGGCCGGTGGCCTCTTCCCCCGGCTCCCCGAGGCCCGGCGGGGCCACTGCCTTCTGTGGGGGCAGTGCCCTCAGGAGAGGCCCTGGTGCTCCTGGGAGAAGAGGGAAGGGGGACTCGCGGCCATTCAGGGCTCTGGGCCCGCGGGGACCACCGCACCACGTCTAGCTCGGGATCCAGGCACCTCCGGGGCAGGCCCCCAGGTCTTACTGGGATGATGCCCACGGCCTGCGGCCCGTTCTGTGGAACCACGCTGAAGCCCCCGGGTGATCCCAGCCCTGGGGCGGACTTGGGTATGTGTCTGGAGCCGGCCCAGCCCACCCGGGCCTTGGTCTGCCCGGCAGTGCCCACCCAGGCCCCAGCCCCCAGCCCCTTCGTTGCTGGTGTTCTGTGTCTACAGTTTCCTGTGATGTTCACGCTGGGGGACCGGCCTGTGTCCAGGAGTGCCCAGCAGGCGGGGGGCCCCCTTGGACCCGTCCCGATGCCCCATCCGTCCTGCCCTAGCCCTCCGCGTTTGCGCCAGCCCGGGCACCACGGCCTGCCCGCGCCTTCTGCACCCGGTCTGCCAGGCCGAGGCCACCTCCCAGGGGCCCTGCTGAGGTTAGACTCTGTGGTCTGCGAGGCTCAAGGCTCTGAGGGGCCCTGCCCACGGGCTCCGGACAGGTCACGGTGGTGGGATCCGTCCGTTCCTGCGCTGTTCACTGCCGGCCAGCCCGGGGACCTGCCCCACCCTCCACTCCTCACCCCCTGGGGCCAGGGCCCAGTCACAGTACCGAGCGAGACCTGGTTGGGGCCCTGCGCAGCAGGATGCTCAGGGGTACAGGAGCCCGAGGTGGGCTTGAGGGGTCACTTCAGATGGAGGCAGGAGGGGCCGGCTGAGGGGGCCAAGTTACAGCTGAGAGGGTTGGTCAGCAGTCCTCCGGGTCGGGTTTCTCGACAGCTGGGGGTGGGGAGGGTGCCTCCGCGGGGGTAGCGGGATTGTCCCCTGTGGCTCCCAGAGGTGGGGCCGCGCTGTGGATACCTCCCGTGGCACCCCGGTGTCCAGCAGGAGGCGGGTACCCCGAAGAGGTCAGGGCTGGCCCGCTCTCACCCCTCGGCCTGGATCAGCAGGGGCAGGATGGGGGTGGGGGCCCAGTGCCGGGGGCCGACCAGGCTCTTGCAGAGGATGTGGTGTGGCCACGAGGGTCAGCTGAGGAGCCACGGGACAGGAGATACAGCTTCGGGAAGTGGCCTCAGACGCGGAGTTTGTGGAGGTGTTGAGATTATATCGAGGTATGGGGGGGGGGGAGGCCAGCCTCGGAACTGAGGACAGAGAGAGTGCTGGCAAATGGTCACTTCTCCTCGGCCTCGTAATAACCTTTCTTGTGCGTGGACCCCTTCTCAGGATAGCGTTTCTTAAGGGCGGCTGGACGGGTGTGCAGGGGTGAGGTGCGGGGGTCCTCAAGTTGGGCGGATCTAATAGGTATGCAGGGGCACCACATCGTGGTCCTCAAGTTCAGCCAGTGTAGCAGGTGTGCCGGGGTGAGGTGTCATGATCCTGGAGTTGGGTCCATCTGACAGGTGTGCAGGGGTGAGGTGTCCTGGAGTTGAGCCCATCTGACAGGTGCGCAGGGGTGAGGTGTCCTGGAGTTGAGCCTGTCTGACAGGTGTGCAGGGGTGAGGTGTCATGTTCCTTGAGTTGGGTCCATCTGGCAGGTGTGCAGGGGTAAGGTGTTGGGGTCCTGGAGTTAGGCCCATCTGACAGGTGTACAGGGGTGAGGTGATGTGGAGTTGGGCCCCTCTGACAGGTGTGCAGGGGTGAGGTGTCATGATCCTCGAGTTAGGCCCATCTGACAGATATGCAGGGGTGAGGTGTTGTGCTCGAGTTGGGTCCATCTGACAGGTGCTCAGGGGTGAGGTGTCATGATCCTGGAGTTGGGTCCATCTGACAGGTGTGCAGGGGTGAAGTGTCATGATCCTGGAGTGGGGCCCATCTGACAGGTGCGCAGGGGTGAGGTGTCATGATCCTGGAGTTGGGTCCATCTGACAGGTGCGCAGGGGTGAGGTGTCATGATCCTGGAGTGGGGCCCATCTGACAGGTGCTCAGGGGTGAGGTGTCATGATCCTGGAGTTGGGCCCATCTGACAGGTGCACAGGGGTGAGGTGTCATGTTCCTGGAGTTGGGTCCATCTGACAGGTGCACAGGGGTGAGGTGTCATGTTCCTGGAGTTGGGTCCATCTGACAGGTGCTTAGGGGTGAGGTGTCATGATCCTGGAGTGGGGCCCATTTGACAGGTGCGCAGGGGTGTCGCGTCGGGGTTGGGTTTGCGCTTCCCGGTGACTGACACGCTGGGCGTCTTTCCGAGTCTTTATTCGCCGTCCGTGTCTCTTCCATGAGGTGTCTGTGGAGACGGTGCCGCAGTTGGGATCACGTGGGTGGTTTGTCTTCTGACCGGCAGCTTGGATTACGTTCTGGACACGAGTCCTTCGTCACCTCCACGCTGGGCAAAGACTGCGCTTTGCGGGTCCGTCTCGCGCCTGGACCGTCTGACAGGGGCGACAAGTTTTAACTGCGGGTGAAGCTGAGAGTTCCCCGATGGCCTGAGGCCCAGAGGTCTGCGCTTTCTTCTAGAACTTGGCAGTTTCGGCTCTGGCTTCAGGTCGGACGCTGTTTGGACTCTTTCCGTGTCGGGCGTGAGCTGAGGCCTGAGGCTTCTCGTGTTCGTGTCCACCCCTGCCCGCGGGTGCACGTCCCCTGCAGCGGCCGCCGCACCGGGGGCGGGGGCTCTGGAGCCTCTGGTACAACAAGCCTTGACTCCCTCTGTCCACCTGCCGGATGCCAAAGGCGGGTCGCCGGAGGGGCAGCAGACCCAGCTGGAGCCTCCATGTCACTCTGCACACCGTGAGGCCCGGTGGCCCTGACGGTCCTGGCCCTGGTGTGTGGCCATGGCAACATGGCGGCTGTGTGTGCGTGTGTGTCCCTTGCTCACACAGGCCAGCCCGTGCATCCCAGGGTTAGGCACCTGTGTGCAGAGTCGAGTCTGGGGCTTGGGGTGCTGGCCTCTGTCCCTGACGGAGGGGAGGCTGTCATGCTGAGGGTTTGGGTCCCCTGTGATGTGAGCGTGTGGCTGTGGGGTCAGCGGTTGGTGGCATTGGTTGCCAGCTCGGGCTCCTGCCTGCCATGTGTGCTCAGCCAGGTGGCTCACCAGGCCCCTTCCTCGTCTGGGGTCCACGGGGGACCGGCCCTCTCCTGCCTACCCCCTGCTTGTTTCAGGAGCACGTGTGACCCCTTCCATGCTGCGCTGGGAGGACACCCTGACCTTCCCCGGGCTACGGGGCTGCAGGACTTCACGCTGGCCTCCTCTGACACCACAGCACCGCCCCCCCCCGCACCGCCAACACCCCAAGATACCCAGAGGGCTATGAAGGGAGGGCCTCTTGGTGAGAGGGTGGGTGTGGGCTGGGGCGGGGATGACACGTGGGGGGAGAGCTTCCTTCCCCTCCCCCCAGTCTTGGCCCCCAGTGGGGCGGGGAGACCTTCCAGGCAGAGTGGGGCACGGGGCCCCACGCGTCTCAAGGCTCCCCGCCCCCGTTTGCCCCGGGAGAGGCTCCCACCCGTGGGTTTGACTCTGGAATGTTCTGCGTGGGGCTGAGGAGTGGCCGGTATAGGACGGGGAGAGCAGGCAGCATGTTGGGGCGGGCCGGGGCAGTTCTGTTGTTTTTCTCCGGGGTGTGTACAGTAAAAAACCAACAAACAGGGATGGAAACTGCGAGCCTGGGTCGTCAGGGACTCGGGGTGGGGGGCCTCCAGAGTTCCCACCCGGGGGCTGCAGTAGGGAGAGAGCCTGGCGGTGGCAGGGTGTCCTGGCCAGGCCCCAGGGGACAGGGCCGGGGGCCCCAAGAGGCAGGGCCATTTCCCATCGGCTCTGGACTTGTGTCCCTAGTGGCGGCGCAGTGTCTGGCGTGGGACGGATGGTCAGCCATCGTGTGTGGTCGGAATGAGCCGGCACGTGTGGCCTGGTGACGTTCTGGGCCCATCGAGAGCCTTCAGATCCCTGAGGCCCTGACGCCAGGGAGGGCCAAGGGACCAGCTTCCTGAGATGCCTTTCACCGGGCAGGCGCCACCCAAGAGCCCCTCTGGCTGGGCCAGGGTGACCAGGAGGGGCTTGGCATTGCCCCCCGGGAAGCCTTGGAATGGTCGCACCCTGGTGTCTCCTGGACTGGATGTGCTGCTCCCCCAAACCTGCCAGGAGCCGTGGTAGTGGGGTGGGGTGGGGTGGCCACAGGACACAACCAGGAGCAGGGCAGAGGTGGGTGTGGTCGACATCTGCCCCTGTGGTCCCATCTGTGGTCCCCCATCATCGGGTCTGTGGGAAGCACCCCACTCTGCAGCTGATCAAAGCAGCCTCCAACGGCCAGGTGGCAGGTCTCAGAGCACTGCCAGATGTTGGGGTGTCTGTTTGCCTGTCCGTCACTGTTTGCCCAGCAGGGGTGCCCTCGGGGAGGCCGGGCAGCCAGGTCTCTGGAACTTCTATGAAGTGATCGGTGCACCTGCTGTGGCTCTGTCCCCATCCTGACCAGAGGCGCCCGCGTCAGGTGTGAGAGGTACACCAGCCGGAGGCATGCTCCGGGGACACAGGGACTCGGAGCACAGGCTGAGCCCTGCGGCTGTCCCAGCCCACGCCGGCGGCTTCCTGCAGCTGCTGGGGTGCAGGTTCGGTATGAGGAAGGAGGCGCTGGCCCGGAGGCCCCGGGTGGGTTGTGCTCCATCGTGGAGGTGGTGGTCAGCCTGACTGTGGGCAGACCCTAGACTTGTGCCGGACACTTACGTGGGCTCACCACCCAGAGCCTCCGCACGCCCCTACATGAGCGTTGTCACAGACAGGGAAAGCCAGGCCTGGTCGCCCCGGCTGGCGAGGGGCAGAGCCAGATGGGAACCAGGTGTTGGACCTCATAGGCAGCCTCTGTGTGTGTGTGCTTCAGAACACGGTGGTTTATTGTGGTTACAATGTACTATTAACACACAGCTCAGCGTTCCTAATTCCGAGCGTTTTTATCTCTTGCACAGGAAACCCATATACCCGTTAGCAGGGAGCGACCCCGTCTGTCCTTCTCCCGGGGCGCAGCCAACCAGGGATCCGCTGTTTGTCTCTCTGGATTGGTCTGTTGCGGGCACTTGATGCGGGTGGAACTGCAGCATGTGGCCCCGCTGCCTCCACTTACCATCGTGTTCCCAGCGGTGACAGGTGTCTGCATTTCAGGGCTCTTTAAGCTGCGTGGTGCTTCATTGTGAGGATGGGAGATGTTTCGTTGATCTGTTCTGTCCACGGCGCTTGGGCTGCGAGCTGTGTTGCCCCGAACATGTGTGCTCAAGCTTTTGAACACCTGTGTCTGGTTCTTTGGTGTCTACACCCAGGGGCGTGCTTGACGGGTCATGGGGCCGCTGACCCAAGCTGCCCGTGGGGCCCCCGTCGGGCTGTGCCCCTGGAAGAGCCACGCCCCTAGCAGGGCCTCGCCCCCTTAGAGCCCCGCCCCCATCAGGGCCCTGCCCCCAACAGTGCCACACACCTTCAGGGCCCCACCCCTGGAAGAGCCCCACCCCTCAGAGCCCCGCCCCCAGCCGGGCCCCGCCCCTGGAAGAGCCACGCCCCTAGCAGGGCCTCGCCCCCTTAGAGCCCCGCCCCCAACAGGGCCCCGCCCCCAACAGTGCCACACACCTTCAGGGCCCCACCCCTGGAAGAGCCCCGCCCCTCAGAGCCCCGCCCCCGGCAGGGCCCCGCCCCTGAAAGAGTCACTCCCTTAGCAGGGCCTCGCCCCCTTAGAGCCCCGCCGCCAACAGGGCCCCGCCCCCCGGCAGGGCCCCGCCCACAGCCCCCACTTAGAGTTGGGGCCGCCCTCCCACCCCCGTCCCCGGCTGGTCTTGGTTTCGATTGTATCGGCTCACCCCACGTCCCCGCTGCCTGCCCACCGACCCCCACTCCCTGGCCCTGGACGGAGTCCTTTCTGCTGTCCCCTCGCCCACCTGGACCCCATCATGCTGGGCACCCCGGCTCTCCCCCTATTTGTAGTGTCCGCAGATGCCAGCCCCCCAAGTGTCCCAGTCCCCAGAGCCCGAGCCCTGGGACAGCATGTGATCTAGACCTGGATCCTGGGGCGGAGCCATCCTCCTGAAGGACGGCAGGAGACCCCGCCCCCTCCGCTTCCGCTCCCCCAGAGGGGACAGCCTCCTCCCATCCCCCACTGCGTGGGGGCCGGTCCTGAACTCCAAATTCCCTCACCAGCAGCTCCGCGGGGCGGGGTGCCCCTTGGGGACCCCACGCGGCACAGGGTACCATCCCTCCAGACTCCGCTCCCGCTTTCTGCTCTCCCGCTGCCTCACCTCCGCCCCAGACAGCAGCACCGACCCTGTCCTGGCTCCCCGGTTCCGCGGCCCCCAAACCCCCACCCCAACTGGCTTTCCTCTCCTGCCCGAGGCCCAGACGTCTCGGTGCAGGTAAAGCGTGCTGAGGGCCCCTTCCTAGACGCCTGCATCTGCACCAGACTGAAAGGAAGCTCAAATACATGCTGCTGGGAAAACATCAGAGTCGGGATTGGCCTCGTGGAAATGAAGAACGGCCAAAGGTTTTCAAGGGACCGCACCAGGAGGAGGCGGAGGCCCGGCCTCCTCTGGGACAGAGAATGGGGGGGGGGTGAGCTCAGTTGCTAATGTAGTTCAGCCTCTAGCTGTGCCCACGGTGCCCTGTGAGCAGAGCCGACTTTTGCCGCATTCCCCGGACGGCCACAAAAGCAGATTTTATGCCAAAGTCAAGATAAAACTGGATTTCCCTGATTTTGACCTCGTTTAAAGCTAATTACAAGTTTACTTAGTAACAAGTTTGAAGAAAAGAAATCTGCTTGTATAGGAACAGCAGCGGCTCGGCAGGGGGGAGAGAGAGCACACAGGGAGGCACTGGCAGAGCAGCCGGAACCTTCCTTCGTAGATAAGACCCAAGTTTGTGTGGGAGCTCAGAGTTCGTGATAACCAAGGCAAAAATGCAGAAATGAGAGTCAAGAACAGAAAATAAAAAACTAAGAAGCAGAAAAACCGACTGACAATCCCCGAACAGACTTTTTTTTATGGAAAAACACGCCTTTCGTAATTCTAATCAAGGAGAAACTGTATGATTAATAAGTAGACACGAGAAGGCTCTTTAGCAAGAGATTGAGGAAACGTGTTGAATTTGACAGTGATTTGTAAACTCGTGTCCAAACTGATTTGAGAAACGGTCACTTACTTGGGAAAAGATGTTAAGTTAGAGGCCAGCCGGGAGGAGATGTCTCAGTGAATACAGAACAAGCCGGAAAGGCCACTGAGGCTCCCTGGGAGGTATGATGCATAATCGGGACCCTCGGTGAGGTGGCCCTGGTGCCTGTGTGGCCGGTCACAGCGCAGCCTCCGTTCTGTGTGCCTGAACATTTCTGAGCGCAGGGTAAGGAACACGAGAGAGAAGACGCTTCTTTCCTGGGAAGCCTGTGGCCAGGTGACCCAGGCTGCCCAGGTCCTTCCCCGTCCAGGATGACACCGTGGCCGCTGGGCAGCCGCCCGCCTCTGCCCGGAAGCACAGTGCTGACCTGCAGGCCTGGTGAGGACCCCCGAAGGTGACTACAGACCGGCCCTGTGCGCAGGCCGAGGTGGAGAATTTGAAATAAAACAACAGCGCAGGAAGAGTGGCCACCGCACAGAGCGCAGGCGCTGCACGGGGCTCAGGAGAGAAGGCGGGGTGGCCACAGGCCAGCCGAGAAGGCGGGCTATCATCGGAGGGGACCCTGGCCTGGTGGGCACAGCCGGGGCAGCGGGAGGGCTCGGTCTCTGGCCTCAAAGCATCTCCCTGGGCGGTGACGCGCGGAAGACTCATCTTTGCGGGGATGAGACGTGCCGGCAGCGCCGTGCCCGACCGATCCGAGTTAACATCCCCAGGAGGGGCCGAACCGGCCGCAAGGGCCCCCGGGCGGACGTCCTCAGCAAGCTGAGTTCTTGCCAAAGACACAGAACCTGAACCTGACCACGAGGAGAGGGCACCCGGGGGAAGGACACTCCACGCGGTACCTGGCCTGAACTCTTTGCAAATGTCAGGGTCAAAACCCCATAGAGAGCGACTCCAGAAGTGTTCGGACTACAGGAGAAGTAGGAGTTGCGACGGGGTGGGTCCGGCCGGCGCGTGGTCATCCCCTGATTCTCACACCAGCCCTGCGGTTACCGACCGGAATTTCCTTGTTCCTGAGATACAGGCGAGGAAGTTTTGGCAGAAGGCAGACCTACTCTCAGATGCTTCCGGAGAACCTAAGGAAGGGCGGATGAGGCGGGGGAGAGGGAGGGCGCGGGTGCAGGGTGGGGAAGGGGCAGCGTGAGCGCCGGCGAGTCTGGGCAAAGGGCATTTGGGAGTTTCTGGTGCCCATCTTGCCGCTATCCTGTAAGTTCGAGATTAGACTGTATGAACAAGGGGTTCCAGAGGGGTCCACTCTGGGTTTCTCTCCTGACCACGGGCGTGGGCGGCTCGCTCTTCTGAAGCGTACTGACAGGACACATCGAGTCTCTGATGCCCGCCAAAAGCACATGGTTATTTCGGTGGCTGCCGGAAAGGCTCTGGCCGTGTCCACAGAAGCATAGACATGTGTTTAGAGGTCAGCTTTTCCGATTATAAACCTCAGAGACATTGCGCTTAGACCGTTTGGAAATTTTAAAGAAGAAATTAAAAATTATCGAGCCGTAACCCAGCGATGCTGGCCCCTCGACTCCCCTCCCCGAGTCTTTCCCCAGGCCAGTGTGCGCGTGTGAGTGTGTGTGCACGCACGTGTGTGCTCACGCACACGCTTGGGGGGCATGAGAGAGCAGGTGCCCTTGGTGCATCGGGGGTGAGCGGCGGGGGCCCGGCCAGCTCGCCCCCGGGGTTGTGCGGCCATGGGCCGTTTGCTCTTCGTGCCTTGGTTTCTTCCTCCACGAAATGGGGACCGCGTAAGCCCTGGCCTCTCGTGGCTGCCGGGGGTGAAGCGGCCTCTTCGGAACTCGCTCCGATTGGCGCCAGCACGGCTGTCACCAGTGCGTTTGCACGTGCACATTCGTGTAAATACCTGATAAACCGGGGACGATGCTAAACCGCTTGTTTCTGTCTTTTCATCCTCGACGGCGGCCAGACGTTTCCCGCGTTCGTCTCCCACTCGTGGTGTTTCAGGGCTGCCCGGGGGTCCCGCTGGGGGACCCAGCAGCACGCGCCCTGCCCCCTCTCCCCCGTCGACAGAGGGCGGTTTCCACCCTCCCCTCTAAGGCGGTGATGCGAGTCCTCGTACCTCCGTGTTTGCCCGGAAGCAGGGTTATTTCCTTGCGGGAGATCAAAGGGCTCCCACGTTTTTACGGCTCTGACGCCTCCCTCTAAACTGCCTTCCGGGAAGCTTTTCCCGATTTAACCTCCCTGCCTGGTGCAGGACGGCACGTGGGTTTTTTCCACCCTCTCCAAGGCTGGGTATTATCGTGAAAACACTTTGCCCTTTCGACGAGGCAAAAATAGCATGTTGTTATTTGCAGGGAGGGGGAATGCCTGCTCGTCCGTCGAATCGCACGTTAGCGGTTGAGACAGCTGCCCGCGGCGCACCTGTGATGCACGGGGCTGTCCTCCAGGTTCCGGGGGGACCGAGTTAGTGAGACAGGATCGCCGTCCTCCGGGACGTGACAGCCCAGAGAGCAGACAGGGACACGCAAACAGCGAGGGCATCAGGCGGCAAGAGCTCGAGAAGGCGCGAAGCAGGGAAGGGGCGAGGAGGGTGACGGGTGTCCTTCCCTGGGGGTGGTCCGGGACGGCCCCTCAGACCGGGCGCTGTTTGAGCAGGGACCCGAGGAAGTGGGCCGTGCCCGCTTGTGAAAGAGGAACGCGTGGCCGCAGGAGACGGCATGTGCAGAGCCCTGCGGCACGGTGTGCTGGGCGCACGGGAGGCGCGGCGAGGGCCGGGGGCCGGAGGGTGGCCGGGCCAGGAGGGCGGGCCCGGGCCTGACCCCGGGAGCAGCAGGGGCCGCCACAGGGCTGAAGCGACGGGTGTGAGCTCCGTCCTCTCAACTTTCATACTTTTTACCTTTTACTTCGAAGTAAGTGTCGACTTTACACAAAAGCTTCCCAACGGTACAGAGCGTTCCCGTAGGCTCCTGCCTCAGTTTCCCCTAATGCGAACATCTTCCTGAGCCAGACACTTGATGACAGCCAGAAAACCAACGTTGCCGCGTTCCTGCCAACAAGGCGACAGGCCGCGTTCGAATCACGTGGCGTCTTCTCGCTGCCGTCCTTGTCCTGCTCCAGGAGCCCCGTGCCGTGCGCGGGCGTCTCCCGCGGCCCCCGGTGGCTCCTCTGCCTTTCCCTGGTTTTGCGACCGGCACGTTTTTGATAAGCGCCAGTCAGCTGTTGTGTGGCCGGTCCGTCGATCCGGGTTTGTCTGATGTGCGCGTGATTAGATCGAGCTCGTGCCTTCTTGGCAGGAACCGCCCGGAATGACGTTGGGTCCTGAGCGGCGCCTCCTGCCGGGGGTGCACGGCGTCGGCACGTCCTAGTCCTGGTGACTTTGGCCTCGATCACGCGGGCAGAGGCGTGTCTTCAAGCCTCTCTGCTGCAGACTTCTTATTCCCCCCGTTGTTCATCAGTAGATACCTTGAGGACGATACTTGGGTTCATGGCAAATGCCTCTGTCCTCCCCTAACTCTGCCCGCCGAGCCCAGCGACCTTCCGTGGCTCTTCCGTGGCATTTGTCTGATGGGGATTTTCTATCCCTGCTTTCCTTCCTGCTTGTTAACTGGAATTCGTCTGTCGGGCGAGCTGTCTCTTCTCCTATTTATTTGGAGGTTGGTTTATATCCACGTGGCCTCGTGGATAGAGGTCTGACTTATGGGTGACGGTCCAACACCATCACTGCTGATTTCGTGGCTCGGGTCGTCCGGCATCAGGCACTGGGAGCTCCTTCGGGTCGGCTTCTGAGCCCTTCCAGCACAGCCCGAGTCCGCGGAGCTCAGGGTCAGGGTTAGGGGTCCACCCAGGTCATGGCCGGTGTCAGAGTGCCCCTCCTTGTTAGGGCTGAGTGACGGTCTGGTGTGCGGCCGGACCGCGTCCATCCGTCCGTCTGTCGCTGGACACAGGTGGCTTCCGTTTTCAACTCAGGAAGAATGCTACTGTGATCATGAACGCACAATCGTCGCTTCCAGACCCTACTTTTGGTTCTCTCGGGGACGCGCCTGGAAGCAGGATTGCCGACCAAACGGTGACTCTAGTTTTAGTTTTTCCTGGGGATTGCCATACCATCTTCTCCGGCGGCCGCGCCGTCTTGCGGTCCCACCATCGGTGCACAAGGGGTCACGTGTCTCCACTCTCGTTGACGCGTGGTCCCTCTCATCTTCTGATGACGGTCATTCCCACAGCGGGAGGTGACGTCTCCTCGTGGCTCCGCTGTGTGTTTCGCTGGTGGTCAGTGATGTCGAGAACCTTCTCGCGTACCCGTTGGCCGTCTGGCGTCATCTTCAGAGAGGTATCGCATAGGTACTTGGCCCATTTTAGAGTCTGGTTCTTTGAGTTTTTTGGCTGTTGACTCGTATGGGTTCCTTGCCTAGTTTAGGTATTAACCCCTTATTCGATGTGTGGTTTGCAAATATTTTTTCCTGTTCCCAAGGCTGCCCGTTCATTTTGTCGATGGTTTCCTTGCCCACGCAGAAGCTTTTTAGTTAGACGTGGTCCCGTTGGTTTATTTTGGCTTTTATTGCCTTTGCTTTTGGCATCAGATCCAAAAATTCACCACCAAGACCAACGTCAGGGAGCTAACCACCTGTGTTTTATTCAAGGGGTTTTATGGCTTCACGTCCTGTAGTCACGTCTTCAGCCCATTCCAAGTTGGTTTCTGTGTGTGGTGTGAGACAGGGTCCAGTCGCACCATTCCGTGTGCCCATCACCGTTTGTCGAAGACACCGTTCTTTCCCTCTTGTGTATTCTTGGCTCCTTTGTTATAAATTAATTAGTTGACCACACGTGTGGATTTATTTCTGGGCTCTCTGTTCTGTTCTGTTGATCTCTGTGTCTGTTTTTATGGCAACACCGTGCCGCCTGGGGACTCCAGCTGTGCCGCGGAGTCTGAGGGCAGGAAGCGGGATGTCTCGGCTTTGTTCTTCTTCCTCGAGGTTGCCTTGGCTGTTTGGGGTCTTTGGTGCTTCCACACACATTTGAGGATTGTGTTTCCTATTTCTGTGAAAAACGATATTGGAATCTTGACAGGAATCGCATCGACTCCATAGATTGCTTTGGGGAGTATGGCCTTTTTACCGATATTAATTCTTCAATCCATGTGCATGGGATGTCTTTCCACTTACTTGTCTTTAATTTCTTTCATCAATGTCAGAGTTTTCAGTGCACAGCTCTTTTACCTCCTTGCTTAAATGTATCCCTAAGTATTTTATTCCTTTATTTTTTAAAAGTGTGTAGGTCGAGAAAGAGAGTGTGTGAGCGGGGAAGGAGCAGAGAGGGAGAGAGAATCCCAAGCGGGCTCCACACTGTCAGCACAGAGCCGGATGTGGGGCTCGAATTCACAAATAGTGAGATCACGACCTGAGCCGAGACAAGAGTCCGATGCTTCACCGACCGAGCCCCCGGGTGCCCTGCGATTATCTCGATTATCTTCTTAATTTCTCGTTCTGGTACTTCGTCGTTCGTGCGTAGAAACGTAGCTGGGGTTTGTGTGTCGGTTTTATATCCTGCTACTTATTAGGGTCTTCTATCCATGCTACCATGTTGTCGCAAATGGAAACAGTTTTATTTCTTCTGGTTTGGAGGCCTTTTATTTTTCTTGCCTAATTGCTCAGGCGGGGGCTTCGAGTCCTGTGTTGAACATGAGTGATGAGGGCAGGCGTCGTCACCCTGTTCCTGATCTTGGAGGAAAAGCTCTTCTCTGTTCACCATTCGGGGGGACGTCAGCTCCGGGCTCGTCATACGTGGATATGCTCCCTCGATGCCCGATTTGTTGAGCGTCTTTCTGTGAAAGGATCTGAATTTTGTCAGATGCTTCGTCTGTGTTGAGCCGACTGTTATCTTTATCCTTCCTTTTGTTACTGTGGGGTGTCACGCACACCGATTCACGGATGGCGAGCTATCCTCGAGTCCCTGGGATGAGCCCCACTTGCTCGTGATGCGTGACCTTTTGCTCATGACGTGTGACCTTTTCCATGCGTGGTCGAACCTGGCTTGCTAGCATTTTGTTGAGGATTTTTGCATCTGTGTTCATCGGGGATGTCGGCCTGTGACTCTCTTTCCTTGTAATGTCCTGGTCTAGCTTTGGTGTCAGTAATGCTGACCTCGGGGACCGAGAGTGGGAGCGTCCCTTCCTCTTCTGCTTTGGAAGAGTTTGAGAAGGTTGGTGTTAGTTCTTGAAACGTTTGCTGAATTCACCTGCGAAGCCGTCTGGCCCTGGACTTTTCTGGGACATTTTTGATTAGGATTCAATCTCCTTACTCGTAACTGGTCTGGCCCGGTTTCCCGTTTCTTCATCATTCCACCTTGGTGGGTTCAGGGATTCATTCCTTTCTTATGATCCTTCGTACTTCGGCATAATTAGTTACTATGTCTCCTCTTTCCTGTGTAATTTTATTTATTTAAATCCTTTCTCCCTTTCCCCCGGTAAGCCTAGCGAACAGTTTGTCCGTCCGGTCTAGCTCCCCAAAAACCCAGCTCTTAGTTTTCTTCCTCCTCCGTTCTATCGCTTTAGTCTGTGTTTCGTTTCTTCCCACCGCAATCTTGGTCATTTCCTTCCTTCTGTTCACGCGGGCTTAGTTCTTTTTTTAGTTCCTTGAGGCGTAAAGTTGGGTTCTTCTTAATGTAGGCGTTTATCATGACAGACTTTTCCCGTAAGGTTTGGCGTGGTGGGTTTCCGTTTTCACTGGCCTCTAGGTCTTTTTTTTTTTTTTTTCAATTTCTGCCTCGATTTCTTCTCCGGCCCGCAGTTGTCGAAGACGCGTTGTTCAGTCAGCACACACGCGTGAATTTCCCAGTTTTCTTCCTGTCACCGATTTCTGTTTTCCCACCACTGTGGTCGGTCGGGAAAGATGTGTGGGAAATTCCCAACCTTCTTAGGTTTATGAAGGCTTGTGTTGTGGCCCGCCCTGCGACCCGTCCTGGAGAGTGTTCCCGAGAAGAGTGCACGCGGGTCCCCCCCTGGTGCTGGAGGGGATGTCGTGTGTGTGTCTGTAGGTCCCTCTGGGCTAATGTGGGGTTCACATCCAGGGTCTCCTCACCGGCTCCCTGTCGGGGTGATTTATCCGTGGTTAAGAGCGGGGGATTGATTCTGGGCTGTGATTGCATAACACGTGCATATGTCTCCTTTCCGACTGTTAGTATTTGCTCGATGTGTCTAGGTGCTTCTGCGTGGGGTGTATAAATATTTGCCAGCGTCACAGTCTCTGGGGAGTTGGCCCCTTCATGGCCTTCTTTATATCTCAACGCAGCCTTCTGCTTAAAGCCTACCCTGCCTGACGTAAGCCCGGCTGTCCCTGCCTCTTGTGGCTTCCGTCTGCACGGGTTCCCTCTGCATCCCTGCGCCTCGAGCCCATGTGTGTCCTTGAGGCCGAAGCACGTCTGTTGTAGGCAGCATAGAGTTGGGGCTTGCCGATTTTAAATTAGGTGTTGTTGTTGTTGAGGCGTGGAACTCTTCATATATTCTGGATCTAAGATTTATTCCCAAGCGGGGTGTCCTTCCACTTCACCGATTATGTCTCTGGCTGCACAGAGAGTCTTCATCTTCATGAGGTTCAATGATCGAGTTTCGCTTTCCTTTCCTACGCCGTTGGTGTCACGTCCAAGAAATCATTCCCGAGCCCAGTGTCAGGAAGCTCTTCCCTTATGCCTTCTTTTAGGGGTTTTTCAGCTTAGGGTCTTCCGGATGGGCCTTCACTTCACTCAGAGTGGACTTGCGCGTACGGTGCGTGGCTAGGGTCCAACTTCATTCTCGTGGACGCGGGCGTCTGGTTTTCCCCGTGCCATTTGTTGAACAGACCGTGGACGCTTGCCTGTGACAGTTTGTCCTGGAAATCACCCGTCTCCACTCACCCACGTCTTCCATGTTGCCTTTCACGGCCGCCCGGGGCCTCGCGTGTGACGCGCCGTGGCTCATCCGGGGGCGTTTAGGTCGTTTCCGATATTTTGCACCTGCAGACGCTGTCGTGGTGAATAACCTTGCACGTTTGTGTTTTTGCGTCGTCGGAGGCGTGTGTTCGGGTGGAGGCCTGGAAACGGAAGTGCCGGGTGGTGGAAGAAGCACGTCGTGTTGTCGGACCGGACCGGGTGTCCCTGCAGAAGACCCGCCCTGCACGCCCCAGGTCGCGGCCGAGAGGAGTGTGCCGGCTTCCTCGTGGCATGTTACCGCGCTGTTTCATTTCTTGCCAGCCTGATAGCTTTGTGTTTTTTTTCAAATTTTTTTAGATTTATTTCATTTTTTATTTTTTAGAGATAGCATGAGCAGGGGAGGGGCAGAGAGAGAGAGAGAGCAAGAGCGAGTGAGGAGACGGCCCGAAGCAAGCTCCATAGTTAGTGCAGAGCCCGACATGGGGCTTGAACCTGCAAACGGTGAGATCGTGACCTGAGCCAAAGTCAAGAGTCAGATGCTCAACCGACGGAGCCCCCAGGTGCTTCCGACAGCTTTGTTTGAACTTGTGTGTCTACGATTAAAGCTGTGCGTTTAGACCTTTTTCATATGCCCGGAGGTCACACGTGTGTGTATTTGTGGATCGTTCGTGTCTTTTCCAAGTTTTCTATTGAGTTTTTAGTCCTTGGTCTCTTAATTTCTTTTAAAGCTAATTTATGTATGTTGAGAGAAAGAAAGAGAGCGGGTGAGCATAAGTAGGGGAGGGGCAGAGAGCGCCTCCCAAGCGGGCTCAGTGCTGTCAGCACAGAATCCAGTGCGGGCGTGAACCCATGAACCGTGAGAGCGTGACCTGAGCTGAAACCCAACGTCGGACGCTCAGCCGACGGAGCCCCCGGCCCCCGGCCTCTTTATGTTCGGGGAGCCTTAGCCCCTTGTGGTCAGTGTTGTTAATTTCTTCTCTCATTGGTCATTTGTCTTCTGCTTTTGTTTCTGGCGCTTTCTGTCACGAAACAACAGTTTCCCAGTCACAGTGGTCGTGGGTCGCGGTGGAGAGCCACGCCGCGGGTGAGCAGCTCACTGCACTTTCTTCTAGAAGATGGGGCCTTCGTCCTCTGCCTTCCGCTCCGCACCCTCGTCGAGTTAGGCCTGCATGATCTAAGGTCGCCTCCGTCTGGTGGTCGCCCAGACCTCCTTAGCTGTCCTGCTGCTCACCGGCCCACTGGCTTCTGGGAGCAGTGGAGGCAGGGACGCCAGGAGACTGATGCCGGGAGAGACCGGGGATGAGAGCGAGAAGGGAGGGGTGTACCTTTGAAGAGAGGAGTGTTTTCCGGCCGAGGGGACAGTGGGGGCACGACCCTAAGGTTTGCCTCGGCACCGGGGCGTGGGGGTCTGTTTCGGAGGCCGGGGAGGCACGGGGGCAGGCGGGGACAGGAGCCCCGTGGGGGACGTGGCCTGTCGCCGGGCTTTGGCGGGCAGCCGGGTAGGAGGTCAGGAAGCCGCCGGGAGCTCAGGGGAGGGCCCGGCTGGACTCTCGGGTCCAGACGGTGACAGGGGAGCAGGGGCTGGGGCCAGATGACAGCCCAGGTGATGGTGAGGAAGGAGCCCGGGAGGCCCCGGCTTCTAGGAGCTGCTCCCCAGACGGGAGAGACAGGCAGGGGCCGTCAAATTAACGCTGCTTTTCTCCTGGCTCGTGTGGGCCCGAATGTTTAACTCATGCCTCCTCTGCACCAATGCGCCCCAGGACGTGGGAGAGGGCCAGGCCCGCAGACCCCACCCCTGCCCCTGTGGGCGCTCGGAGGGGGGACACCTCAGTCACAGGGTCACGCGAACTGGAGAAACAAAGCCGTGGTCGACCGGGAGCGTCCGAGGAGGGAGGCGTACATCGCTGGGCAATCGCGTGTGGTTTGCGTGAGGAACTTGTCTGAGAAATTCGGGAAGGCTTCCTGGAGGAAGTGTTGCTCAGAGTGAAATTAAAGTTTCCAAATCACTGTAATGCCTTCCCTGTACTGGGGCCCCTGGGGGACGAGCCGTGTCTGCACGATGAGGGGTGCAGCGCACGGCACAGATGAGGGAACAGCAAATACCTAACGGGTTTCATTTGCTGTTTCGTAGAACGGAGACTTTCAGGCTTTAATGTCCTATGATATTTCAGGAGAGGTGACTGTGGGGCAGATGGGATCCCAGGGCCCCCATATCTGGCAAACCCTGCCCGTCCGAGCCCTGCAGGGGCTCCCTGCTCCGAGGAGTGACCGGCTTCCGGAAGGCTTGTCGGTGCATCGTGGGGAGTGCTCAGTGTCCTGGGCGGAGGCCAGGGGAGGCAGGGCAGCGGCGGGCGGAGGCTGGGCCGGCGGCTCAGAGGATGTGCGGCCTCTCCTGGGCGGCGGGCAGGAAGCAGCCGCGCTCCTGGCAGCCGGGGGTGTTTCCGGCGCCCGCGTCTGGTCCCTGTCCCTGCTGGCTCTTCCTCTCCTCGGCCACGGCCAGGAGGCAGCCCCTGGGTTGAGAAGGCAGAGGGGCTCTTGGGGGAGAGGGTGGGGGGCCCCGCGGGGAGGGTGGGGGGTGGCCCGTGGGGAGAAGCCCGCGGGGGTGAGTGTCTCCCGGTCCCGTCCGGGCGCGTCCCCGCATTGACTCCTTCCTGGCGCTCCGAGGATCCCGGCGTTTTCCTCCTGCTTCCTGCACAAGAGAGCAGAGCACTAGGACGTCACCCACCCGTCCTCCCGCTCTGGGTCCCCGGGGCCCGGGCCAGGTGCACCGCCGGGACCCAGCTGTGCCCACCGACCCCGGGAGGCCTGGCCGCTGCTGAGCCAGGCGTCCCCCTGACCTCGTCACTGGCGGCCCCCCGAGCCTTCCCTGAGCCTCCTGTTCTGGCCTCAAGCCTTCCAAACTCTGCCTCAGGGCCTTTGCACGACAGTCTCCTCCGCCTGGGATATCCGTTCCCAGGCCTCGCTACGTGTCACCAGCTCCCAGAGCAGCCTCCCTGCCCTGTCACTGTGGTGGCTCTTTCTGTCTCGCCGGGGTGGCTGTCACTGTCCCTTATAGGTGGATTTGTTTTCTGGGCTATCGTCTCTTTTTCCCAAGCCCGCTTCACTCCCAGAGGCTGGCGTGGTGCCAGGCACACGGAACGTGCTTTCTGTGCGGGGCAGGGATGCGGGCCGGCGGGCCGTGCGGGCAGGGAAAACCCGCAGGAGGGCTCCCTGGCGGCGCCGGCTGGCACCAGCAGACTCCCGTCCCTAAAACCTCCTGAGGGACCGGAGTGGCCTTGCAGGCCCAGGCGCCCTCCTCGGTCGGCCTCCATGCGGGTGGGACCTGGTTCAGCCGAGTCCCGCTTACTCCTCGGCCTGGGGACTCTCCCTCCGCGTCCGGTGGCTGGGATGGGTGACAGAGGAACCATTTGTGTGTTTCTTGTCCCCCAGCCCGGGCCGGCGGGTTCCTTCTGGGGACTGGGAAGCTGACACAGAAACACAGCTGCTAATTGCGTCCGGTGTTGAGCAACCCACGCCCGGCCGTGATGGAGGAACACCGGGCCCCGGCCCGGCCCGCCACCAGACAGCTGGTCACCGCCTCCTCCCTGCCCGGGCGGCCCCGTCTGGTGGGCGACGCCGCGGCCTGTGGGGCACGGGGGCGCCTTGGCCGCCGTGCAGGGTGTGGGCCCACGTTGGTGCGGGGTCATGCCGACTGACGGACACGGAGCGGGGTGCTCGCCGGCGGGGGCGCGGGCAGGAGGAAGCGGCGGAGGAAGTCGGAGCGTCCGTCTTGGGCCCGCTGGACAGGGAGGAAGCTGACGCCCCCGGAGGGGCGGACCCCCCACCAGGCCGGTGCAGGGGGGGCGCGGCGTGGCCTCATCTCGTCTCGTCCAGGGGGCCGTGTGCCGGCCTAGTGACGCGGGCTCGTCCTCCCCCGGGACTCGCGTCCCCCGGGCCGTGCCTACTCGGGGCCCCTGCTCCGGCCCCCTGCCGCTGCGGGGCCGCGCTCGCCCCCTCCCCCGGGGCGCCCGGCTGGGCCAGGCGGGCGGGGGCGGCTCTGAACTGAACGGCGCGCTCCGGGCCCTTGGGCGCAGCACGGACGCCGGCCTCCAAGTGGGCTCGGGGCCACGGCTGGTGGTCGGGGGACCCGCAGGCCTTGGGGACCGGCTGTTTCCCTCGTGCCGCGGCCTGGGGCGCGGACGCCGGCCAGGCAGACGGCCCCGGTGGCGGATGCGGAGGCAGCAGGGACGGCCACCAGCCTCCCTGCTTCCACACCCCTGCGGCCCCCGCAGCCCTGCTGAACCCCCATACACATCCCTGCCTCACCCCTCACCCCTCGCCCCTGCCTTCCGCGGGCTCCCAGGGAGCTCTGGAGGAGCTAGTGTGCAGCCTTGCCCAACTGGTCTCTCTCCTGGGGCCGGGGGCTGGGCTAGGCCAGGGTCCCAGGGGTGCCCTCTGGGGTCCGGCCCAGAGTGTGGCGCCTCCCACACCGCACGGCAGGCCGGCGAGGGGCTGTGCCCGGCCAAGACCGCGTGTGGGGGCGGGGCCGGCTGCGGGGAGCCCCCCACCTCCACCCCGGGCCGTGCGGGCTGACGCTTCGCTCCCCGCGGGCGGTCCTGGCTCGTTCTGTCAGCAGAGCCCTTCCCACTCTGCGGGTGCAGGGACAGCCCGGCCCTGGCCTGGGGGCCCCGAGAGGAGGGGGACGCGCAGCTCGGGGAGGAGCCCGTGGCCAGGCTGCGGGGCCCTCGCCCACTCGCTCGTTCCGAAGACCCACCCTGGGCCGTCCGTGGGTTCTGAGGGGCCAGCGTCTTCTTCAGGGAACCTGGACCCTGGGTGGCTCGTCTGGCCTCACAGGACAGGAGGACTTGAGGGACACTGCTCACCGGGCTGCCGCACCGGGCTCGGGCCTCCCCAGTGCCAGGCCGCGCGGCGGCCTCTGCACCCTCTCCCAGGCCCCGGCCTGCTGGGATTAGGGGGACCCCAAAGGTGTGCGGCGTCCTGTGTCTGCGGGTGGGGGTGGGGGGCGTGCGGCCAGCCACTCTGGCTGCGAGGGATCGGGCGGGCCAGCCCAGGGGTCGGGGGCTGCCCACTCGGGCTCTCTGGCCTCTCAGGGGGGCCTGTGTCTCTAAGACGCTGGGTCAGGGCTTTGGGGAGGGTGGGGGGCTTGGCCCCGAGGTCGGTACAGGTGACCCGTCAGGGGCTGTGAGCTGGCCCGTCCGGCACGTGGCACCCCCGACAGAGGCTGCCGTCGGTCTCCACGGAGAGGGGCCCCGGCCATTCCCCGCGAGGGGGTTTTGCTGTGTGGTCTGGGCCGGCCTGGCCTCTCTGGGCCTCAGCTCCCTCCTCTAGAGAGGCAGGGCATGTGGGGTTCTCCCCCAGCCCCCGCGTTCAGGACCTTCACGGGACGGAGCTGCGGCCCGATGGGGCTGCTCCCGCACTGCCTTTCCTCCTCCTTTGGGGGGAACCCAGGCATTTCTAACCTCTGTTTTCCCAGCTGAGAAGTGGACGTCCTAGTACCTAGTACCTAGTATCTAGTACCTAACTCACTATGTTAGCAGGGGATCCAGGAAACACTCCAGGGTCAGTGGAGCCAGGCCGGCCGCACGGGGGCCCCTGGCCGGCCCCGCCATCCCTCCCGTCAGCGACCACAGGCTGCCGCTCCCTGCGGGGTCACCCTCGGGTGTCCACACGACCGATGAGGGACCTCGGCCTGCAAAGGTGCCCGGACTGCACGGGCCCAGCTGGGAGCAGGGCCCTTCCGAGGTACGGGAAGCGGTTTGGGCCCCTCGGCACCGATGAGCCCTGGGGCTTGGGGCCACCCTGCGCAGGGCAGGGCCCAGGTGCTCCCCCGGGGCCTCCCTGGCGGGTTCAGGGACCCACAGCGTCTGTTTGGGAAGAGACTGCGAATCCTGGGGGGCTTTCTCCAGCACCCCGAGTCGAGCCACTGCTTCCCGGCCTCGCCCTGCCGTCTCCCCAGATTCTTTGCCGTCTCCCCGAATTCTCTGCTGTCTCCCGTGGGTCGTGTTCTCCTCTGGCTTTGCACCTGCCATTCTGTCTGCCTGGGCCAGGCCGCTGCCTCCAAGAAGCCCTCCGTGATCATCTCTTCCAAGCAGAACGAGAGAGGGAGGGGCTTCAGGGGAGAAAGAGGTACCCGGCTGGAAGGGAGCCCCCACCCGCTCATCTCAAGTCCAGCGAGGTCCCCGGGCCCGCGGGGCAGGTGTGCCGGGGCCAGCTGATGAGAGAGCCCCTCGGTGACAGCTGGGAAAGCTGCCTTCCCCTGCAGGGTCTTGCCGGTGGTTCTTAACTCACTCGTGGGGCTGGGCGCACCCCCTGGCCCCCCCGTGGTCCCGCTGCTGAAGCTCTGGGCTCCGCCGGCTCCACGTGCAGGCAGACACGGCACGGGCCCGTCGACGGCCATCACGGCCGAGGCAGCCCCTTGCTGCCGACGTGCACCCCTGCTTTCCGGTGGGGAAACTGAGACTCAGAGAGGTCACATGCACCGCTTCCAGGGGCCCCTCGCGTCCCCTGGAGTGGGGCCAAAGCCTCCACAGTGGGGTTGGGGGCTCCCTTCAGCCGGAGACGAAACCACAGCGAGAAAGCCTCAGGCCGGACATAAGGAGGGACTTCCCAGCAGGCATGAGCTGGAGAATCCCACGCCCCCCTGGCACCCGGGGTGGGGGGGTCGGCATCGCCCCGGCCGCCCGACCTCTAGGCTCAATGTCCTCCCTCTTCCCCACCTTGCTCTTTCTTGAGCCTGGGCTGAGGAGTCCCGGGAGCCCGTGCACGGCCGCTGCGGCCGGAAGGAGGGCGGGGCCCCTCACACGCTCGCACTGGGGTGCCGTCCCCCGCACTCGGCCCCAGGCCAGCACCCCGCTGCGGCCCTTCTTGCCCCAGATGGGAGGAGGGGAGGACAGTGCAGGGGCCGCTGTCCCCAGGCCGAGGACCTCCCGAGACACGGGGGTGGCCGGGGTGCAGAGCGGGCACAGGCGAGGCCGGACGGGCCTCCTCCCTGGGAAGATGGTGAGCGAGCTCGCGGGAGCAGACGAGGCCTCCGTCAGTGCTCACCTGGGTTCGCTCTGCCCACACCTTCCAAATAGGCGCCCAGAGGGCTTCTTAGCGGGGCGCCTGGCGGGGGGCTCAGCCAGTTAGTTCAGCGTCCGACTTCAGCTCAGGTCACGTTCTCACAGTTCGTGAGTTCGAGCCCCACATCGGGCTCTGTGCTGCCAGCTCGGAGCCTGGGGCCTGCTTCGGAGTCTGTCTCCCTCTCTCTCTCTGCTCCTCCCTGACTTGAGCGCACGCGCGCTCCCTCTCTCTCTCTCTCTCTCTCAAAAATGAATAAACATTCAAACAAAAAATGTGAGGACGGGATTCTCACAGGCTGGCCAGGCTCAGCGCAGATGCCTCCTGGGCCCCAGGTGCCCGCCTGCCCCGTGAAGGGTGCCCAGTGTGGCGACGGTGACGGCTGTGACTCACCACCCGGGCTCTGGCCTCCCTCTGCTGGGGCGCACGCAGCTCCTGGAAGGTGGGCCGGGGGAGGCCTG
This sequence comes from Paguma larvata, assembly GCA_030068075.1. Taxonomy (NCBI): domain Eukaryota; kingdom Metazoa; phylum Chordata; class Mammalia; order Carnivora; family Viverridae; genus Paguma; species Paguma larvata. The sequence continues at coordinate 200,168 of JAINVK010000397.1, read as the reverse complement.
GGGTTCCCACCCCTCCTGGTCGACGCCCGAGGTTTGGCGGAAGGAGGCCTGCGCTGGAGCCCCGTTGTCGCTGGCCGTTTGGTGCTGTGTGACTCTGGACAGTCACTTACCCCCTCTGAGCTTTCCTCCTCCTCCGGCGACGAGAGATGGCCTCTTCTCAGGCTCCTCGCGGACTGGAGTGGACAGGAGGACGCAGGCTTTCAGGGGCTCCTCGCCGCCCGCCCTCCATGCCGGGGCCTCAGACCAGCCGGGCGCTCAGGGGGGCTGCCATGGGACCTGACGGGGGAGAGGATGCGTGCCCGAGCTCTGCGGGGGGGGTGTCCTGTGGTCCGATGGGCGCCTGCCCGGAGCTCCCAGCTCTGTCACCCGCAGCCTGACGCCGGGACGCAGCCGCCGTGCGCCCTGGTCGTGTACGTGCGTTCTACCAGCACCACGTGCACACACGGGCGTGCACCGGGGAGCCCCCGGGCGGCCCCTCTAGCGCCCCCAGAAGGCTTCGGAATGACAGCTCGGGTGGCACGGTGAGGCTCCCGGCGTCCACGTCCGCTCTGTCTCTGGGATCCGCCTCTGCGCTTCAGCCCCCCCGAACTTCCGCTCGGACCCGGGGTCACCTGACGGCTCCGTTCTGGGGCGCCGGGGGCGTCGAGGGCACCGGGAATGGCCCGTGCTTTCTGCGCGCAGGCGGCGTGGGGTCACGCGCATGATCCTAAATGTCGCCGGGAAGCCTCCGGGGCCGCAGGGGTCCCCAGGCGGGCTGGAGAGACCTCGCCGTGGGTTCGCGGCGCTTCCCGAGGGGTCTGGGCACAGCCCCGCCCCGGCTCGCCGCCCGCGTCCGGTCCCCGCGCCCTCGAGTGCCCTCCTGCCGTCCTGGACCGAGGCCCTGGCGGGGGCCCCCCTCCGCGTCCCCCGCGCTCCCAGGGCGCCCGGCCGCTGCAGGCGCTGCGGCGCTGACCGATAGGCTCGAGGGCGTCCCTGGCGCTCGCGGTCCCGGCTCCCGGCCGGCAGCACAAGCAGGGCTTTGTCCCCCGGGGCCCATACGGCCTCCGCGGGGGCGGGCGTCCTGGTCCCGCCGGCCTCCTCCCCACCCCGCCCTGCTCCCGCGCCCGACCCGGAGAACGGGGCAGATCCCTTCCTCTCCTGGCGTCCGTCTCCCACTCCCAGGAGGCGTGGGCCGCGGGCTGGGCCGGAGCGGTGGTCTCGGCCCCCCAGAGGCCCCCGAGCCCCCCAAGGGCAGGGACCCCGCCTCGGCATCCTGAGGCCTGCAGGCCCACCCCGGCCAGGACGGAGCAGGCACAGAGCACACTCAGTTTGTGTGACGACACAAACCCTCAGGGTGCAGCAGGCGGGGGAAGCGGGGCACTTAGGTGGGCGTCGGCGGTCCCCCGACCCCCGGCGGAAAGCCCTCGGCAGTGGCCCCGGGGACGGGGGGCTCCTCAGGCGGGACCCCACCCCCTGCGGGCCCCCACTCCCTGGCCCCGAGTCTCCGCTTGCAGCTCTGTCGGTGAGGGCGCCTCCCCGTGACCTCTGCCCGGGAGCTCGGGGGTGAGGACACCAGTCCTGACGTCCCCTCCTGGGGGCCAGCCAGGGCCCGTGCGCACGGGGCCGCTTCCTTGGCACCTGAGGCTCAGGGGTCTCGGATGGCAGCCCTCCCCCCTCCCCAGGCTCTCCGTGCTCCCATGCACAGCCGGCACAGGGCGGCGGGCAGAGGGGCTGACGCGGGGGGCCCAGGTCCGCGCTCTCGTGGACACGCGGGCTGCCCCTTGGGCCCCGCGGTTCAGCCAAGCGGCAGCGCGGCAGGTGGCGGGTGCCGGTCACGACGCCGGAGGCCAGAGCCGCCGTGGTGGACGCCGCACACCTGTGCGGGTCCTCCCCTCTCTTGCCCGTGGGACACGGAGGCTTGGGGACAGTGGCGTGGGTTGTGGGGGGCGTGACTCAGGGGCGTGGCTGGCTTGTTGATGTGGTAACTGTCGGTCGGCTGGATGGCGGCCCCCAGAGGTGTCGGGGTCCTGACCCCGGAACCTGTGTGTGACCGTACGGGGCAGGAGGGGCCTCGCGGGTGTGGCTAAGTGAACTACCTCGAGGCGGGGTCGCCCTGGTCTCGGGGGCCCTCAGCGCCCTCACAGAGGCCCTCAGAGGGTGACGGGTGGGGGGCGGAGGAGAGACCCTCTCAGAGGTCGGAGAGGCATGAGCTGTCCGCGCGGCCCTCCCCGCCCCTCCTCCGCCCCCAGCGACACGGCCGTGCACTCCCGGCCCCTCTGCGCTTCGACCACACGTGGCCCCTGGGAAGCACGGGCCCCCTGAGTTCCAGGCCCCCGCCTGCAGTGGGTGACGAACTCGGGGTTCAGGTCACTGTCTCCAAAGCACCGGTTGGGGACGTGGGGGGAGGTGCTTCCTGGGGCCCGACAGCCACAGGAGGAGAGGCCACGAGAGCTGGGTGTGTGTCCCAGGCCCGGCTCCTGAGTCCCTGCTCCGACCTCCGGCTGCGCTGCCTTCCGTGGCCCTGTGAGGAAGTGGCCGAGGGCTCTGGCTCGTGTTGATGGGGAAACTGAGGCAGAGGGCCCTGCCCAGGGCACGTGGTGCAGTCGGGTGCTTCCCGGGCCCCGTGTGCACCCAGAGGTCTGGGAGCCGGGCCGGGCACCAGCCCTCGAGGAGTGGGGGGAGCGGGAAGCGGGCTCAAGGCTGTGGGTTGGGGCCACGTGGCATGGTACATGCAGGGCCCTTTGCTCCGGCTGTCTGTGGGGCGTGGGCTCCGTGCCTGAGCGGTGGCCCGGCCACAGACGGACACTCACTGCCCCCCCCGCTGTGTCCTGGTGAGGCTGAAGCTGCATCTCCTTCACCCCCACGAAGGGTCCCCGTGGGGTCTGGCAGGGAGGCCTGGCCGTGTCTGTTAAACCGCTTTACTGTGGCCGGGGCCCTGCTTCTGGTGGTGGCCAGGCAGGACTGGACATCCTTCCGGGCGAGTGAGGCCGTACAGAGCCAAGGTGGTGCCGAGCGCGAGTGTGCGGGGCCCCCGGCAGGAAGCACAGACCTCCTGCGCAAAGGCCAGGAGGCTCGACGCAGTCTGAGGTGTGCCCAGGGGCAGGGGCAGCAGCAGGTGCAAAGGTCCTGTGGCAAGCAGGGCCAGGCAAACTCAGGAAGAGGGGCACGGGAGCCGAGGAGTCTGGGTTCGCCATGCCGGCATGCTGTGGGTTAATGTCAAGGGTTCAGCCGGCCGCTGGGGGGGTGGGCGGGGATGGGGGGCCCGACTGCAGAGAGGGGTCGGCTGGGATCTGGCTTTGCCGGAGCCGATCGGCCTGTGTGGGGTGAGGGAGCCTCAGGAGGGCAGGGGGTGGGGGGTGGAAAGGGGCCGAGCCTGTGGGGGGAGATGCGGGGGCTTCTTGGGCACAGGGTGGGCACGTGGCGGTGGGGATGGGTTGCAAGCCATGGGGAGCAGGGGGTCTTGGGGGCAGAGAGAGGGCCGGGGGTCTGTGTCCCTGGGCCACGCCGCAGCTTCCCTGCCATCCAGCCTTGAGGACCCCCGAGAGGGCGCTTGGAGCCCCCGGAGGCCCCGGACGACTCCCCAAGAGCTGCCCCTGCCCGGGCAGGAGGAGGGCTGGGGGCCGGCCCCGTGGGGCTCCCGTTGTGGACACGTGGTATAAACGGAGTCACACAGCACGTGGTCTGTAAGCGTGGCCTCTCAGCGCCACGTTTTGGGGTCCGTCCCGCTGTAGCGGGGGCCTCGACCTCGTCCTTTACGGCCAGCTGACCGCGCCCCACCATGCGGACGAGCCACGCCCCGTGCGCCCGGTCACCGACCGGCGGACCTGGGGCTCGGTGGCACCTTGAGTTCTGAGACCGGGGCGGGGAGGGGCGGGGGGGAAGGGGCGTGTCCCCGCAGGCAGCCCCGCCGGAGCTGACCCCGTGCCTTCCGCCCGCAGCTTCCTCATCGTCCTGGTCTGCCTCGTGTTCAGTGTGCTGTCCACCATCGAGCAGTACGCCGCCCTGGCCACGGGGACCCTCTTCTGGATGGTATGTAGCCACGCGACGGCCGCTGGGGCTCTGGTCCGCGGCCGGTGGGCCACGGTGCAGAGCAAGCCGCTCTGGGCCTTCCTGCCCGTGCAGCGACCCCATCCCAGTGTCCTTCCCGCCCTGCCGGTCGGCAGCCGGGGACCGGAGGCGTAGAGACCCCACCCCCACCACTGTGGTTCCTGCGCTTGCCAGGGTGTGACTGTCAGGCTGGGGCTGGTGGTCTGGGAGGGCTTCCTGGAGGAGGGGGCTTCCAAGCTGGGGCCGGGAAGGACGACAGGAGGCCCTGCCGGCCCGACTTCCCCGACCTGCCCCGTGGCCCTGGGTGTCGCGGTGGCTCCTGCCCGGGGTTCAGGCCGGCACTCTGACCCTGTGGGCATCTGGTCCCGAGCGTCTGGCCAGAATGCCCCTGCCCTGGCCGCCTGCCCGGCCCCGTCCACGGCCCCACCCTGGCTCGAGGCGCCGGTTTCGTCGGAAACCAGACGTCCAGGCGCATGCGCATCTGCTCGGAGACCCTGCCGTTCCGCCCCCCGGCCAACGTCAGTCACCCCCGGGGCCGCGCGGCTTCCGAGACCGGGCGCCGAAGTCCGTCCTGTCCCGTGACGTGGCGTCTGCGCGTGGCTGACTGTCCTTGCCCGTGTGGTCTCCCGGGGACCGTTAGCGCCCGCCCGTCTGGCGTTCCGGGGAAACCCGGTGGCAGCTGGGGACGAATCCGGGGAGACCGGTGTCCATCCGCTCCGAGCGTCTCCCGTCCATGACCACGGCGCGCCCGTCTGCCAGGATGGCGTCTGGTTTCGTAACGTGGCTTTCAGACGGGGCGGTGAAGACTGTCGCTGCTGAGGGCATAGTGGTCACCGTTGTCACAGACACGGCTTCTCTTCCCGTTTCCCTCACAGACGGGCGGCCTCGCTCGCTCGTCTCTTGGTCGCACGAGAGCTCTCGATGGGTTCCTGTCCTCGGTCCCGTCGCACGGTCCGGACGTGGGGTCGCGGCCAGCAGAGGCGTGCGCTGCCGCTGGGCCCTGCGCGGGCCGGCGTGGTGCCGAGGCGGCCTCCGGGCTTCTCCCGCGGGGGGCGCCGGCCTCGGGCTGGTGGGCAGCGGGTTTCTCTGGGTTTGGGGGGTTCTTGGAGCCCGACGTGAGGGCGCCGGCCTCAGGCGGCTCTCCGCTGCGTCCCCGGAGACGGTCCCAACGCGGAGCTCGCTGTCCCGGGAGACGGTTCCGGCTTTCTCGGGTACGAGTAGGGCCACCGTCAGAAAGCAGGATGGTGACGCCGACAGTCTGCGGGTGACAGAGCTGTCCCCGGTCCCGGGGACCCATGGAAGCACCCAAAGATGCCAAGGCCCCGGGGGCTGCAGCGTCGTCGTCCTGCATCTGGGCAGCGTGTCAGCCGCCACCGTCCTAGAGAGAAATGTCCCCAAAGCCGTGCACGGTGGCCCCGGCACAGGCGGGGGAGGGGGCCCACCTTCCAACCAGCCCCGCCCCTGCTTCCCAGGGTGGGGACTGTCCTTCCGCGGGTCGGCCTCGTGTCCCGCCTGCCAGCAGCTGGGGACAAGGGGAGCCTGGGACGGTCTCTGCTGCATGGGGTTCTCACGTGATGCGTCGAGCGCCGGCCTGGACCGCACGGAGCACAGGCCAAGTGTCCTGGGGCAGCGGCAGCACAGTCGCGCGGACCCGCGGCTTTGACTGCGTTCGCCCCACAGCGTCGGAGCCCAGGAGCCAGAGATCAGGGGCCGGGACGGTCCGTTCAGGGGGGGAACCCCGTCCCGCGCCGCGTCGCCCACGGACGGCGGGGCCTCTCTGACGTCTCTCCTACAAGGCCTCTGACCTACGGGGTCACGGTCCCCCTCCAGAGCCCTGGTTTACCGAACCGCCTCTTTGGCAAGCCCATCTCCAAATGTAGCCACATCCTGAGGTGCTCGGGGGCTGGGACTCCAACATGTGAATTTGGGGGGCACACGGTTCAGCCCTAAGGCCCCCCCGAGCGGCCTGGGGGCTTTGCTCTCGGGTGTCGAGAGGCCCTGAGGACACCCGGTGGAGGGGAGGCCCACCGTGCGCCCCGCACGCAGCGGGCTCTGTGAACTGAGGGCCCTGAGTTCAGGTGGCCACTGACCCCGTCCCCGTGAGCTTAAGCAGGGCCTCCAGGCACAGCCGGGGGCAGGACGGGGTCTGCCGAAGCTGCCAGGCCCCGCCGACCAGGACCCCAGGCCCCGCGCTGCCCAGATCCGCAGAGCACAGCCCCGGGGCGGGGGCAGACCCTGGTGGTCCCAGGCCCCGTGTGGGGTGGCCTCCACTGTCCTCTTGCCCAGGAGCACCCCAACATCCCACCTGCCCCCCATCCCTGCAGACCCCCCAGAATCCCATATGCCCCCCAAAATCCCACCTGTCCCCCAGCATCCCCCCTGCCCATCCCGGCAGCCCCCCCAGCATCCCGGCAGCCCCCCAGAATCCCACCTGCCGCCCATCCAGGCAGCCCCCCCAGCATCCTGGCAGCCCCCCCAGAATCCCACCTGCCACCCATCCAGGCAGCCCCCCCACCCCCCTCCCACCTCCATCTCCCCGGAGGGCCCTGTGCCCTCCTGCAGTCACAGCATTTCTGAGGCCCGGGTGCCACCTGGTGGCCATTACGGGAACTGCTTGCACAGATGCCCGGGGCGTGGGGGGCGGGGCTCGGCAGGGCTGGGGAGGGGCGGGGCTGTGGGTACTCCTTCCTCTGGGCGAAGGGACGGGTGTGCCAGCGAACCGCTCCCCTGCCCCGAGCAGAGAGCCCGCTCCCACTGGGTCCCACCTTCCCTCCCCGCTTTGAGGGCAGAGACCCCACGCAGCCTCCCTCGTCCCCCACCCTCTCACGCCCGCTGCGTCCTGCCACCCTCGTGTCCCATGAGGGCCCCCTCCACACGCAGCCTTCTTTGGGGTGGGCAGTGCTTTCCAAAACAAGCCTTACTATTCCCAAAGCTGCCTGTTGCATTTAGGGTAAACCTGGCCTCTCTGTCTGGGCCTCCGAAATGCTACACATACTTCACTCTTTCCCTCTACCCCAGAGCATTGTTCGCTGACCCTTGGACTCTCCCCACTGCCTCAGGGCCTTTGCACGTGCTCTGCCCTTGGCCTGCTATTTCTCTGGCATGCCACGTGACCGGCTTCTTGTCCAGCTTTGGGCCTCAGCTTGGCTGTCACTGTTCCCGAGCCTGCCATCTGGGGGTTCCCCGTCCCTCTCTCCCTGTGCACCTGCTCTTTCCCAGCAGTCTGGGCATGCCGGGGGCTCCGCGGGTGGGTTTACGGCTTCGTCGTCGTGCGTGCCCGAGGGCGGGGTCCAGGGGTTGTGCTCTCCCCACATGCCCAGCGTGGTGCTTCCCGGACTTGGGCATCTTTCCCTCGCACCCCTGTGCCCAGAGCTGCCCCCGCAGGACCCCCCCGAGTTGCCTGTGTGGCCCTGGGCCTCAGCCCCCCCACCCGTAAAGTACAAGGGGTGGTCGGGGCAGCTTCAAACGTAGCCCGCTGGCGGCCTTGCTGGGTTCCAAGGACGTCCCGGCTCAGTGACTGAATGGAGCCGGATGCTTCGAGGGGGGTCGAGCTGGCTGTGTCCGGCTGCCGCCGGAGAGCCCTCACCACGGGGGGTGGCGGGCACCAGGGACACGGAAGGGAACGAGGCAGCCGGTCCCAGGCTCCAGGGACAGGTATGAGTTATGTCCTTGGCGGGGCCAGGAAGGAGGGGCGCGGTGAAGAGGGGCTGGGTGGGACGTGTCTGCAGGTGCCGAGGGCTTCCCCAGGGAAGGGACCCCCGAGAAGGGGAGGGGGGACCAGCAGGCACTGGGGGTGCTGGCACAGGCAGGGACCCCCGCCCCCACAGCCCCACGGCCGCCGGCCGGGCCCCTGGGGACGGGAGGGGGACCTCCCGGGGAGGCGTCAGTCCGCAGGGGTGGGGACAGGGCTGACCCCAGGCGGAGGAAGACCTGCCGAGGGGTGGGGAGCGGGGCCTAAGCGGCGAGGCCGCCTGAGAGCGGGGCCGCCGCGGGCCGCCAGGTGGCGCTGTCGTCCGCGAGATGCCGGAGCCGCTGGCCGGGGCCCAGGGCGAGAGCGGAGGCCCGACCGCAGCCGGGAGCCCGGGAGGGGCCGGCGTGGGCTCCGCGCGGGGGTCCCGCGTGGCGGCGGCGGCGGCGGCGAGTCACGGGCCGCGGTGTCCCCCCCGTCCCCCCCCCCCGGGAGCCCGCCTTCCTCCCCGCGCTCTCACGGCCGGTGCCGGGAGGCCGAGGCCGGTCCGCGGGCCGAGCAGGCAGGCCCCGGGCGGCCTCCGGGGGATTAGGGTTCTGCTGAGGCAGGCACATTCGAGGGCCTGCGAAAGCCATCTTGGGAGGCGGTCGGCTCCGCGCGGTGCGGCCCGGCCGCCGGGGAAGGGGCGCCCGTGTGTGCGTGGGCACTGTCCCCCCCCCCCCCCCGCACACGCGTGTGTGCGAGCGAGCGGTGCTCCTGCGCGTCCGCCTGCGCGTCGCCGCGTGCACGCTCGAGTGTGCGTGCGTGCCTGTGTGTGTGCGTGTGTCCACGCGGCGTAGGCCTGCAGTCCGCCGGCGTCCCTGTGTGTGCGCGGCCGTGAACGTGACCGGGCGCCCGGTCTGAGGCCCTTTGTTTGTGTGCCTGCTGCCGGGGCAGAGCCCCCCCACCCCCGGCGGCGGGAGCCCGGGCCCAGGTGAGGGGCCGGGTTTTGTCTCTCCGTCTCTCTTTTTTCAAGTCACACACAAAGAGAGGCACTCAAAGGCCCAGCACAGACGCGGCGCGCTCCGCGCCTCCCGGGGCCGAGCATACCAGGGGATTGTCCCCGACACTGTGGTTAGAAACCCCGTGAGCCGCGGCCCGGAGGCCTGGGGGATGAGGTCATCGCTCGCGGCTTCCTCCCCTGCTGCCGGAGGCTCCCTCGGCCCGCCGCGGTGACCCAGCCCTCCCGCCGGCTGGCTGGCCCCCCTGGGGTTCCGAGCTGCGGCACGGGGGAGGGGGGGCCGGACCCTGGGCGCCCTCGAGGGTCCTCTACGGGTCCCCGTTTCTTGGAACGAGGTCCGGGTTCTGTCCTCGGCCCCCCCGGCTCCCGTGGACCCGCTCGTTTCCAGCTTCGCCCCCCGCACCCTTCGGATGCCAGCAGAGATCCCGCGGTCGGGAGCCCGCCGTGTGCCCGCACCGTGCCGCGTCCCTCCTGGCACGGAGGGGATGCGGCTCCCGGAGCCTGAGTCGCTTGTGGGCGAGGTTTCCGCTGAGAAACCCCGAGGTCTTGTCTGCTCCCGGGCCACCTCCTCTGGGGACTGCTGTTCCTGTGCGGCCCTCACTTCTCTGCTTGGTGAACTCCTACACATCCGACAAAGCCCCACTCCACAGTTGCCTCGGGGACACCTTTCTGCTACCTCCGTGGCGGCACCTGCTTTGTCCGCTGCAGCCCAGGGTGCCCTGAGAAGGCCACCTCTCCTCACTTCGGAACCTTGAGCTCACATGTCCCCGTCCCCGGCAGGGCTCACGTGCGGATGGGCGTGGGCTCTCACGAGCAGGGTGCCCCGAACTCCAGGTGCCCACCGGGGTGACGGGGTGGAGGGACGCTGGCTCCCGGGACGGGCAGGGGCCCAGGGCCGTGAGGAGGGGCTGACCGGGACAGTGCTTGTTTGGGGGGCACGGACAGCACACCACCCCTGGCGGGCCCCGCAGCTGCCCCTCGGTCCGGGTCAACCCCTGCCCCCGTACGTGTCCGCAGAATTTGAAACCAGTGCCCTCCAGGAGACGGCGGGTCCCCATGCTGGCGGGTAGGGACCTTGAGAATGAAACCGTGCCCCTTGGTGGCCCGAGCCACCTCTGAGACCCGCTCACTGGGCTTCAGCCCCGGCCCCGTGTGACCACAGTCCACGCTCGGGGCTCGAATCCCGTCCCAGGTTCCCCGAACGGGCGGGGTTGTCGTGGGTTCGACCCCTGTGGCCCGGGCATGGGGGCCGTTCTTCACTGTCTTCCTCCTGAGCCTCGAGGGGCCAGTGCCCCGGCCACCGGCCGCGGTTCCCGCCCCAGCCGGGACCCCGTTCCTGGTGAGGGTTCCAGGGTCGGGATTGGCTGCATTCCTGGCCCGGAGACAGCTGCTCTTGAGGGGACAGCTGACGCTCCTTCCCGCGGGCTCTGTGCTCAGCCGAGGAGCCCGAGAGCAGGAGTCCTCGGCTGTAACCAGAACCTTCTGCGGGTCCACCGGGGCCCTGTGTGCGGGGGTCAGGGGCTCGCGGTCTGTGACAAAGCCGCCCTCCGTGCGGCCCGCAGCCGCCCCGTTATCCGTCGCCAGGGCCGTCCTATCGATCGAGTCGGTTCACGGCGAGGTGGGGGGCTCGGGCACCAGGCCCACGCTCCCTCCCGCCCCGGCAAGCCGGGCCGGGCCCGTCCTCGAGGGCTGCTCGGCCCGCAGTTCTCTCTGCCTGGGTGGGGACAGGGGCGTCCCCTGCTGCCCCCGGGGCACCCGCCCCCTCTGGCTCCTGCACCCCAAGTCCCCCACAGATGCCGCCCCCGATCTCAGTTACATCCATGCTCCCGACGGAGAAGGGGTGGCGGCCCTGGGCTCATGCCGGGTGCTGGGTCCCCGCGGCCCTGGGGCGACTCCGCGAGCACCGGCCTCCTCCGCGCCCCGGGCCGCCGGCCCTGGGCCTGGCCGTGTGTTTCTGTAGCATTTCCTGTTTTCAGGCTGTGGAACTATGCGAGGCAGGGCGTCTGCTGGGGGCCCCGGGGCGCGCCCCGGCCCGCACCCCGCTGCCCCGGGCCGTGCGGGCCTCGTCCACCCTCCTCCCAGGCCCTGTGCACGGACCCCCCCCCCCCACCAGGGCGGATGTGGGGAGCGGGAGGAACGGGGGGGAGGCCCGGGACGGCCCAGGTGGTTGCGCCGCAGGCCGCGCGGCCCCCCCGGGCACCTGGGGCGCACGCGTGTACGTGGTTTCCGGGCTCCCCCCCCCCACCCCCGAGCGGCCAGGTGTCTGGGTGGTCCCGGCTGCCCTCGCCTGCTTTCAGAGATTGTGGGATTCACCCCCAGAGTGGTAACCGGAGACGGAACGGCCCCAGGTTGGGGTCCAGGCAGGGGCGGCGGGGACGAGTGGGGCGCTCTGGGCTGGCGGGGGGCTCAGCGCGGCCTCCTGCGTCCCTCCTGCCTGCCTGGAAGGTGACGGCCACGTATGGCCCTTTGGGTCGGCCCGGAAGGCTCGAGCCCGTGCAGGGGGGCCCCAGGCCGGCCCCCGTGTTTTCTCTCCCGCCCGGCCCTCCGAAACCCCTCATGAACGACAAAAGTCCGACGCTGGGGCGGGGGCCCCTTGCTGCGGCCCCGCGGGCTCCTCCGCTGGGGACTTAGCGGGCCTGGAGTGTGCCTTCCGCGGGACAGGTGTTTCCTTTATGCTGCGCCCGAAGCTGCAGAGAGCTCGCCGTCAAGTGCCGCGTTCGGCGGGGGTCCCCGGCGCGGGGTAGCTGGAGGGCCTTGTTTTCACATCTGACCCCGGCCAGCTGGAGGGCCTTGTTTTAAGCGCAGGGTAACAGCTGACATAACATAACGGGACCGGGCCGAGCAGGCAGCATGTCGCCGGGCGCAGGCGGGGCCGGGCCCTGGCACTCGGCGGCGGGGGGGGGGGGGTGCTCCCGGGGAAGTCGTCCAGGGTAACAGGATGAGCCCGGAGGGGCCCCGTGGCCGTGGGCTGCGGCGTGGCAGTGTCTGCCAGCTGTCGCGGCTGGTCGCCGGGCGGGGGCCACGGGCCCGTGCAGGTGCCGGCACGCTCGCCCCAGGGCACTGCATTCAGACGGGTTATAATCCCGTTCTCGGCCTCCCCAGGTCACACAGAATGAAAACCAGAGCCCCGGCTGTGCGGCCATTGAAGCGTGTCATTGTGTGCCTCCACGGGCAGGAAGAAGGGGGCTCGGTGCAGCTCCGCGGGGTCGGGAGCCGCCGCCCGCACACCCGGCCCCCCGCCTCCCCGAGCTGACGTTGGGGCAGGGGCGCGGCTGCTCCTCCTCTGTGCCCTTTGTCTTCCGGTTGTAAGATCACGCGACGGGCACGGCGGGTGGGGCGAGTGGAAAGGAGGGCGGTGGGTGACCCCCGGGGCCGGGCACTGCTGACATCCCTTTTTAATGACGGGGCGGAAAACGCCCTACGCAGGAGCCAGTCTGCTGCGCCCAGACTGTGCCCGGTCTGCCGGCCGGCTCTCTCCGGGCGCCGGGCGGCCCCCGCTGGGCTCGGGAGGGCCCGACGACGCCCGTAAATTCTGAGGAGGCCCAAGTAGCCCATCGAGCTTTCTTCAGGCCCGTGGGAACTGGGGGCGATGCTCCGCGCCCCAGTCCGTGGCTGCCGGCCACCCGGGAAGGCAGGGTGCAGGCCCCCCCTAGGCTGTGGCTACAGGGCACAGACCCCCAGCCCGAGGCCCAGCACGAGGGGTGCCACGCCGGACCCGACCGCCAAGGGAAGGTCCTTGTGCCGAAGGCCAAGCTGGGGTGGCTGCGGCCAATGGCACCGGTTCCCCGGCGAGGTGGAGGGCAGCTGAGGGAGCAGGCCGGGAAGGACGTGCCTGGTCTGGCCCCGATGCCTACGGAGAGGTGAGTGTGCAGGGCACACACAGGCACACACGCACGCAGGTGCACACACAGGCACCGCACACACAGCCACACAGCCACACAGGCACACACGCACGTGCACGCGGGCACCGCACGCAAGTACACAGGGACGTGCAGACACCCGCGCACAGGTGCAGGCGTGCACACACAGCCGTGCACACAGACACACGCGGAGGCACGTGCGTGTGGACCAGCTCACGTGGCGTGCGTGTTCAGGCGCACGCACGTGCCTGCACGCCCACGTGCACACGAGCACACTCGGCCCCGGCGCTCGGGCCGGCAGGGAGCGAGACCCTCGGGGCCGCGTTCCATTTGCACATTGAATCCAGACCCTGTCAGCGCGGAGCCTGGAGGAGAGCAGGATGTCACGTGTGTGCCGAGAGGCGCGGTGGCCCCTTTCCTGGCGGCCGAGGCGCTGGTCGGTTGCCGAGCACGATGAGCTGAGAATTAGCTGTGCGTTCAGAGCGGGGTTTGGGGGGGGAGACCTGGGGGGTGGGAGGGACTCTCTTTTATTTTCAATTTCTCGAGCCGCCCCTGACTCTCCTCTCCAGGCCGCTCGCTGCACCCGCCAGGGAGGGTCGGGGCCGAGCCCTGGGGTCCTCGGGGGTGGAGCCCGGGCCGGGGTCAGAGCGTGACTCGCTTCTCGGTGTCGCCCACCCCATGAGGTCCCTGGACCCGGTAATTGCCGGGGAAGCCTGCGGCCCTGAGGCTTCCAGGGAGCCTGGGCTCGGTCCCACCCTTGGGGTCCCTCGGCCTTCCCCGAGACACCCCTCTTTTGCTCATGGTCTCTGTCTTGGTGTCGGGTTCAAGGCGATTTTCTTGTAAATGAGGGCCTCTGTGAGACCACTCGGTCCTAAGGGTCCTCCCCGGCCCCTGCGCACACAGACAGCCGAGGGGCAGCGGGAGGCGGCCGTGGCACAGCTGGGGTGGGCGTGGCCCTGCAAGGAGCCCAGACCCTGGGCCTCGGCTGGGAGGCCGGGGCCGGACCCCCTGAGACCAGACCTCGCTGGGCTGCACCGGGCCATGGTTTTCTCACATGTGGAACTTGAGTGATGTTGGCAGCTCCGATAGCTGGGGCCGTGGGGGTCAGGCCTGGGTGGCCTGAAGGTTCTCGGTCCAGAGGGCCAAAAGGATGAGGTGGACACTGCTGGGCCGTGGTGGACAGGGTGGGCCGTGGCAGGTGAGGTGGGCCATGGTGGACAGAGTGGGCCGTGGTGGGCCGTGGCGGGTGAGGTGGGCCATGGCGGACAGGGTGGGCCGTGGTGGACAGAGTGGGCCGTGGCGGACAGGGTGGGCCGTGGCGGGTGAGGTGGGCCGTGGCGGACAGGGTGGGCTGTGGTGGGTGAGGTGGGCCGTGGCGGACAGGGTGGGCCGTGGCAGGCTGTGGCGGGTGAGGTGGCCGTGGCGGGCCGTAGCCTCCTCGTCCGGGCAGGTGTGGAGTGGCAGGGTGGGCGTGCTGGGGAAGGGGTGGGAAGGCCGTCTGAGCCACCGAAGCTGCCTGGTCGCGAAGGAGCCGTGGCCTCCGTCTGTGGCGGCAGTGCAGGTACCTGGACCCCCACGAGGCACCGTGCCGCCGCTCTATTTCCTTGGCTTCCGACGGAAACCAGCCGTGGCGGGCGTCGCCGACACGCAGTAGGTGCCGTATTCCAAGCGCACGCTGGGCTTCACACGTGCAGGCGCTGTGAGACCATCCCCGTCGCGAGGACAGCAGACCCGATCCCCGAAGCGTCCTCGTGCTCCTGGGGCCCCTCCTCCCCCCGCTCGCTGCTCCGGAACCCGCTGCCGGTGTCCATCGGTACAGACTGGTTTGCGTTTTCTAGAGTCTTCTACAAATGGGCTCCTGCGCAGCGCTTTCCCGTCTGGGTCCTTCTCCCTGGCGCCGCCGTTCTGAGGCTCATCCAGGCGGCCGCGTGTGCCGGGCGCTCGTTCTTCGCGATCGCTGGGCCGCGCTTCGCCACGTGGCGTCCTGCCCTCTGGTGATGGGTCACACGTTGGTGAACATCGAGGCGGTTTCCGGTCACAGGCTGCTGTGGGGACACGTGTGTCCGGCTTGTGGTGTGGACTCGCATTTCCTGTTTTCTCGGGTAAGTACCCAGGAAACGAACGGCCGCAGAGTACGGCAGGTGTTTGTCGAAGTCTGAAGACACTGGCAAGGGCGTTTCCACGAATTCCCGCAGCCACGTGGGGGCGTCCGGCCCCACATGGCCCCGCCTCCCCCTGGCGTGGCTCACCTCTTCCTTCAGCGTGCGTGGCTGGCGGCAGCTCGGCTTCTCATCTTTACTCCCTGGTAACTAGTGACGTCGATGTCATCTTCATTCCCCTTGCTGTAACTTTGTTGGTGAAGTATCTCTCCAGGTCTTCCATTTTAAATCGAAGAGTTGGTCTTGTTACTGAGTTGTAAAAGCTCTTTACGTGTTGTAGATACGAGGATGTGTGTTCGCGAGTATTCCTCCCCCATCTAACCGGTCCTTCTCGTTTACGGAACAGTGCCTTTTAAAGACAAAAAGATCTCAATTTTAATGAAGTCCCATTTATTGCTTTTTCCTTTTTTATGCTTTCTTCTTAAGGACTCTTACTCTTTCCCAAACACTTAACTACTAAGATTTTCTTCTCTGCTTTCTTCTGGTAGTTTTAGCGCCTGTCTTTAGGTCCGCGAGTTAATTTTTGTGTGCCGTGTAAGTGATGGGTCGAGACGCACAATCTGTTACGTGAGCGTCCAATTGTTGCAGTGCCGATTGGTGAAAAGGTTGTCCCTGAGCCACCCAACCACACTGACACCTTTTCAAAAGTTGACTTAGAAGATCGCGGGCTCGCTTTTGGGCTGTTTATTCCGACGCATCGGTCAGCAAATCCGTCTGTGCTTTGATTACTGTAGCTTTATAAGGAAGCTTGAAATAAATGAAGATAGTCCACCGAACTTGTTCCTTTCTTGCAAGTCGCCCGATTTCCTCGGGTCCTTTGCATTTCTGTATAAATTTTAGAAGCTTTTATAAGGGAGCCTGGTGGGATTTTGTCTGGGATTGCACTGAACCCAGGGATGAGCCGGGGGAGGTTGGATCTACCGAGATCGAGTTTCTGGCCCATGGGCGTTGTACACTTCCCCGGGGAGAGACCGTTCATTTACATCTTTAATTTCTGTCAGGGAGCGTGTCATGGTTTCCAGAGTAAAGGTTTTATACATCTTCTGTCAGACACCTAAGTATTTCCTATTTTTTATGCTGTCGTCCTTAGTGTTTCTTTGTTACGTTTGGTTTCCGATTATTCGTTGCTGGTATTCGAAACTGTAATTTTGGTATCTGACGTCTCGAATCTTGCCTAATTCAGTTCTGTCTTCTAGTGGCTTTCTTAGTGGCTTCTGTGGATTTTTTACATTGACAGTCACGTCTTCAAATAACGGCTGTTTTAGTCTGGATGCCCGTTCGTCTTTCTTGCCCAACTGCACGCTGCCCCCGCAGCGTGGGGT
Source organism: Paguma larvata (assembly GCA_030068075.1). Classification (NCBI taxonomy): domain Eukaryota; kingdom Metazoa; phylum Chordata; class Mammalia; order Carnivora; family Viverridae; genus Paguma; species Paguma larvata. Next base: position 184,113 of record JAINVK010000397.1, on the reverse strand, counting down.
CCGCCGGAGGCGGGCGGAGCGACATCCCCGCCTTCTCACCCGTGGTAGGAGAAACGCACTGAGCCCCTCGCCGCCGAGCGTGATGTCAGCAGGTGTCCGTAGACCTTCTTTCGCAGATCGAAGAATAACCTTCTAATACAGATGCTTGGGAGGTTCGTGAACGCAGGTGGATGTGGGATTTTGTCAGGCGTCTTTTCTGCATCTCCTGAGCTACTCATGGCGAATCGTGTTGATTGATTTTCAAAAGCTAAGCTTGTGTTCCGGGATAAACCCTGCTTGTTCGTGTTGTATTTGTTACCCTCTGCGTGGGCTTTGCACTTCATTTGCTACAATTCTGCTAGGAACTTTTGCATCTCAGCTCGTGAGGGATATTTTCTATAGTTTTCTTACAACGTTTCAGATCTGGTACCAGAACAATGCTGTCATGGTTGAGTGAGTTGGGCTGTGTTCTCTTCATACGGGAGAAGACTTTGTGCAGAAGTGGTCTTGTTTCTTCCCTATGCGCATGGCGGAATCCATCGGTCAACCTTTCTGGGCCTGGGTTTCTCTTTCTAGGAAGGTTGTTAACTAGATTCTGAACGTACTTAACAAAACATCCAGACTACTTATTTCTTCTTGAGTAAGCTTTGGTATTCTGTACGTTTGAAGGAATTCGTTCATTTAACTCAAGGTTTCAAGTTAATTGGCACAAAGTTGTTCACGATACTACGTTTTCGTTTTAACAGCTGTGGGGCATGTAGTGATGTCTCTTCTCTCCCTCTTGATATTGGTAATTTGTGGTCTTTTTGGCGTGTGATGGGTCTGACTAGAGTTTCCTTGATTTTATTGTTCTCAAAGAACCCACTTTTGATTTGGGGTTTTAGTGTTTCTGTTTTGTGATTTCGTTGGTTTCTTCACTGATTTTTGTTCTTTTATTGTGCTTACTTGGTGTCACTTGGCTGTCCTTTTTCTAGTTTAAAAAAATTTTTTTTAATGTTTATATTTGAGAGAGAGAGAGAGAGAGAGAGAGAGCACAAGTAGGGGAGGGGCAGAGAGAGAGGGGGACACAGAATCGGAAGCAGGCCGATTCTGCTGGTAGCACAGATCCTGACGTGGGGCTCAAACTCGAGAAACATGAGATCATGACCTGAACTGAAGTTAGACGCTGAACCAACTGAGCCCCCCGGGTGCCCCTTCTAGTTTGTTAGGGTGGAAGCTGAGAACTTCGGTTAGAGGCCCCCCGATACAGAGTTTAGTGGCGTGTGTTGCCCCTAAAGACTTCACTTGCATCCCACAGATTTCGATGCATTGTGTTATTTTCATTGCATTCAAAATATTTTCTGGTTTCCTTTCTGTTTCCTTCTTTGATGCCTCGAGCCCCCAGGAGCATAGGACTTACTGCCCCAACATTTGAGGATTTTCGAGGTATTTTGTGATCCTGACTTCTACTCTAATTCGTTTCTGGTCAGAGAAAATACTTAATAAGATTCGATGCTTTTTTAGTGTATTAAGATTTGTTTTGTGGTGCCGGCATATGGTTTGTGTTGGTAAGTAGCCCGCCGGGCTCAGGAAAACAGTGCGTATTCTGCTGCTGGGAAGACCGTCCTGTAGACGTCGACCAGGTGGCCGTGGCCGGCAGCGGGGTCTCCTGCGTCCTGTCTGGTGGCCTGTCTGCTGACGTGCGGGTGATCGCAGGGCACCCAGGCCTCCAGCTGCAATTACGGGGCTGTTGGCTCGTTCTTCCAGAGCTGGTCACTCTTACAGTGTGCTGTGAGGCTTTGTTATTGGCGTGTCAAGGTTTGGGGCTGCGTGTTCTCTGATGAATGGGCCCCCTTATCACTACAAAGCCACCTTCTTTATCCCCAGTCGCGTCCTTCGCTCCGAAATCTACCTCGTCAGATACTAACGTAGCCACTGGGGCGTTGTTTCCTCAGTGTGCCCGTACCGTGCGTTTTCCACTTCCCTCCCTTCTGACCTGCGTGTGTCTCTATATCCGAAGTGTGCGTCTTATGTGAAGCACATTCTGAGTCTTACCCGAGTCAAAATGTTTTCCTCTTAATGCGTCCCTTAAGCTCATTTGCGTTTATTTGCATTTATTAGCACGGCTGAGGCTCCTGGGCTCGGCTGTCACTGTCTTCCATAATCGTGTGTATGTTGTCACAGCTGCCGTGTTGGTGCCACACACGGGATGCTCCCTTCTGCTCCGACAGCTACGTGTGCAGTCACGCCTGTGACGTCTCCCTGGTCCCTGCCTAGGCTGTCACCGTCCTGTCACCGCCTGCCACATTGACGCCCGTCCACACCGCTGCGTGTTCCCCTGCCGCCCACACACACCTCTGGCCTCCTGTGTTTCAGCCCCCAGAGCCCGGGTGACAACTGGGTGCCCGGGGTGGTTGGGGGGTAGAAAGTCATGCAACGTGGTTGTGGTTCTCAGTCGAGGGGTCACGGGTGGCCTTGCTGGGCAGTGTGGCTGTGTGAGCAGGGGAAGGACAGAGTCACGCAAGTATTTCAGTCATAGGTGCTCCCAGCAGAGGGGACAGCAGGTGGCCGAGGCCCCTGCCCTGCGCCAGCCCCTGCCTGGCTGGCCCTTCTGTGCCGGAGCTGGACAGGACCTCAGCCACCTGCCTGTGCCCCCCTCCCCCCTGGGAGCCTCGTCTCCTGCTGCAGAGTGTTAGGGATCCCGGGGCTTGTGGGCTTGTGGGTGGGACGGCGGGGGCGCACTGGCCTCAGGACAGGAAGGCGGTCAGATCTGGGGAAGGACAGACCCACTGGCAGCACAGATGTGCCAGTGTCTCCCATGTGGGGGGTGGCACACGCAGCCCCCCAGGGACAGCGTGAGTGGCGGGACAGCACGGGTGCATGTGGTGGAGCATGTGCCAAAAACACTTCTTTAAAATGTATTTTAGGGGCGCCTGGGTGGCTCAGTCGGTTAAGCGGCCGACTTCGGCTCAGGTCATGATCTCACTGTCTGTGAGTTCAAGCCCCACGTTGGGCTCTGTGCTGACGGCTCATCAGCCTGGAGCCTGCTTCGGATTCTGTGTCTCCCTCTCTCTCTGCCCTTTCCCTGTTCACACTCTGTCTTTATGTCTCTTGAAAATAAATAAATGGTAAAAAAAAAAAATTAAAATGTATTTTATAAAACAGACCATTTTTCACAGCATTTTTAAGCTTACAGAGACACTGAGTGGAAGGTACTGCGGGCCCCCCCCAGCCCCCCGCCAGCACCCCTGACCGGTTCCGTCTCGCCTCCGCGAGTGGCCGATCGTCGCCATCAATGAGCCAATGTGGCTCTGTTACCGTTCGCTCGAGTGCACTCTTGACGTTAGGGTCACCCCTGGTGTATTTTCCGTGGGTGACGGGGAGGGCGCCCCGTAGCACGCTGAGGAGTGTCCCTGCCCTAAAGGTCACCCGTGTCACCTGCGTGCACGCTCCCTCCCCTGCACCCCTGCAGCTGCTGGTCTTCCACTGTCTAGAACCGCGCCGACTCCCCCGTGGGTGCGTCCAAAGCAGGGTCCCGGCCCCGGGTTGGCCTCGGAGACGGGCGAGCCCCGGCCGCCTGTGGCCCACAGCCAGCGCCTCTCTTTCCCGGAGCGTTCACGCTTCTTGGCCTTGAACTGGGCGGTGCTCTGAGCATCTGCAGACTGAGGGCGTCCCCCGTACCCTCGGGGGGCAGGTCTGGGCTTGGCTGCGTTGAGGTTGGAGGTCGGGCTCTCCGATCTGGGGCCACAGGGCTCGGATGTGGGCCCAGGCAGCTGTGTGTCTGGGAGGCCCCAGGCCCACACGTACCCTGTTGTGTTTGGGCACCGGCCTCCCTTTGCCCCTGGCCCGCGCCCTGCTGTCCCTTGTCCAGAGCGTGCTGGCCACCAGCCTGGCTCCTTTCCTCGGCCAGGCCTCACGAGCACCCACAACATGGCAGACAGGACAGACCTCCTCCAAAAGAGAATTAGAGCTAGTCGCTGCCTTGTTAAGAACCCTCTGGAAGCTTCCCACGGCTGTGAAGGGACCTCCACACCCCTCCCTGTGACCCACAAAGCCCCTCAAGGCCCCGCCTCCTGGACTTGACCTCCCCGATGCCGGGCCTTTACCGTGCGCGCCCTCCTGTCCTACAGGCCGTAGTGGGGAGGTCACTTCCCGGGAGGCCCGCCCTCCACCGGCCCTCCGCCCTTGCTGCCTGGCCAGGCATTGGGTCCCTCCGAGAATGAGCCTTTTTGGTCACGGTGCTGGGGGTCTCTGCAGAGGAAGAGCCCCTGGCCTGTGGTTGGCTTTCTTCCGTGTGGGGCACCCTCACTGTCACCCCACCGCCCCCGCACCGGGCCGCTCTGGGGGTTAAGTGCAGTGGTGTGGGCGGAAGACAGAAGAAGCCAACATACTTCGAAGGTCACAGAAAGCTCAGAACTCTGCAAATTCCCTACTGAGCAGCTCCAAGTGTGCGCGGGGGGCGGGGCGGGGGGCTGGAACGCCGCCGAAGTGAGCTGGGGCCCGGGGTACATCTCCCTCCCAAGGTCGGAGTGCGAGGGCGGGGCCCCAAGTCGGCGCCTGAGCCCAGGTCCCCGAAGGCAGATGGGACGTGGGCGGCGAGTGCGGGGCTGGTGGACGTGGCTTTCTGGGTGGGGCACGGTTCAGGAGCTTCTGGAAGGAGCCTGGAGGCCCCCCGTGGCTGCAGGGTGCACTGTGGGGGGCACCGGACTCAGCCCAGGACCCGGCTACAAATAGGGTTGGGGTCTCAGGTGTGAGGTGTGGGCGCGGGCCGGTTGTGGGCTTCTTGGCACCTGTTTCCTGGGCATTTCTAGTACACTCTGCCCAGCTGGAGGGTGTGAGCCAGATGGGGCGTGAGGCGCACCCAGGAGCTCTCGACGGAGAGGAGACTGGTGGCCCCGGGGGGTCACCGAGACGCAAGGTGACAGCATGCTGCGCTCGGTCCCCGGGGAAGTCACCGAGGAGGACGGCGGTCGGGGGGAGACCTCCTGGGGGGGGGGCGAGTGGGGACCGCAGCCCGAGTCCCGGGTGACAGGAGCTTGGCGGTCTGGCGAGGGCCAGGCGTCCGTCCGCTCTGGGCACTCGGGGTGGGGGGCTATTTCTGACTCAGGGCGGTTTTGTGTTTAAATCTCCCAGAACCGGGTCTTCGATGCCCAGCACCTCTGCGTCTCCTGAACGAACTCGCCTCTCGCGGAGGGTCCGCTTCCCGGCACGGCTCTTGGGCCGGCTTCGCTGTTGGTCTGGTTTCTTCCTCTCCTCCGCTCCTCTGGCCCGTGGGGCGCCGGCTCCCCGGCCGCGAGGCCACGCCCCTCTAGGTGTGCAGGCCAGCCAGTCCTGGCAAACGTCTGCGGTCGTGTGATCACGATCTGGAACTTTCCCTCCGGCCCCAGCAGTCCCCGGCGCCCCTCGGCGGCTCCCCCCGCCCCCGCGCCCCCGGCACCTGGTGACCACGGATGCTTCCCGTCCCCGTGGCCGTGCCTTTTCCAGAACGTCATGTGGACGGCATCCCGCACCTCGGAGCCGCGGCGTCTGGCTTCTCTCACGGCAGGACGCAGGGGAGCCTCGTCCCCGCCGCGGCGTTCACGGCTTTGTTTCCTGCTAATTGGAAGGGATAAAATGTACCAGCTTGTTTATCCGTTCACAGGCTGATGGACATCTGAGCCGTTTCCAGTTTTCTGCTGTTATGATTAAAGCCGCCCTGATTATTGCATACAGGTTTGGAGCGGGCCCTCCGTCTCCATTCCTCTGGGGGGAAGCCCTTGGAGCCGGCGGCCGGGCCGCGCTGACCCTGCCGAGAAGCCCGCGCCGTTTCCCACGTTTGCTCCTCGTCCCGTCCCTCCCGTCCACGCACGACCCCGTCGGCACGCCACGCTTCCCCGTCACGCTTTTGATGGCATCTCCCCAGCGGCCCCGCACGTCTTTCCCGGGGCCGCTCCCCACGCGCTCGCCCTCTCTGACAAAAAGGGCTCCGTTTGGTGCCCGCCTCGGCGAGCGGGTCCTCTGTCCCACCGTCGGGTCGTAACAGTGGTTGGTACGTTCTAGACCCAAGTCGAGACGTCACGTTTGGACGATCGAATGTGTGTTTCGCCAACGTTTCCGTCCCCCCTGCCCCCCGGCCGTGGTTTCTCCTCGCTCCTCATTCTGTCTTACCGGAGAGCACAAGTTTTTAATTTTGACAAAGTCCAATTTTTCAGGGTTTTTTTTTTTTTTTTCTTTAAAGGTTCATGTGTTTTGTGTCCTGTCTAAGAAATATTTGCCTAATCCAGGGTTACGAAGCCTTCTCTCCTATTTTTCTGTAGAAATTTTATAGCTTTACATTCTGTGTTTATATCTGCGATCCATTTCAAGTTTAATTTTATATGCAGTGACAGGTATTAAATCTTTCTTGCATGTGGTTATCCAGCACCGTTTTTCCATCGAATTAGTTTGACACCTTTGATGAAAATCAGTTGGCCATATGCGTGGGTCTGCTTCTGGACTTTCTAATCTGCTTTGCCACCACCGCGCTGCCTTGAGTAATGCGACTTTCACAGCGAGCCTTGAAATCAGGCTGCGTTAAGCCCTCAATTTTGTTCATTTTCAAAAGTATGCTGGCAATTCTGGTTTCTGCATTTCCATGTAAATCTTAGCATCGGTTTGTTAATTTCTACCAAAAACAAAAAACAAAAAAACAAAGACAACAAGAGAAAAAGCAACAAAAAAAAAACCCTGTCGGAATGTCGGTCGGTGAATTTGCGTGTCCCGCGGATCTTGTGTCTTCTGCTTCATGAACACGCTGTGTCTCTCTGCTTTTCTAGTTATTTTTCCGTGTCCCTCATCCGCGTTTTGTGGTTTTTAGTGCGCAGATCTGCTGTGTGATTGGTGTGATTTGTTGCTCTTTCGTGACTCCGGCATTACCGAAACGGGACACTTTTCTTAACTTCGCTTTTTGATGGCTCGTTCCTAGCGTGTTGACCTTGTGTCCTGTGGCTTTGCTCGCCTTATTAGTTCTGGAAGCTTTTGTTTTTTTGTTTTTTTGGTAGATTTTTTAGAATTTTCTGCGGAGGTGACCGTGTTGTCCCAAACAAAGTCAGGGTTTTAAAAAAAATTTTTTTTTCCTTTTCAATCTCTGTGCTTTGTGTCCCTTGTTCTCGTTTCGTGCAGCAGCTGGGCCTCCACGGCGACCTTTCAGTAAACAGTGAGGAGAGATCAGCCCCCTCTTCTGCTTCCTGATCGGGGGCGGCGGGGGGCGGGGGGGACACTCGGTCCCTCGCCGTGAAGTGGGAAGCTAGCCGTGGCTCTGGGCGTGCCCCTCCCCGGCCGAGGAAGCCCCTCTCTTTCCACGTTGCTGGGAAGAGCGGACGCCGAGTGCAGCTGCTGGATTTCATCAGATGCTTCTCCTGCATCGATTTTGTGGGGTTTTTTTTCTTTCTACTTTATTAACACGGTGAGCCACACCGAGTGATTTTCAAACCCTAAACCGACCCTGAATTCTTACTCTAAAGCCCACTTGGCCATGATGTGTTTTTAAAAACGATTTTGCTGACCATATTTGATTTGATTTGGCAAATTCGGCGGAGAGTTCTCACATCCGTGCTCACGAGGGAGCGTGTCGGAGGTTTCCTAGCTCACGGCGCCTTTGCTTTTGGCGTTAGGTGCGCAGTTGGGAAGTGTTCCCGCTTTTTGGTTCCGGAAGATTCAGGGCCGGAGTGACAGGACGTGGAGAGCCGTCAGGCCTCGGGTTTTCTTTGCGGGAAGGTTTTTGGTGAGAAATTCAATTTTCTTCACAGGCTCAGGGCTATTCTGTTTATCTGTTTCTTCCCGAGTAACTTGGTAGTTTGTGTCTCTGATATTTGTCCCCAAGGAGCCGGCCACCCCCCATCTTAGGACCAGGGTCAGTCCCCTCTGTGGGGACGGGGGTCCCAGGGCCCTCCTCGGTGCCCTGACGGGGGGCACGGCCTGGAGGCCTGTGTCTCGGAGCTGCTCTGGGCCCCCGTCCGAGCTGGCCGTGCAGCCGCGCACCCCCTGCTCTGGTGACGGGGACGCAGTCGGCGATGGAGGGGCCCAAAGATGTGTGACCTTCCCTGTTTCCTCCCGGCCCCGCTCCCGGCAAGGCCACCCCTTCCCGGAGGAATGAAATTCAACCAGAGGGCCCTTGGAGCCCACGGCAAGCCCGCTTTTGTCTTACGCTTTTACTCTGTAAACTCCGGCCCTAAAACAACATACATCCTTCTGAAGCTGTTCACATATTAGCTCTTAAAACAGCAAAATCCGTGCACAATTTCCTCTCAATCCCTTAAAACATTCCTGAAAGAAAAAAAAAAAAACTGTTTAAATTCAGCGCCTGTCATTAAAACCCCTGGATGTGCAGAGCCAGGCGAGGTCCCCGGCCGCCAGGACACGGGGAGCAGGGCCTCCGCGCACACGCGCCCCGCGAGGACCCGAAACCCACGCAGGCCCGCGCCCCCCCCGCCCCCCGGGCCGGCCGGCAGCCCCCCGCCGCCTCCGCTAAAGCAAACACCATTGAAACCGAGGCAGAGCCTTTCAGCACTTCGACCAGATAATTAGAAAGGGTTTTCATCCCCGAGTCGCTCTTGGTTTGGTGAACTTCTCGTTCTGGGTAAATTCTCAAATAAGACATTTTTAGAAGCTCGGGCTCTCGGCAAATAAAAACTCGGCCGCCTCCTCCGCCCTCTCTCCCCCAGCCCAGCCGGCTAAGGTGGCCATCACAGGGGTGGGACTTCTTTGGGGTTAAGAGCCCTCGGCAGTGAGGTTCCGGGGCTGAAAATAAACCCCGTTTAGCCGGCCTGGAGACGGAAATAGCCCTGCCTGGGGAAGACGGGGGATTTGCTTTAAATACGTGCAAAGCTGGCGGCCGGGCGGCTGCCGGGGACTGCAGCTGGGCACGGGCGGTCTCGGGGCCTCCCGCGCCCCGACCACAGATTACAGGGCGGCCCGCCCGGCTCCTCCTGCGTGCGAGAGGCCCCGAGTGTGATTCACGGGGTTCCTGGCCCCCAGGCCACGCGGCGGGGCTCACTGGGAAGCCCCCACCTGCCTTTTCGACTGTTTAGTGCCATGGACGCCGTGCTCCCCCCCCACACCTTTCCTGCCGGCCGTCAGCCTGGGGCACCTCTCGCGGCACCTCGGGGGTCTGTCCAGAGCCAAGCTTTCCGGGGAGCAGGGAAGGCACAGGCCAGCGCTCGCCCTCCCGCAGACGGGCGCCGTCTCACCGAGGCCCATAGGACCCCTTCCCGGGAGGAGAAAACGTCGGGCCTGTGAGCCGGGCGTCTGCACCCAGACGACAGCCCGGAGGCCCCCAGACACCGCCGTTCCCTGCGGGCCCGAAGCCCACGATCGAGGGGTCGCTATGCGGACTTCTTCTGGGGCTGGGAGGGGAGGGGAGACTCGTCCCAGCCTCCAGCGGCTCCTTGCTTCGTAGACATGCCCCCCCCACCTCTGCCCTGTCTGCGCACGGCACTCTCCCTGCTCGCGTCCGTGTCTCCCCGCTCAGTCAGGACACCAGCCCTGTGAGATGAGGGCCCGGCCTGGTGACCTGGCTCAATAATTACATCTGCAAAGACCCTCTTTCCGAATAAGGTCCCGGTCGCCGGGCCGTGGGCTCAGGACTTCAGCATACGAGTTTTGGGGAGACAAGCTCCAACCCCAAAGGGTGTCTGGGCAAAGGGTGAGGAGTGGGAGACACTCAGGAACTGCTCAGGTGCGGGAGGTAGGTGGCCCTTGGGGACTATTGTCACCCTGGGTGGGGCGCTGTGCTTGGAGCCAGGGACTTGGTCAGAGGGAGACAGGGGAGGTCTCTGTGCTCAGGAATTCTTGAAAAAGTTGCAGGGTGCCGTTGATGCGGGAGAAGGGACGGGGAGGAGGCGAAGTCACACGGGCGCCCGTCTCACTGGGGAGGGAGCCGTCGGGGAGGCTGCAGTAGAAGCTCTTCGGCCCGGGGCAGGGGCTGTTCCGAGCCTCGGGGGCGAGGGGCAGTGGTGCAGAGGGAGAGGAAGGGTCCAGCGAAGCCTGCCCGCTCAGGGCTGAGGAGGAAGCGACGCTATGCTGGCCGCCTCTCCAACTCGAAAGAAAGCGAAAGAGACGGCGTCGGGCAGCACACGGTCAGGAGATGGGCTCGGGCGTGTCCAGGCCCACACTAAATGCGAACGGCCTGGGAACCTCCGCTAAAAGGCAGAGGACTCTCAGAAAGGGTTTTAATTGTATTTTTAACAAATACGTTGTCCAGAGGAATTCAGTGAAGCAAACTAATCACGGGCACCGGAAGGCCAAGGAGCGGCCGAGCGAGCCCACGCAGACGCAGCCAAGCCCGGGCAAGGCCCCGTGTCCGAGGAGACGGGACCGTAACCTCTGACGTGTCACACGCAGAAGAGCTGGGTGCAGCGCAAGCCACTGGGAACGCGGGTTCAACGTGGTCGCTGCAGGAGACCCACTGGGCCTCCCGGGACGGGACAGTTCTGGTGGACACAAAATGCATGAGGGTGTGGACAGCCCATGTCACGGTGGGTTCTAGCGGTAATCTGAAACGGTGGTCCCCGTTGCCCAAGGCCACGAACCAGGCATCCCCAAATGCCGCCCCGAGGGGCTCACCGATATACAGCGTGGGCAGGGCTCCGCGGGGACGGCTCCGCCTGGCGTCAGCTGCGGGCTCCGCCGCCGGACCGACCGGCGGGCCCACCGGGCAGCGAGGCCCTCTTCCCCAGGGGGCACGGCTTCCTCGAGGCCCGGCTCCCTGGGTGGGAGGTGAGGGCACCCGGTTTCGGTGCGTGGAGCCCAGACGTGGAGGGAGGAGTGTGGGGGACTCCTTGGGACGGCGTTTTAAAACCAGCACCGCAGCTGGGCAGCTTTCCGGCGGAGACCTCTAGCTCCTCGAGCCCACGAGCGTCGTAAAGCCATCATTTCACCCAGCTGCGAAAAACTAAACCGACACGCTTTGAAAACCTGGGCTGAAGTTGGCCGCGATCAAAGCCCCACGCGATGTGAAATCAAGGATTATAGGGTTACCGCAAAGGCTTGGCTCTTTGGGAATCGGGCCCCGCTCGTGTAAATGACCCCAGGACAAAGAGGAGGTGGGTGGCCAGTGTGCCCAGCACGCGGGGCCACGGAAAGCATCCCTCTGCGAGACGGGAGGCGCTTTCCGGTCCAAGCTGCTGGCTGCAGGGACGACTGGCTCAAAAGCCGTCCTCCGTTTCCCTTGCTCCCAAGGAGGCCGTCCCGGGAAGCCCCCGTGTGGGGTGTCGGGGCGTCTGTGCTTCACCCCTTTGGCCAACTGGGCCTGTGGTGCTGTCCTGCCATGTCTGATGCGGCTGGGGGTGCCGGTACCAGGTGAGCCCAGGGCACTGGCCCCAGCCAGGGTTCCAGGAGTGGGGGAGCCTTGTGACACCCCCAGGCAGCTGCCGTGAACAGGGCTGAGGGAGGCAGCCGGCCCCCCAGCGGCCTGGACGGCGGGCCGCCCTCGAGCAGCCTGCCCGGGCCAGCAGCGTCGTCGGCCCCTCACCAGGCCAGGGGACCAGACGGCAGCTGTCGCCCACTTTCAGGGCAGGGCCCGGCTGCTGCGTAGGTGGGAACACCCTTCCCCTTGGTGACGGGTCAAGGCTCAGGGCCTGTCCTGCCTGGGCTGCAGAACGGCCACCCCAGACAGCCGGCAGGTGGGGCCGCTTCTCGGGAGAAGGCGGACCAGTGCCTCCTGAGTCGCCCCAAACCTGGGACTGGGTTGAGCGGCTAGGGCCACGCCCAAGCTGCATCCCGGCCATCGGCCTCCGGAGGGGGGACTTCTGCCTCCTCGGGGTCCGATGACTCGTGGGGCCCTCATGGGAATTCAGGGTGGCTGGCCTGTTGGGGAGAGGCTGTGGGAGGCACCCCAAACCACCAGTGACTTCAGGCAGGTGGGCCCCAGCCCCGTGTGGGGGTGGGGATCCACATCCCAACGACAGGGAAATAGTGTCTGGCCTGGGGGCACCGTGGGTCTTCCTGGGTCCCCCGCCCCCCCCAGAATGCAGCACTCACCCTGGACTGGGCTTCTAGAATGAAGGCAGACCCCCAGCTTGGGGAGATAGCTGAGGAGATGGGGAGGGTCCTGGGCTGGGTGGAGTCCCACAGCCTTGGCGGGAGGGCGGGCGGGCCAGGGAGACACAGGTCGGGTCCAGGTGGAGGCGTCAAAGGCTTAGGGTGCGTCACACAGGGTCAGGGGTCAGATCGGGAGGGGCCCTCTGTGCTTCGGGCAGAGTGGGGGTCCTGACACGGGTCTGGGCCGGGCTTGGGCCTGCAGGGGCGCAGGCTGGCGCGCGGGCTCCAGACCAGGTCGGGGTTCTCCCCGCCTCTGTGCCGAGCCCCCTCCCGCCTGCCGCCGGGGAGGTCGCTTCCCTCTTGAGGCCGTTCACCACCACCCCGTCTCCACAGCTCAGAGGGCCTCTCTGATGTCAGCCCCTGCCCCCCACGGCCCTGGAGGCAGGCGCCGCCCGGAACCCCGCTTGATGGATGAGGACGCTCAGACCTCAGAACGGCTGTGGGGGCCACCGGGGTCACCGCCCGGGGTGTTTGGCCATGCCGTCTCCCGCCGCCCCGTGGGGTAGCGGGGCCCTCCGCAGCCCGGCCTCCCCTGCCCCTCTGGTCCCAGTGCAGGGCTCCCCCCCAGGCAGCAGGGACCCCTTCCCTGCACTTCAGGGGCCGACTCGGAGCAGGCCGTGTGGAGCAGGGAGCAAAGGGGTCCAGGGCACGTGGGACCCCGACGCGGGCCTCTCTGCCCCGTGGCGCCCGCCCCGAGGTGGGACAGCACCGGCGGGGTGAGGGCGGGGCCGGCGCTCCCCGGGGTGGGCGGCGAGTGCGCGCCGAGGGCCCCAGCTGTGCCCAGCACATGTCACCGGGAGGCCCCGGAGCCCTCACCGCGGGCGCGCGGCTGGGAGCAGCTGGCCACGGGCAGCTCCCGAACAAAGGGCGCTTTGAGCCCGCACGCCTGCTCCGCGCTCTTCAGCCGGCTGACGGGCCCGGGAATGCGGAGGCTCCCCTGTGGCTCGTCGGGTCCCACTTGGAGTCAGAACAGCTGGGGCCGCCCTGTGCTGTGGGGACCTCGGCCCCCCGCGGGGACGCCTCCTGCCTCGTGGGAGGAGGGGAAGGGCCTCACACTGGTTGCCCACAGCCCTGCTCCGATGGGTGGCCCGGTCCCGTCTCCATGTCCCCCCACCCCCCTCCCCCGCTGCCCCAGGTGTCTGGAACCCCCTTCTCTGCCGGCAAAATCCTGTTCACCCCGGGAAGTATGGGCATCCGGCCCCCCATGGAGGTCTTGGGGGGGTGGCCAGGAACTCCTGCAGAACGGTTCCCCCCCCCCAGCCCAGGCTGCATCCCCAGTGGGCCACGTCCGGAACCCACAAGGCCACCGGGGAGGCAGCTAGCTATTTGTCCTTGACCCTAATTCCTGCTCTCTCTCATTTCTCACCTGACAGCCCTCGGGCCCCTCCGCCCCCCGGTCCCCGGCACTTAATCCTTGGCGGCCTGGCCTTCCATCTCCCTTCAGTGTATTTCATCTTCGAGATAACAGAGCAGCAAAACATCAGAGACCGCAGGAGTTGCGAGGATAAGGATCTGGGGGCCGCCTTGATGTTGAGCAAAAGAAAAAATATTTTCCATCCCAAGAGTCGGGACGTGAGCTCAGCTAATCCGAGCGGGTTTAACCTGCAGGCCATCCTTGCTATCTGTCACATGTGAGCGGTTCGTGGCGGGGACGCTCCCGGTGCTTCTAAGTCCCGCAAGGCCGGCACCACCGAGCCTCAAGACACACGGGCTTTCGACAGCGGTCTTCCCGTGATGAGGATTCAGTAGCTGATAAAGAAGGAACAATAGATAAACCCACCAGCGACCTTCGTCCCTCTCCTTCGGTCCGCGGGGTTACGAAAGGCTTGAGCAATCGCCAACCTTTTCCCCGTGTGCGCTCGCCGCGGGAGCAACCTGATAAGCCCCGTGCTGTTCTGAACCTTTATCTCCCCTCCCGGGATCTGCGGACCTGCTGTCCCAACACCGTTCCCCCAAAACTCGGAGGGCCGCGGAGGGCCGGGGCGTCCGTGCGCCGCGCGCACGCTTCCGTGACTTCCGGTTGGTTTCCCTCCGTCCGCTGAGACCCAGTGTCTGTCAGCCAGAGTGGCGGGATTTCAGGCGAGGCCCTCACAGTGCGGTCCTGGGACGAGGCACGTCCGAGGCAGGGCCCGGAGCCTCCGGGGGGGGGGGGGGTGGAGTTTGTGCGGTGGCACACGCGCCCTGTCAACACTCGGATGAAATCGGGCAAGGAGCGTTCAGAGACCCCACCTCACGGCCACCCCCCCGCCCAGCCTAGCCCCTTGCACGTTGCTCGCCCTACCGTCCCCGCAGGAGGGGACCCGTCCCTGCAGGAGGGGACCGGGCGGGGGGCCTGGTCTTGCTCAACGAGCTCCCTTAACACCGAGCTAGCAGCGGGTCCGTGAAGACAGAGCTCGGGGCCCAAGGCCGACCGCACGGTGACTGTGCGCAGCCCCTGGGCGGGTGGCATTGGAGGCCATCTCTCTACCCTGTGGGCCCCCCGAAGGCCGTGTCTGTTGTGGTCAAGCACGCAAAACACCATGTCCGCCATTTCCAAGGGCGCAGTCAGCGGCATTCAGGGGGTTGTGCAACCTCCACGCCCTTGTGGTTCCAGAACTCTCCCGACCACCCCGAGGACAGCCCCTACCCAGGGGCGGCCGCTCCCCATTCCCCCCCCAAACCCCCGCCCTGGCATCCACTAATCTGCTTTCTTTCCATAAAATCGTGGTGAAACACACATACCGTAGGCTCCGTCATATCTGTGTCGAGGTGCACACAGGGCTCTGGGCGCTGTGCACGGTCACGCTGTTGCGCAGCCGTCCCCACCCTCCGTCTCCAGAACTTTCCATCTTCCCAAACAGAAACTCTATCCCCGTGAAGCACAGACCCCCAGCTCCGGGGCCCACCATGCCACTTTCTTTTTTAAGAAAAAAAAAAAAAAAACAAAACAGGGGCGCCCAGGTGGCTCAGTCGGTTGAGCATCTGACTTCAGCTCAGCTCATGATCTCACGGTTCCTGAGTTCGAGTCCTGCGTTGGGCTCAGTGCTGACGGCTCCGAGCCCGGAGCCTGCTTCAGATTCTGTGTCTCCCTCTTACTTTCTGCCCCTCCCTGCTCATGCCCTGTCTCTCTCTTTCAAAAACAAATAGACATTAAAAAAAATTTTTTTTAATTTCGATTTATTTGAAAAAGCAAAGCAATTCACTTATTTCCCACCCCCCCCAGCAGTCCAGTCCCCGAAGCCGTGTGCTTCGTTTCACGTGTCCGTGTGGATTCCACACAAGTGACGTCTCTTTCTGACGGCAGTTACCGCGGGCCCCTGGGATCCATCCCGTCGCTGCAGATGGCGGAGCCTCATTCTCCTTCCCGGCCGCCACCGCGTGTGTATTCTTGCTGCTTCTCCTCGGGCCGCAGACACCGCTGCCTCCCTGAATTGGCTGTTGTCAATGATACCGCGGTGAGGGGCGCTGGGGCTCAGGCGGCGCAGCGTCCGAAGTTGACTCGGGTCATGATCTCTCCGTTCGAGAGTTCGAGCCCCGCGTCGGGCTCTGTGCTGACGGCTCGGAGCCTGGAGCCTGCTCTGGATTCTGGGTCTCCCTCTTTCTCTGCCCCTCCCCTGCTTACGCTCTGTCTCTCTCTCTCTCTTAAAAATAAACAATAATAATAATAATAATACTAATACTGCAGTGAACGGGAGGCAGGTATCTTTTTGAGTCAGTTTCCGCCGTCTCTGGGTGAGTACCGGGAGCGGAATTACTGGATCTTACGAGAACTTTAGCTCTCTGAGGAACCTCCACCTCGGCCCCGCGGCGGCTGTGCCGGAGCGTTCCTGCCAGCGGCACACGAGGGCGGGCTCCCTCCACGTCCTCGCCAGCCCGTGTGACCGCTTACCTTTCTTGTTCGAGCCTCCCTGACGGGCGCGAGGGGCCGCCTGGAGGCGGTTTCCACCCGCGAGGCCCCGGTGGCGAGGGACGGGGAGCGCCCTTCTGGGTGTCTGCCGGCCGTCACGTCTTCTCTAGAGAAACGTTTGTTCAAATTCCTCACCTATTTTCCAGTGCTGCTCTTTGTTCGAACTTGTTCGTAAGATAGCGCTGAGCCACGCCAGCAGCACGGCCTAGAGCCCCCCGACGCCCGGCACTGGGGAGACCCCTGGGGAGAGCCGGACGCCGGCCGGAAGCCCATGGAATGACACGGGGGGCTGGTTGGACGCTTGGACCCGCGAGGTGCGTGTCTCAGCTCTTGGCAGATGGTAGATGCTTGGGTCTGCCCTCTGGTCTCCGCGCCCACCCTGGCCCACCGGCCCCTCGGCCAACCGCGGGTGAAGCCAACCGCGGCCAGGGTGGGTGGGCCCCCTTCGTCCCTCTGGTCTGACTGTGGTCTCCGTGAGCTCCGGGACACCAGGGCAGCCTCCGTCCTTGTGTCTGCAGGGCAAAGCTCAGGGCCGTGCTCCGTCAATGTCCCGGCCTGCATCCTTGACCCCGCAGCACGGCCAGGGTCACGCAGGCGCCACACGGAGCTGCCCGAGAGGGCCCCCGGACGAGCTGTGGGGGCGCCACATGGCTTCCACAGGGGTGGTGGGTGCAGCTCCCAGGGTGGGGGGCGTTGAGCTGGGCCGGGGAGGGCGTGAGGACCCAGAACGGGGAGCTGGGGTGGGGGGAGCACCTGGGCTGTGAGCTGGCCGAGGGCCAACGGGAGGCTCTCAGGATAGAGTAGGGCTGAGGCCCTGGGAAGGGGGCCAGAGACCCTGACCCGCTGGTGTGAACAGTGGAGCCACAGGAGCAGGGCCTGGGGGAGGCGGCAGCTGTGGGCAGGCTCTGGGGGGGCCCTTTAGTTCAGCTTCGGGGCTTGCCTAGGGCCTGGAGGAGCCTTGGGCCTGCTCCTGCCAGGGTGGAGAAAGCTCAGGCCACAGAGGGTGGCCAGGGTCACCCTTCCCGCGTCTGGGCCCCCGGGGCTGTGAGCCGGCCTCCCTTAGCCCGGAACTGGGAGGAGGCGGCCCAGCGGTCTCCCAGGAGCCTACTGTGGGCTGGGGACGTCGTGCCCGGGTTGGGGGTGGCACCACGGGACGACAGAGGTCAGGCCTCCTGCGGGCTCCCCCCGCACCGGGCTTCACAACGGACGGTCAAGGCCTGTCCCTGCCCACAGCAGCCCCCAGCCCTCCCGTGAGAACATCGCAGGGCCCCGGCTGGCCCACAGCCCCCGCCGGAGCCCAGGTCAGCGGACAGGTGGCTCCGAGCAATAGCAGGGGGCCGGGCCGGCCGGCACGCCTGCCCGTGGGGTGCTCGGGCCACAGCGAGCCCCCCGGGGCCCCGGCACGCGGCAGCCGGTTCCGAGGGCCTGCGGGCCAGCATCCCTCCCCACCGCCTCTCGCCTCCGGGCAGGAGAAGGCTGGGCCCCGTCCCTTCCCGGCGCGCCATCGGCACGGCACCGCCTGGGCCTGGGTCTCGCTCACCCACGGCGAGCGCCCCGCGTAGCCGGCCGGGCCTCGCGCTGCATTCCAGACTCAAACAGGATTTGAGGATTAGCATTGTTTTAGATTATTCCTACACCTCACCCCTCCAGGGGCGAATCCCCTCTCTCAGGCGGCCGGCCCTGAGGGAGCGGGGGCGCTCTGAGCTCCGGGCCGGGTTCCCCCCCTCTGACCCCCGCGTGCGGGACCGCGACGATGTGGGGGCTGGCGGGGGAGACTCGGCAGTCCATGATGGTTCCTTATTTTATTTATTTTAAGGTCTTTATAGGAGACATTTCTAGAGCTTCAGATCTGCTCGGGGCACAGCTGAGGAAGGGATTTAAATAATACAAAACGCATCAGAACAAGGATGAAAACCATGACGTGACTGATGAGCCGGGCGGTGTGTGGACACGCAGGGCCGGGAGGGAGGGAGGCCCCGGGGACGACTCTTTTGGGGACCCCGTAGTGGCCGCGTGACCCCTTCTCCGTGAAGATCTGGTGCTCTCGTCTCCACGTGGGGAGCACAGAGGTGACAGCCCAACACTGGAGGGCTCGTCCCGCCCGGGGGACCCGGCGGGGCCAGGTCTTAAGGGAACGAGCGAACAGGACCGAGCCTCGCGCTCAGGGAGCTGTCGGCCCGCTCGCACTGTCACCCGGCGAGGCCCCTGCCAGGCCGGACTCCGGGGGGGAGGGGGATCAGCATTGCCTTCTTCGCCTGAGCCGGAGTCTGGCTGCTGACATGCCACCCCTCCCCCCAGACCCCGCCGTGGCCCCGGCCTCGTGGTTGTCCTCTGCGCGGGCTCCAAAGGGCAGGTGTTTGCCACCCAGGGCCCACGCCTGCTGGAGCAGGCGTCAGAACCTCTCTCCTTTGTGAGGCTGGCGGCGCTCTTCCCTCGTACGGACGGACTCCCTTCTGTTTGGCCCGCTTCAAGTTTCCTCGAGATCCACGGGAATTGAAGACGACTTTTTCTCTCTCTGCAAAAAAATAACACAGAACAGAACACCACCCCCATCAGGGTTTGGGGGACCGCGCTGAAACTGTACGTCGCTCTGGTGCCGGCGGCTTCTCTGCGGTCCAGGGCGGGGGCCGCACCTCCCCTCCTTTCGTTTCCTGGCCCGATATTTCCAGTTCTCCTCGCGCCCGACTTTCGCCTCCTTCGTTAACTCACGGACCCTTTATTCTTTTCGGTGCGACTGTAAATGGAGTTGTTTTAATCGTTTCTTCTAAAGATCGTTCACGGCTGTTGGAGACGATACAAGCGACACAGAAAGGCTATTGCTTTGTGCTCGTTGGCTCTGTCCCTGCCTTGCTGGATTCTAGAAAGATCTAACAGGTGTATTTGCATGTGTGTGTGTGTGTGTGTGTAATCTTTGGCGTTTTCTACGTGTAAGCTCATATCATCGGTGAACAGAAATCATTTTAGGCCTCCGGTCGGGATGGCTTCTATTTCTCTCCCTCGCCTGGCCGCTCTGGCTGGGTCCCCCGGCAGCGTCGGACGCGGTGAAGGAAAAGCTTCCGTCGATGCGGCGAGGGCCTTGGGGTTTTCAGGTACGGCTTCTGTCACGTGCAGGCAGTCTCCTCATATCCCTGATTTGTTCGCCGGTTTCCACACGAAAAGGTGTGCAGTTTTGTCACATGCTTTTTTTCTGCATCGACTCAGGTCCCGCGTCCTCACCCCCCCTCGTTCCGCTAACGCGCCGTGTTGTAAGCGATCAATCCCCAGATGCTGAGCCATCCTTCCAAGCGTCGATTGCATTTGGTGGTGGCGGGTGGCCTCTCTAACCTGCTGCCGAGCCGGCTGGCTAGTATTTCTGCACCAGGGCTCACGAGGAAGACTGAGCTGGGGTCCTCTTTCCTTGGGGTGTCTTTGTCTGGCTTTGGTGTCAGGGGCACGCTGGCCTCGCAGAACAAGGTGGGAAGGTTCCCCCTCTTCAGTGTTTTGGGAAAATTTGAGGACCGAGATCGGTCCTTCTCCAGATGTCTGGTCGACTCACCAGCGAAGGCTTCGGGTCCGCGGCTTCTCCTTGTCGGGGGTTTCGGTCACCGGTTCGGTCTCCTCGCTGCTTCCGGATCTGTTAGGATTTCCCGCTTCCTCCTCGCTGATCCGTTTCACTGGGCGGGCCAGTTCCTTTCCCTTTGAACCTGGTTTTTCCACCGTCTCTCTTCGTTTGTCCCGCCAACCGCCGCCCGTCTGTGTGTTCACTGCCCGCCCGTGCTCCGCAGCCTGGATGTTAGCCCTCGGCGCCGGGCGTCCCCTCCTCGAGGCACCCTGGCTGCAGGCGGAGCCCCGGCCGTGGAAGGGGCCTTGAGCGGTGCTGTCTCCTGGTGCCCACCTCCTCCCCCGCTCTAGGGTGCTCCCGCACCAGTGCCCCAGCGGAGACTGCCAAGTGTCCCCGGACACTGTGTCCTCGGCGGCGTGGTGGCTGTGAGGTGAACGAGGGACCGTCTCATGAGGATGGGTGCTCTCCGACGGCCGAATTAGGATGTCCGGCCTGAGCTCTGGGGGCTCTGTGGTTTAGACGAGTGAGTGCCGGCCGGACAACCTGAGCCCCGGGGCGTCACGTGTCCCAGGCGAGGACACGGGGCCTGAGGTGCGCCCGAGCCTGGGCATGGACGTGGCCCGAAGAGCAGCAGGTGTCTGCGGGTGGCCGGCCTTGGGTCGCTGGCCTGTCCAGGCGGGCCACGTGGTAGGCGCCACCCGCCCCGGCCGACCGGGACCCGGGCCGGCAGCTCGTGGGCGTCTCCGAGGAGAGGCCCCGGCTCACCCCCCTCTGCCCCGCAGGAGATCGTGCTGGTGGTGTTCTTCGGGACGGAGTACGTGGTGCGCCTCTGGTCGGCGGGCTGCCGCAGCAAGTACGTGGGCGTCTGGGGAAGGCTGCGCTTCGCCCGCAAGCCCATCTCCATCATCGGTGAGTCACCCTGCCCCCAGGGGAGCTCTGCCCCGAGGTTTCCGGGCGAGGGCCGGGCACCCTCCGCCAAAGGGGGATCCGGCAGAGTGGGCCCCATCTCGAGCACCAGCAGACGGCGTCCCCCCCGAGGCCGGTGGTGTGACCGCCCGGGGCCGTGCCGCGTGGGAGGCGGCCTCTGAAACTGCTGGAAGGGCAGGGGCCTGGGCACCTCAGCACAGCCCGGTGTCTGCTGGCCCAGCGGCCGGGGAACAGGCTGGGAAGTGGGCCCGGTGGGCCCGCGCGTGCCCGAGACAGAGCACCCGTCCCCCCGTCCCGGCGGCCCTGTCCTCCTGACTGTCAGGCTCCCTCCCCCGAGCCGGCATCCGGCTGCCGACACACAGTCCCTTCCCCCTAGACCTCATCGTGGTCCTGGCCTCCATGGTTGTCCTCTGCGTGGGCTCCAAAGGGCAGGTGTTTGCTACCTCAGCCATCAGGTACGCCTGGGCCACGAGCTCTCCTGGACGGGGACTCGAGGGCCGTGGGGCAGCGTGCCGGGGGGTGGGGGGCACGTGCTTGGGCCCCACGCCGAGGCGGGCTGCCCGTGTTTGAGACCCAGTGAGAGCCCTTCTGGGCCTGGGGCTGTGCCCTTACCATCTGGGGACCTCGGCTTGCCCATCTGTAAACCGGGGAGATCCCGGGGCCTCCCTCAGAGGGTGGGCTGGGGACCAAAGGAACTTGGAGATGGACAGGTTCAGGGGGGCTGGCGTGCCACCCCGGGCCTGACCCTGTGCTTGAGGAGGGGCGGGGAGGCCGGCACGGCGGGGAGCGGGCCGACTCAGAGCCAGGCTCCCGGGCGGGCGGGCGAGCGAGCGAGCGGGGCCCGGGCACAGCGGCGTCTCCCCCGCAGGGGCATCCGCTTCCTGCAGATCCTGAGGATGCTGCATGTCGACCGTCAGGGAGGCACCTGGAGGCTGCTGGGCTCCGTGGTCTTCATCCACCGGCAGGTGCGCGGTCCGGCCAGGCACGGGGGCCCCGGGTCGGGAGCGCGGGGTGCCGGGCCAGGTCCCCGCCAGGGGGACGATGTGCCCGCGTCCTTTCCAGCTGGGGGCAGAGCAAGGGGCAGAGGTGCAGGACGGAGAGAGAGACCCTAAGAGACTCAGACGCCTGAAAACGGCAGACGGGAACAGCCCCTCGAAGACGGGGTGCGTCTGGACCAGAGCCGGGCGGCCAGCAAGCCCGTGCAAGCCGGCCCGTCTGTCCGGGCGCCAGCCACTGGGGAGGCGGGTGGAGACGGGTCCAGCGTGGGCGTGTGGGCCACGCGGAACCGACGCGGAACCGACGTGGAACCATCTGGGAGAGGCTGAGCTTGCACCGGGCAGGCCTCTGCCGTCTGCCGGGAAGGTGACAGAGGCCCGGCCCGCGAGCCTCGGCTGACCCGCCTGTCCCCTCCCTGCCCCCAGGAGCTCATCACCACCCTGTACATCGGCTTCCTGGGCCTCATCTTCTCCTCGTACTTCGTGTACCTGGCTGAGAAGGACGCCGTGAACGAGTCCGGCCAAGTGGAGTTTGGCAGCTACGCAGATGCCCTGTGGTGGGGGGTGGTGAGTGGGGACGGTGCCCCGGGGCGGCGGAGGGGCGGGTGGCACCACGGGGACCGAGGGCGCCGGATTCTCCAGCCTTCAGGCTTGGGCCTCGGGCTCCTCGTGCGAACACAGGAAAGGGTGCCTGTGGGAAGGGAGCCGGCAGCGTGGGGGCCCTGGCTCGGAAGTGGGGGGTGCTCTGGTCTGCGACCAGCTAGCGCCCCAGGAGGGCCCACAGCAGAACCAGGAGTGGGGGTCAGGCAGACAGCAGTGGACGCGGGCCCCTGCTATGGGCTGAGCGTGGCCGTGTGGGGAGGGGAGCACCTTGGGGCTGGCGGGCGAGGTGGCCCACATCTAGGCTGGTCAGAGTAAGACAAGGGCCGAGGAGAGGTCCCTGACCTGCGTGGGTGTGCCAGCACCTCGCAGCCAGTGATGGGCAGGGCCCCAGCCGTGTCTATCCCCAGGCTTTTCCTTCTGGAAAAAGTGGCACCAGCCCTTGCCTGGGGCTCCCCAGCCTCCTCCAGAAAGGAGGCCCTTCCGAGTTGGTCAGGCAGGCAGGAAACCTCCCTGTGGCCCCCGGGTGGACACACGCCCCTGCCATGTTGAAGTTCCACAGCCGTGAGGCCAAGCGCACAGGGAGGACTTCTGACGTTGGCGACTCTGCGTGTTTTCTGGAAGCTTCTAGCATGCCAGTCCGCTCGAGGGACCCAACTCGAGGCTGCGGAAGGCCCAGGTTCCAGCCTCTGTCTGCCCGTCCGCCAGCCCTCCCGTGCCCCCGTAGGCCCAGGCGCGGCAGGCCCCAGCAGATCTGGGGGTCAGGGAGCCCGCCCGTGGCGGGGGGTGAGGGGCAGGTCCTGGGGCCAGGCCCCGTGTGGGGACAGGCTGCCCGGAACCAGGAGGAAGTGTGTGGGTGAGCGCCCGAGGCCCTGCTGATAAGCAGTGCCCAGCCTTGGCACCGGCCTCCCCGCCTTGCCAGGCCGCTGCAGGAGCCGCGGGCCCCGAGGCTGCTCCCCTGTCCCCCGCCCTCAGCAGAGCAGTGCCCCCACTCCCACACCTGTGCAAACATCCGCCCGCCGGCCGGGAAAACGGCCCCTTTGTGCCCAGCTTGGCACCGGTGCCCCGGCCCTCGCCGTCAGCTGCAGCCCCAGCCTCGGCCACCGCGGGCCCTGGCCTGGCCATTGTTCCCGCCGGGCCCCCGCGCCTCTGGGCCACCCTGGGCCCCCCCGCCGCCCCCCCCCCCCCAGGGCTCCGGGGCAAACGGCTCCTATTCATACCGCGGCTGCCCCTGCAGCTGTCCGGGCCGGAGCGGCCCCCGAGGCTTGAGTTATGGGCTGTGTTCCTGGCGCGGCCCGGACAGACGGAGCTCAAGGAAAGCAAGACGGGGCCGGCCCCGATTGGGGCTTTGAAGCCAGTTTGGCGGTTTGTGACTGTGCCCGGCCGTTGTCCCCGACCCGCTCCGGGTCCTGGCTCCGCTCCCCTCTGCTGGGAGGGGGGGTGCCAGCCCCGCCCCGAGGCTCCCTGTCTGGGGCGGACAGAGGAGGGGGGGTGGCGCCAGGGGGCACCCTGGGGGGTGAAGCCTGCCGGCCGGGCGGGCTCTGCTCCCCACACCAGGTCCTCTCCCCACGGCCCGGGCTGGAGGCTGGCCAGAAGCCAGACCAGCTCCTCAGAGTCGTGCGGGACAGAGCCTTTGAGGAGGCGGCTGGGCCCCGCATGTCCTCAGCACGTAGGGCCAGCGGTGTTCGTTGCAGGAATGAATGAGCGGACCAGCCCGTGGAGTGGTTACGTCTGCGGCACCGAGGACGGAGGGTGTATCAGGCTCCGGGGGCGGCTGTAACTAAGTCCCGCAGCCCGAGGCGCTCGAGGCGAGACGGACGTGTCCTCCCCTGGTCTGGAGACCAGAAGTCCGAGATCAAAGCCTGAGCAGGGCCGCGCCCGCTGCAGAGGCTCCCGGGGAGGGTCCTTCCCGCCATTGCTGGTTTCCGGGGTTTCGGGCGTCCCCGTGTTTGTGGCCACATCTTCTGTCTCTCATAAGGAGGCTTGTCAGTTTGGGATCTGGCTGAACGAAGGAGGCAGAATGGTCTCAGCTCGAGATCTTAACATAATCACCTCGACAAGGGCCCCGTTTCCGAAGAAACTCCCATTCCGAGGGTCTGGGCGGACACCAGTGGGGGGGATGCTGTTCCGCAGCCCGGGACCGCCGCGCCCAGGCCAGACTTCAGGAGAAGTCCCCTCGCGTCACCAAGCCTCAGTCCCTAGGTCGTCCCGCGAGGGCGTCAGCTCAAAGGCTGGATGTCTCCCCCCGTTCCCCCACCCCGGGTGGGGACGCCCGGCTCTGGCGTGAGAGCTCCCTGTTCCCCCGAGTGTGGCGCCCTGCGCCTGGCTGCTGAGGTGTTTGGGGAGGATTTAAGACCTTTTTCTGTGCCCTTGGAACAAAATGCGTTTGTTTGTGTTGAAGTTTGAGTGGAGGGAAAAGCCGTTTTTGCAAACACGGGCTCCTCTGTCTAGCGCCCGGGGGTCTCTGAAAGCAAGAGGCTGCTGGGCTCTGTTTACCCCCCGCATCTAAATTTAGAATTTAGAGCGAAAACTCTGGAAGCCTGTTCCTGCATTTCTGCCTGACTCCCGCTCACTCTCGGCAGCTGGCGGTTCCAGAGGGGTCCGGGCTCCGGGGTCGTCCTGCATCCTGATGGCGTGAGGTCACAGGTGTCTGGGGGCTGAGTGAGGGCCTGCATGAGGGCAGGACCCCCCGGACATCCCCGTGTACCTCATCCTAAGCTGACAAAACTGAGGCCCTAGGGCCCCGGGGGTGGCAGGCCAGGCCCCCAGCCCAGCACTCAGCCCCCACCCATTCCAGGCCCCCCGTTCTCTGCCCGAAGCTCTCGGCAAAGCCCGACAGTGCTGTGCGGCTTACAAGCAAGGTCCGCAGGAGACCAGGCACAGTCTTGTGCCCGTTAGACCTTCAGGTCGGGGTAAGAGCGGTGGGCTCGGGGAGCCTTCCCCAGGGAAGGACCTGTACAGTGGGTTTTGCGGGATGCATAGGAGTGCGCAAGGCAAGCGTGTCTTCTTGCACTTACGGCGCACTGGCTGGTACCTGGGGAGGATTTCTTACGTGACTTGGCAGGTCCGGTGAGGGTAGAACATGGGACTGTTTTCTTCCGGGGGTGGGGGGTGGTGGTTCAGCTCACGTCAGCGAGGATAGGAGCCTTCCGGCTTCAGCCCCAGGGAGAGACACGAGTCAGCTTAGGAAGCCGTGAGATCGGAAGCTGCTGTCGGGCGGGGGGACGGAGCCGCACGTGGAACTGCATTCCAGCTGCACTGCTGACCACGTGTGTGGCCTCGTGCAGGTGACCCAGCCTCTCTGAGCCCATCTGTAAACTGGGTACGAAATGCCGGCCTACACCCGTGAACCGTGGGAGAAGTTAAATGAGTGAGGACATGGGAAGTGTCTGGGGCCCCAGGCACCCAGCGGGGAGGCAGCAGAGGTGGGCCGCACGCCGTGGGGGGCTGTCCCCAGCCCCCGTTCTCTAGGCTTTTCCCAAAGCCAGACCCTCGCGACTGACCGGTAGCAAGCTAACTCACACTAAGGTGTTCATGGCTGCTATGCCCCAGTCAGACTTAGCCCTTCTGGTTTTGAGAGTCTTGCTCCCCCCCAACTGGCTCCCCACCTCCAGCACCTTCCTCACAGGGCGGCCCCTTTCCGTGCGTGTGTTTTGGCGCCGCCCCCTGGGACCCCAAGGACCCCGAGTTTCTGATCCCCATCCCAGGGCCTGGGCCGGGCTCGCCATAGCGAAGGGGCTCAGGAATGAATGACGCCCGTCATCAGGCCGGGTGGTGGAGACAGGGAGGGCAGACCACGGAGTCCGCGTCCACAGACGCCAGCTCCGCCGCACTGCTGACCTGGGCCCGGGGCTGGGGAGCACTGGACTGGTCCTCTCCCCAGTCTCCCCAGCCGTAAAATGGAGAGGCTCCGAGGGCTGACGCGGGCTGTGTGGGCTCTCCGAGGACTGACGTGGGCTTTCCGAGGGCTGACGCGGGCTCTCCAAGGACAGATATGGGCCCTCCGAGGACAGACGTAGGCTGTGCGGGCTCTCTGAGGGCTGACGTGGGCTGTGTGGGCTCTCCAAGGACAGACATGGGCCCTCCGAGGACGGACGTGGGCTGTGTGGGCTCTCCGAGGACGGACGTGGGCCCTCTGAGGGGGCTGCAAGTCCACGAAAGCAGCAGATGTTTCTGTGGCCCCGAGTGCCAGGGCTTCTGCGAGTGGGAAGATGCACTCGCTCAGCGCGAGGCTCTGGTCCGTGTGGGTCTAGGTTCGTTCATTTAGTCCTTCCCACAGAAAGGAAGCCGGTTTATTTTGGGGTCTGCGTTTGCTTGGTTGTCACCTGTGGTTTGCGCGCCTGGCCGGGTGGCTCCCTGCCCCCCATGTGCGTCTGTCCACTCTGTGACTGCTTCCCGCCAGCTGGGCCGGGGCCCTGCAGGGGCCGGGGCCGGGCCGGGTGCACCCTTGGGACGAGTGCCCCGGAGGACCGCTGCCGGAGCTGGTCCCGCCACCCACCTGGCCCCCCGTCGCCGTCCGCGTCCTTCTGGCCTCCTCGGGGCCAGGCTGGCAGCACGGCGTCCGGCCTGGGGTTTGCTCTGCGGCCTTCCCAGGGGTCATGGTGCTCAGTCACTTCCCAGAGGTGAGGCCTCACGCACAGCGACTGCCCTCCCAGCCTCAGTGTCCCCCTCGTAAGCTGGTCCCTACTTCACGACACTGTCATGAGTTGGCCAGCGGTGCGAGCCCTCGGGTGTGCACGCTGCGTGGTCCTCATGCCCACTCGTGTGGACAGCCACAATGTCACCAGCGGGTGAGTGTGGGTGCTCGGGTCTGTCCCCAGTGCCCGGGGAGGGCTGTGGCGGCCGCACTGTGTCTCCCCGCATTTGTGGGCCCAGGGTGTGTGCACCTGTCCCTGGGGTGGCCCAGTTGGGAGCTCGTGGCGAGCACCGGGCGGGGAGCGTCCTTCCGCAGTGGCCCGTGTCTCCAGGAAAAACCGACAGCTCTATGGGGATGGGCCGTTTCCTCCAGGAGCTGAAGGACATCATTACCTTGATGAAGGGGGCCTGTGACGGGGTCCGAGAGGCGTGAGCCCTCCCCCGGGGCCGGGTGGGCGCATAACCCCCGGCCAGGCCCCCCGACCTCCGCCGGCTGGCGCCCGGGAGCCATAGCACCCTGGACGATGCGGGGCCGGGGAACGGCACGCAGGGGTCCTCCTGGGGGGTGCGGATCTGTCCGCTGGGGCAGACGGTCTCGGGGTTCCCCGCCCCACCCCACGCTGTCCGGGCCGCCCCCACCCGCCCCCACGTTTGCTTCCCAGTCAGCGTGCGTTTTGTTCGTATCAACACCTAGACATTTAAAGACCACATCCCGTACTCGATGCCCGAGCTCTCTGGTGCCCCCGCGCCCCGGGGCCGGACTGCCGCGTGGTGGCCCCGGCCCTCCCCGCCCCTCCCCGCCCCTCCCCGCCCGGCAGCCAGTCCCACGCTTGTGGTCCCGGGAGTACTTTACAGTCTGGCTAATGGCAGACCCAGGTTACACGTCCATACTCAGCACGCAGGCAGACACGACGGAAGTTTAAAAACGTGTCCATATTCACTAAAATGGTAATAGGCCCGTTCTGTGTTTTTATAAACAAAATCACTTTAAGAAAAGCTCTATCTTCTGCAAGAGGGCTGGGGGGCAGCGTCTCAGACGCCCCCCCCCCACCCGCCTTCGCTCTGAGCACCCACGCCCTCGGCACAGGCAGCTGTGGCCCAGGCCTCACATGTGGGGCGCAGGCCCTCCAGGGAGGACGCCCCACAGCCGAGGGGCTCCAGGCTCCCCACACCTGCCGGCCGACCCCCAGGCTCGCCCCTGGCTCCGCCCTGCCCAGGTGTGCACGGTGCAGGCGGCGTGCCCGAAAATCCTGGAGGAGTGTGTGGGGCTCGGCGTGGGCACCGGCCCGTCCTCACGTGTGCGTGAGAGATGCTCGCACACGTGTGTGCCATCCTGCCGCAGCGGGGAGAGGCCCGGCTGCCCAGAGTGGCCTGGCCAGACCCGCACGGCCACCGGGCAGGCAGGTGCCAGCCAGGGGGACCGCGAAGCAGGAGGCCGCGTGGGCGCTCCGGGCCGGCGCACCTGCCACCGTGCCATGTGGCCGTGCGTGTACTTGCCCACAAGACGCGTGCGAGGCCCCAGGTCCCCGGCCGGGCTTCTGCCGAGCCGCGGGCAGCCCCAGGCCCCAGACTCGGGCAGGCACCGGCCAGGCGTGTCGGGGCTGAGGGACCGGCACAGCCAGGCGCCCTGGAATTCCGCAGGATGTTGAGTTCAGGCTCACACCGGAGGCCCTGGGGGCGGGGGGCAATCCTCAGATGCAGGCAGGACAGGAGGCTGGGGTGGGGTGGGGGCAGCCTGGGGTCCTGCCTCGAGCCCTGCCGGTCGGCTCTCCCACCGAGAAGCAGCCAGGGCCGTGGCTGGTTCTCTCGGGAGGAGGGCGGCATCCCTGTCGGGGCTCCTGGTGGAGGGCCGGCCTCCGTGCGGGCTTCCGGCCCCCGGGGCCACAGCACCGCCACGTCGTCGGTGGCCGGGCGGCGGGACCCCCACGGTGTGGGGCGGGCGGGGGAGCAGGCAGACCGGCCCAGCCCTCCCTTGCGCGTCGGCGGCGGGCCCCGCGCACACCCCGGGGACCCACTTCCCATTCGGCGTCAGGTCTGGGAGCCCCCAGCCGTCTGCGTGGCTCGCGCTAGGCTCACGGCTGAGGCTCAGTCATCCCAGCAACGGCGGCCGGAGCTCGGTTTGTGTCGGCAGAGTGGAGGGTTCGGCTCGACCGTCCCCCGTCCCGAGGTCCGGGCCTGACCGCTGACCCCCACCCCTCCCGCAGGTCACGGTCACCACCATCGGCTACGGGGACAAGGTGCCCCAGACGTGGGTGGGGAAGACCATCGCCTCCTGCTTCTCCGTGTTCGCCATCTCCTTCTTCGCGCTCCCGGCGGTAGGTGCTCCTGCCTCCCCGGGCTCCCGGGCGGGCAGGGTCCCCTGGGAGCCCCTGGAGGGTCCTTGCAGCAGCCATGGGCGGCAGCCAGCGGGGTTCGGGCTGGCGCATTTGCCCCAGGGGTCTCAGGGAGACACTGTTAACAGCCACCAAGCGGCGGGAGAGGCTACGCCTTCTGCTTCCCCGCGGGCACGTAGGTGCACGTGTCACGTGTGTGCATGTAGGGTGTGGGCACGGGTGGATTCTGTGTGTGTCACATGGACATGTAGCGTGTGTGTAGGCGTGTGTACGTACACTGTGCATATATGCCTTGTGCGTGCCGGCGTGTGTGTTCTCATGCGTGCTGTGCGCGTGTGGCAAGTGTGTGCGGATGGTGCGTGTGCTCGGTGTGCACGTGTGCTCCGTGTGCACGTGCACCTGTCACAGAGAGCACATGGACGTCTACGTGGGTGTGTGATTGATTTCCTCTGTGGACGGGGAGCTCCCTTCCTGACAAGCTGGCCCCGTCCATCCCGTTGGCAGTCCTGGGGAGGCGGCCACAGTCCCCCTTGGACGGGGCTACCTCCTGCCCTAGCCGGCGGCCCAGTGCTGCCCTGTGGCCCCGGTGCCCGCGGCCCACAGGCCGGGCCGGGCGGCGGCTGCCGCCCGCGTGGACCCGAGCCCTGCCCTCTGCTCCTTCCCAGGGGATTCTCGGCTCCGGCTTCGCCCTGAAGGTCCAGCAGAAGCAGAGGCAGAAACACTTCAACAGGCAGATCCCGGCGGCGGCCTCTCTCATCCAGGTGCCGTGCCTGCCGTCGCCGCGTCCCGCCTCGCGCCTGCGCCTCGCGTCTGCAGGTTAAACGCAGGCCGGTGTCCTTTCCGGGAGTCAGGAACTGCTCTCGGCCACGAAGCTCACGAGACCCTCTTGCTGGGGGTCCCTCCAGAACGAGGCTGAGCCGGTGCCCCAGGCAGGAAACGTGGGCAGTGCCCCCAGGGTGGGCACAGGAGCGGGGGTGCCCGTCTGCCTCCCCAGAGGGTCCTGGGGGGCGGATGAGCCGTGGCCAGTCCCGGGTTGGGGTGGACTTCCCGTGGGCCCCTCACCTGCCGGCCACAGCAGGCGGCCTGGGGTCTCGCTCTTTGCCCTCCTCTCGTGGTCACCTCCCTGCTCAGCACAGGGGCGAGTCTGGGAGGGAAACCCCAAGGGTCCAGCACCCTGCTTGTGCAGCACGGGTGTCTCCTGGGTGTTGCCTGCACCCCACGGGGCTGGGGACTCCCAGGTGACAGCTGGTGAACCGACAGCCTGGCCACACTCTGGATTCACGGACCTCTCAGGACCCGATGGGGGCCCCAAGGCTGATGTGACGAGCTCTGGGTGCTGGAGGAGACAGAGCCTAAGAGCGGCGGGGGAAGGAGGGTGGCCCGGAGCCCCTGGACGCTCGGCTCTGCGGCCCCAGGCTCCTGGATACGCCAGAGGGTGGCTGGCTCTTTTAGTGCAACAAAGACACAGACCAAAACCTGGGTCCCAGAGGGTCCTCAGCCCCTTCCCGGGGACAGAGCAGGGAGGAGCAGGCCCAGGTCCCACCTGGGGAGCGGTGGGTGGGATCCTGGGGCACAGGCCCTGTCAGCATCCAGCCGTGGATGCGGGGTGCTCTGCCCTGTGGGAAATGCCCCCCGGGGATGGTCCTGGGGTCACCCCTGCATCGTCTGCCCCGGGCAGGGCCCCGTGCGGCGACAGCAGCCACCAGGATTTGCTCAACCTGGGAGCCACAGCCCAGCCAGAGGCGCCCCTTCGTTTTTCTGAAGCCCTTCCGGACCCTTCTGGAACCCGCTCTCTGGGGCCAGAACGGGGTCTGCGTGGGGAGGAAAGCACAGCAGTGGCCGTACAGCCATGGGGCCGGGCCCCCTCAGGCCTGTTTATAGCCCCACAGCTTCTCCTCTCGGGGGGACCCTAAATCAGGCCCGTGAAAGCAGCCCAGGCCGCTGTGGGCAGGCTGCTGGCGGGAGAGGAGCACGGCGGGTTCCTGGCGGAGCCGGTGCCCAGGCGTGAGCACCCCTGCAAAGGCCCGGCGAGGTGCTGGCTCGAG
The DNA here is from genome assembly GCA_030068075.1 of Paguma larvata. Lineage (NCBI taxonomy): Eukaryota > Metazoa > Chordata > Mammalia > Carnivora > Viverridae > Paguma > Paguma larvata. The sequence goes on along the minus strand of JAINVK010000397.1, from coordinate 153,136 downwards.
GGGTGCAGACGCAGCAGGACTGGGGCCCGGAGGAGGGAAGCAGGATGTGGGGATGGTGAGACACAGAGGTGGCACGTGACCATGGAGGGGCCAGGCCTGTGGCTGTCCCCTGAGTGTCCTGGGAGAGGAGGGCTGCCGTGTCTGTCCAGGTCCCCATCCTGGGTGGTGTCACGGCCTCCCCAAAACACTGCCAGCCCCCTGGTGGCAATGACCCCACCAGTCCCCCGTTGCCCACCGGGATACAGAGTGTCCTCCACTCAGTTCCTGTGCCGTGGTGTCCCCTCCTCTGGTCATTCCTGCATGGTGGTCACCATGGGCATCTCTCTAGAATGTAGGTCAGGGGCCTCCCCATGGCCACAGGCGGTGCCGGGCACCAGGACCCCATACATGGGCCTCTGGGAGGGGCCTGGCCCCCAGTACCCCCCGCCTGATGCCCCACAGCCCCCAGGCGTCCCTGCACTCACCCCACATCCCCCGAGGAGAGACAGCCCACGGGTGTCTGCACCTGCGGTGGGCCCCGGCCAGGGGAGGCGGCGGCAGACACCGGGGTTCACAGACGAGGGGCCTCTGTGACATCCGAGCCTCGGATCCCGGCCAGTGCGTGAGGCCATCAGCCACCTGGCGCGGGAGCGGCCCCGGAAGGTGGGGGCTGGCCCTCAGGCTGGGGCTCGGTGGCTGACGGCGTCTCCCCTGTGCTGGTTCAGACGGCGTGGAGGTGCTACGCGGCCGAAAACCCCGAGTCTTCCACCTGGAACATCTACGTCCGGAAGGCCCCCCGGAGCCACGCCCTGCTGTCCCCCAGCCCCAAGCCCAAGAAGTCCGTCATGGTAACGGCCCCCCCCCTGCCTCCCGCAGGGACGTGAGCGGGTGGGGAGGCCCTGGGGGCCGCGGCTGCCGGCCAGGGTTTGGCCCCGGCGTTCCAGCTGCCCCACGCCAGCGCCTCGGTGCCACTCTGGGCCCTGGGGGTGGGCGCCTGTGCTGGGCCCCACCACCCGGGGGTCCCCCTGACTCGGGGCCACACAGGGCTGGTGCCGCCAGGCCAGGACTACGGGAGGCCCACGGGGGGTGCCCCAGGAACGGGACGGGCTGGGTTCTGGCTTCTGGGCGGGAGAGAAGGCTCTCGAGAAGGCCCTGACGTCAGGTTTTCTGGGCCGGGCACGGCGGGCGCGGGTCAGGGCAGAGGTCGCGCCCCAGCTCAGGGAAGACGGTCTTCAGGTCGCAGAGCAGGGGGTTCGGGCAGGCTCTGAGCGAGAGCACCGTGTGGGGCATGAGCGTGGCGCCCCCTCCCCACACCTGCTGGAGGGCATCCGGGCCTCCCTGCCGCCGGCCGCCTCTGAAGCCTCTGCCCTCACCGCTGTTCCCTGTGCCAGACGTGCTCCCAGGCTCCCGCGCCTCCTCCTCCACACTACCTTTGCCGGCCCCAGGCCGGCCCCCCAGTGTCCCCCACCACGTGCTGGAACTCCTGGCGGCCACAGCCCTGTCCCTGCGTGCCCGGCGCCGCCTCGTATGTTTACCTGTTCACCGGCATCCTGCTCGCCGGCCCCTCAGCCCGAGCGGCCAGGCGGCGCCCGTGCCGAGCCCCTCACGGGACCCCTGTCCGCCAGCACTTGGCCCTTGGGGCCTGGCTCCCTGGCCGGTGCCCAGCGGGGGGCTGCCAGGGGGGTCTGGGGCGGCCGCACCCCCAGGAAGCACCGGCTGACGCCTCGTCGTTTTAGGTAAAGAAGAAAAAGTTCAAACTGGACAAGGACAACGGGGTGAGTCCCGGAGAGAAGACGCTCACGGTCCCCCACATCACGTGCGAGCCCGTCTCAGAGGAGCGGAGGCCAGACCACTTCTCCGCGGACCCCTGCGAAAGCTCTGGTGAGGAGCCTTCGCCCGGGGCGGCGGTGCGGGGACGGGGCGGGCGCTCGGCCCCCGCCGACCTGGTGTCCGCCCGGCAGCAGCGTCCTGCCCTTCCCCCCACAGACCCCACCCTCCCTCCCACTCCGATTCGGACTCTGGGCTGCCGGGTGCCAGGCCCCGCCTCGGTCCCGCTGTGTGGCCGGTGCCCTGTGGCGGGCCCCCCGTTCCTGGTGGGGGAGGGGGCCCAGGCATCCTGAGCCAGCGCCGTGTGCCCGCATCTGTCCTCGACGCCGTGCGCCTTTGCTCCTCTGTCACTGCCGTGTGGGTCCCTCCCTCCTTGGACCTCTTCCCAGCACCCACCAGAACCTGCTAGCTCACTGGCAGTTGGGAGGTGGTGTCGCTGTCCTGGACGCGGCAGCGGGGACAAGCGTAGATTGTTCCTGACCCTTTGTGCTTGCGGGCGCCCGGCCCAAGTGTTGGTTCTCAGGCGGCTGACCCCCCGTGTTTCCTCCTGCGTTTGGCCCCAGTCCCCCGAGAAGGGCAGAAGGCGTTCCGGAAAAGGGACCGCGGCTGCTGCCCGCTCCTCGGGGCTGTCTGTGGACCGGGCGGGGGCGCCCACTCCGCCGGGCACTGGGCCACCGCGGCCCCATCATGGGCTGTCGGGATTCCGCTCTGGCCTGAATCTGGCCACCTCGCTGGTGAGCCGCCTGGGACGCGCTCCCCACCGCCCCCCGGGGTGGGCACAAGGGACAGTTGTGCCGACAAATGCCCGCTGTCCCCACCCCCAGACTCCGGATTCGGGGGCAGGACCATTGTTGCAATGCAAATGGGGGCCCTCTGCAAATGCTAATGGGCAGGTCGGGGTGGGGAGAGGCATCTCTCGCTGTTTGCTGAATGCGGGGCCCGTCCATTCAGCCTGTTTGCCGTTATTAAGTGCCCGGCGCTGCCTGCGGAATGTTAACGAGGCCCAAGTGCAGGGAAAGTCGGGCGGCCTTTGTGGGGTGCCTCCGCACGGAGGACTCAGCCCGGCCCGGGGCCGCCGTGTGTCTGGGGCCCGAGCTGGCGGCCTGGCCCCGGGGGCCCCGAGTGGCGACACCCGGGGGGCTCTCGAGAGCCCTGCCGGGGGCAGAGGGAGCCTCTTCCGTGGGAAGGGCCCGCAGCCCCGCCCCCACGTGGCAGGGCACGAGCGCCGTGCTGAGTTCCACGCTCTGCCGGACGGAGGCCTGGCACCCGAGCCTCGCACCCCCCACCCCTGCGCGCCGTGTCCCCCAGGCCCCCGTCCGCATTCCTCATGCAGGTCCCAGCCCCCCAGCTCCTCATGCTGTCCTGGTCACAGGACCCCGCTCCGCGCATGAGGGCGAGGCCCTGGGGTGGGGCAGGGCTTGGCATCAGGGAGGAAGACACGCAGGCGTCTGGGAGACAAGCAGCAGGCTTGGCCTGGTCGGGCCTGCAGGCTTCCTGGAGGAGGTGGTGTCAGTGCCGAGCAGGGCTGGCTGCGGAGGGAAGGAAAGGAGCAGCAGCCGTGACAGAGGTGGGAGCAGCTCACAGTCCCCCACCCGGGCACGCCACGCGTGTGCCTCAGGTGAGGTGGGTGGAGCCTGCTCTCCTTGTGGAGAGACCACCGCGGGCTCCTGGTGCGCTGATGTGACCCTCCGGCGTGACACGGGAGTGGTGCCGGGCCCTGGGCATCCGAGGGGCAGGTGTGGCCATGGTCAGCCCTGCGCCCTCTGAGGCTCGCCTGGGACGGCGTGGACAGGGACAGGACAGGGGCAACCCTCGGGCTGGGCCGGCACCCGGAGTGACATGGATGGTCGCTGTGGGTGGGGCTGGGGGTCAGAGGAGCCAAGGCCATCGGGAGGGGCTCCCGCAGACCCGGGCAACCTGGGGGCAACTCCCGAGGGCAGGGTGGGGTGTGAGGCGCTGGGGGCACCCTCACTTCTGTCTCACGGTGGTCAGAGCTGACCGAGTCCGGGGATCTGTGCCGGAGACACACCGCAGAGAGGCCAGCCTGCCTGAGCCCAGTTTGGGGGGACACGGTCTGCGGCCCCACCAGCCAGGCCTGGCCCGTCACCCTCCCCTCGAGCGGCGGTCCTCACAGGACTGTGTGCCCCGAGCTCCAGGTCCCTCCGCCGCCCCTCACACAGGCCGGCCCTGCCCGGGTTCCGCCTTCCTGGTCCTCTGAATCCGTCCCGTGCTGGACACAGTGGACACTCGCTCACGTTTACCGACGGCTCTGCCGGGTTCCGTTTCGAGGTTTAACGTCCTTCTTCCTGAAGGCCCTTCGGCAGCTCCTTCAGTGACCGTCTGTTGACCGTCAGCTCCGTCTTTGCCAGAAACCTCTGTGTCTTGCCTTCGCCGCTGGGCGGTGGTCTAGTCGGGGAAAGGGTTCCGGGGTGAGATGCGTGCTCTCCGCGAATGGCGGACAGGCGTGTCGTCCGGCCCCGCGCCGTCCTCGGGGGTGGCCCGGCCCCGCTGGAGACTTCGAGGCCCTTCCCTTGACTTCGGTGCCAGGAGTCCCACAGGGTGACCCGCAGCGGGGGACTCTGTTTTATCACGGTTTGCTGCCGTGCTACGCCTGCGGGCGTGTGTCTTTCATCCAGCGTGGAAAGTCAGCGCAGCCCTGCCACAAACCATCGCCTCCCCTCAGGGCTCCGATCGCCCCAGAAACGCCCGCCTGACCCCTGCGTCCCAGCCTCCCGGGCCGTCTCCGGTACTTTCCTGCTCCGTCTCCCCACGCCGCATTCCCGGCAGCTTTCTTCCCGTCTGCTAACCGTGCGACGTGTCTGATCTGCGGGTTAATCCACCTGCTGAGCTGTCAGTTCCCGAGGCTTCCGCGCATCCCGGGGTGAGGGCTTGATCCCCTCGGCCTGGGTCTTCCCCATAACTTACCCCGTGGGATCCCCAAGTCATGGGAACGCGCTCCTTCCATCGCCGCTGTCACGGAACGCCCCCGTCCGCGGCTCTCGGAGAGTCTGATTCCGCTCCCTGTGCCTTCCCCGACTCACAGCGGCTTGTTTCCCTGTGGGTCTGTGAGCGTGGGCTCTGGTCGGTGCAGGCGTCTCTCGGGGGGCCCCCTGTGCACCCCATTGAGGGGACGTCGCTCTGAAGTTGTCCCTTACGCAAGGGGACCCGGTGAACCCGTGCAGAACGTTTGTGGTGCGGGTTTATAGGGATGGAGTTTCCTAGACGACCGTGAGGTGTCAGTACAAATGTAGCCTCTTGTCAGGACAAGCCTGTCCCCACGTATCAGGTGGAGTTTTTACCTTTATTCCAAGAAAACAGGCCAACACAAACTAATTTTTGTTAATGTTTCTTCATTTTTTGAGGGAGAGAGAGAGCGAGCATGAGTGGTGGAAGAGGGAGACCCAGAGTCCGAAGCAGCCTCCATCCAGGCTCCGGGCTGTCAGCACAGAGCCCGATGCGGGGCTTGAACCCATGAACCATGAGATCATGACCTCAGCCGAAGTCAGACACTTAACCCACCGAGCCACCCGGGTGCCCCTAATTTTCTTTTTTCTCAGTGTTTGCCAACACGTGGGCTGCTGGTTTGTTGGTTCCTGTCTTGCTTCATGCGTGTGATTTGAGCCCCCCCCCCCACCGCTGGGGAGCCCTAGGGACATTCGCTCGTTTCGCGAGCTGGTTTGGGAGTTTGTAGAGAGAGGCCTCAGATGGCCTCCGGCCCACTTATTGCCGTCTTGGTGACAGTGTCCCCAGCAACGGAAGCCCTGAGCTGCTCAGCGGCAGAGGGCCGGGCGGCGACACTCCAGGTCGGGGCTTCCCTGGGGTCCCTCGAATCACAAAGAGAATTTTAACACCGCCTCAGAGGCCGCCCCGCCTTGAGATTTCGGGTCCCAGGGTGTGCGGGGAGGCCCAGGAACGGGTCTGTAATGAGTCCCCGGGTTACTCGGGGTGCTGTCCCTGTGACCCCGAGGACGAGGCCCAGCACCGACCGCAGCGAGCCAGAGCAGGGCTTCTGTGCCTTCTGGGTCGGCCTCACCTGGGCCGAAGGAAAAGGTCCTTGTTCAGGACGAGAACAGCGTCCCGGGCCCCGGGCCCCGTCTGGCACCTGCAGGGCTCTGGTCAGCGATTCCTTATAGTCGCTCTCTGTCCCTAGAAAAGAGGAAGGAGCTTCCTCGGCGAGACGAAGACTGCCCCCGAGTGAGCCGCGGCTAACGCGCCGAGCTGAGAGAGATGGGCCGCTTTTCCCCGAGGTCGGGTCACGGCCAGAGTGCCCGCTGTATCACTCCGGCTCCACGCCAGCTGGGGGGGTGCCAGCCCGCGGGACGTCCAGAAGCAGAAATCCCGGGCGCCCGGGTGCCCAGGCCGGGAAAGAAGACACGAGGCTCCCCTGCCTGCAGGGGCGCGGTCATCCACACGGAGAGCTGCCCCGCGTGAGGCGGCCACCTGCCGCACGTGTGAGTGGAGCCGAGTCGGCACTCAAACACCGTTCGATGTAATCTGAAGTCAAAATTAACGACAACATTTATGGGACATCGAAAACACGACCTCCCGGGAGGGTAGCCTGACGAGACCCGGAGCCCTGTGCGCCCGAGACCGTAGGCGCCGCTGAGAGGCAGCGAGGCCAGCCCGCGCCCGTGGGGATCACGGGTCCCATCACGCGGCTCGGGGCGGCTCTCTAGACTCAGCGCGAGAGCTGCCAGAAGCCGGTTCTGACATCCCCCTGGAGACCTTCCGAAATGTTATGAACCGACGGAGTCGGGGGACCGGCACCAGCAGAGAGGTGAGGAAACACTCGCGAGCGGAAGACGGGCTCTGGGTAAATCCACACACTTCAGGGCGCGCGGGTTTCAGCAGGTTTGGTGGGGAAAGGACCGGACCGTCCGCCCGCCGGAAACGTGAACTTGGATCGTGACTTTTGCGTCCTATGCGAAAGTCAGCTCAAGCTGTGTCATGGAAATACGGTAAAGCCTAAAACTTACAGAAGAAAACCCAAGAGAAAGTCTTCGTGACTTCGAGGTGCAGGCTTCTGGGCCGTAACGCCAGCAACACGAGCCGGGATCAGAACGAACTGGTTGGACTTTTCAACGTGAAAAACTTCTCTTTGAAAGATGATCTCGAGAGGGTGAAAACACCGAGCAGAGACGGCGAGAAGCTACTTCGATAAGGGATCCGATAAACTGTGTGTGTCCCGAACATACAAGGGACGCTCAGGACAAAACCAAATAAAAACAAGTCAGGGCATCTGGATGCCTCGGTCGGTCGAGCGTCCGACTTCGGCTCAGGTCATGATCTCACGTTGATGAGTTCGAGCCCCGCGTCAGGCTCTGTGCTGATGGCTCGGAGCCTGGAGCCTGCTTCGGATTCTGTGTCTCCCTCTCTCTCTCTGCTCCTCCCCTGCTCTCTCTCAAAAATAAATAAACATTTAAAAATTTTTTTAAAAAATTTATAAAACAGAGGCCGAAGTTTGAACGTCGACCCGAGAAGGGAGCGGGTAAGCGCACGAGAACACCTTCAGAGGCATCAGTTACGGGGAAGTGCTGACTGGAGCCAGTGAGATGTTACGACCCCGTTAGGTTGTGTAAGAACACATTAGGAACGTTCACCAGGTGCCGTGGTTTCATGGGGAAGGCTCCGCCACTCGCGCCAGCGCTGCCCAGGACACGGGCGCCGAGCCTCCACGCACTCCCGTCGGACACGCCAACGGCACGGCTGCTCCAGAGGACGGTCTGGGAGCTTCCGAAAACGTTACGCGCGCCTGCCATGCTGTCCAGCCATCCCGTCCCTGAGGATGCGTCCAAGGGAAAAGAGAACAGACACGTACACGGACACTCGGACGCGGAATATCATCGCCGTAGTGTTTAAAACAGTGTAGACACGCGGCATCCATGAAGTACTCCTCAGAAATCAGAACGAGCCGTGAGTACACACGCCGGCCTGGACAAATACCAGAATACTGACGGCGAGTGGGAGAAGCCAGACCGAAAGAAAGGAAGGAAGGGAGGGAGAAAGGGAGAGAGAGAGAGAGAGAGAGCAAGAAAGAAAGAAAAAAGAAAGGAAGAGAAAGAGAGGAAAGAAAAAGAAAGAAGGAAAGGGAATGAAAGAAAGGAAAGAAGAGAGCGAGAAGAAAGAAAAAAGGGAAAGGAAAGAAAGAAAGGCAGGGAAGGAGGAAAAGAGAAAGAGAGAGAAAGAAACAAAAGGAAAGAGCACATGTCGCCTTATTCTATTGGTATGAAATCCTAGCAAGTGCGCCCTGGTCCGGGACCCAGGACCAGCAGGCCGCGGGGACGAGATCGGGGGGCGGGAGGACAGAGGGCACAGGGAGACTCGGGGCCGCTGATGGTACGTTCGCCATCTTGACTGTGACGGCGTCGTGGGTCAGAAGTTACCAGGCGGCACGCTCAAACCCGGGCACTTTGTTACGCGTCCGGAGCGCTTCGGCGAGAAAATAAGATGAAGTAAAAATACTCTGCAGAAGGAAACAAAACCCAAACCCCTGGAGGAAGGGGCCGCCGCTCCGATGGTTGGCGTGGGGCTAGTTTCACCCAGACGCCAGGAAGCTCCGCGGGCCGCAAGGACGGTGACCTCAGTCACGGTCCCAGACGTGCGAGCGAGCGCGACGGGAGCGGCATTCGCCTGACCGGTAAGCTGTCGGGGTGCTCGGAAACCCTCGCGCGGAGTCCCCGTGTGGGAAGGACAAACGGATCTATGGAGACGAAAGCGGCAGTTTCCGTGAAAATTTAAGACGTGGACGCCTTCGACCCTTCCAGAAACTTCTTTCACACTTACTTCGCATATTTGCAAAACGACCCGTTTTCAGGATGCTGATTTCTGCAATTAACTGGCGGAGGATAGCAACCCGTCTACACCCACAGGTGGACACTGCCTGCGGAAAGCGGCCTGTGCGCCCCAAACCCGCGAGACGGCCCCATCCGCGTGGACGGAGGTCCCCCCAATGGCTGACCCCGACTCGGGCTCAGAAGACGAAGCCATCTGTCACCACGTCTGCGCAGACACGGCGTCTGCGTGGGGAGACCCACCCACCTTGTGCGCCCCGCACCAGCCCGCGGACCGCGCCGGGGTCCCCTTCCGCGTGAGGCTCGACCGCGCGGCAGGGTTGTGGAACCATCTGGGCTGGTCCGTGTGCTCAAGGGATCTTTAATCTCTTTTTAAAAGTCTGTTTTATGGTAATTTGTTCCAAATAAATGTGCTGCCTCTTTGGAGGTAATTTATTCATTGCTATTTAATCCTCAAGGGTTTCAATTATGTTGCCACTTGGTAGCAACAGTTACTTCTGGTGAGTTTATGTTCTTCCGTCTCTGATGTCAGCTCTTTGTTCCTCGCCTGAGCTTTGAGTTTTGCCTCTAATCTCGTGCGAGATTTATCTGCTTTGTTAATTAGATATTTACTTCGTTAGCCAAAAACTACCATTTCACTATTTTTGTTTTCCATTGCCCCCAACTCGGGCCTTCATCTCTCTCTAACCGCCCTTCCTGACTATTCGCTTTTTAAAAACCTTAATGAAGAGTCACGCTTAGTTTATCTAAGGTCGGTCTTCTCCAAGGCCGTTTCGAAGTTGCCTATCTTCCTCCCATCGCGGTGCTGGCCGTGACGTACATCTTGCTATGAAATATGTTGCTTTTCATTGCATTCTTGGTCGCTTTTATGTCCTGACTTTTCTCTTGAAAGGAACGTTTGCTTACTTTTTAGGCAGGACATTTTTTATCTCTGTTGTTTCTAGGTTAACAGCCTTACAGCGAGAGGCCGTGGGCTGTGAAGTATTTGCTTTTTCTAAGTGAAGATTTTCTTTGTGTCCAAGGACAAACATGAAAGCGTTGCTTTTGTAAACGTTCCCGGGCCTGTTAAGATATATTCTCTGTTTGTAAAACAGAGCATTATCTGTGCACTCAGACAGCTGAAACCCACGTCGTGACGGATTGCACGCCCGCGCGCACACGCGCCCACGCTCCCGCGCGGATGCGGCCACGGCGTCGTGCAGACCCAGCCGCCTTATTGCTATTTTTTAAGTTTACTTATTTCGAAAGAGTCAGCGTGAGCAGGGGAGGGGCAGAGGGACCGGGAGAGGGAGAGGGTGGCCAGCAGGCTCCGCTCTGTCGGCGTGGGGCCCCATGCGGGGCTCAGACTCACGAACCTCAAGGTCACCGCCCGAGCCACAATCGAGATGCGGGTGCTTCATCAACTGAGCCACCAGGGGCCCCAAGTCTTATTAGTTTGAAGTCCAGTGCCACGTCCCGCCACGGGGAGATGGATTCCTCCCTTGATAGTTTTGTCCTTAAAAGCCGAGTGGCAGATTTGCGGAGCGGCTCTGGGCACAGCCTGCCAGCCGGCCTTCCTGGGGCCGAAGGAAGTTCTGCCATTTTCTCCCGTGTGACCCTGGGCAGGCCACTGCCTTCTCTGAGCTCCAGTGTCTGAATCCATGAAATGGGGACCCTCGCAGGATTGTTGCATTGACCAAGCGAGTTAGGACACTCGAGTGCCCCCGTGCCCGGGCCTGTGTGGGGCCGGCCTCCTGGCGCCTCCGGCCTCCCACCCGGGGACTCCCCCCCCTCCCCAGGCGCCCCTCACTCTCCACCCGCCCCTCGCACACACATGCTGGGCCTGGTTTTCTTTTAAGGTTTCTTCAGATGGTGTTGCTTTGTCACGTTCACTCCTGTAACTGCAGACACGTGTGACCTACCTGCCCCGGGGAGTCCTCGGTTCCCCGTCTGCTTGTCCCCCTCTCTCCGTGACCTACGTGCCATGCGCAGGGGCTCGTCACGGATTTCCAAACTCACGGGATCACATCCCGCACGCCGTCTGGCCTTCCCGCTCAGCTACGCGCCGTGCGACTCCGCGCAGGGCACTGAAGTCTCTCCTTCATTCCGGGATGTATTTGTTTGCTAGAAGCTTCCATAACAAGCTGCTGCAGACCGGACGGCTTGGGCAACAGAAATGCCTCTCGCCGTCCCGGAGGCTGAGAGACTTTGGATCACGTTGTCGTCTCTCCCGGGCTTGCAGGCGGCTGCCTTCTCGCCGCGTCCTCGCCCCGTCTTCCTCTGCGTCCCCGGCATCGCTCTTTGTCCAAATTTCCTGCCTTTGCAGGACACCCGCCACAGCGCGGTGGGCTCCTCCCCAGCGCCCCCCTCAGAAGTGACGCCGGGGGCCGGATCGTGCTTCGTCGAGGGCTCAGCACCCCGGCCTCTTCCGGGGTACCATCCTGTGTGGTGACAAGAAGAAGGTCTCCCTTGGGGGGGGCACAATCCCTTCCAGTTGAAGGCCACCGGGCCAAGGGGATACCTCAGGGGATTTTTGAGAATCTGTTTCTTTGTCAATAATTCCCAACTACAGAAAGATGGCAAGAATAAGGACGAGATGAAAGCATTCATGTACCTTCACGAACATTCGATTCACTGGCTGGTCATGTTTTGCTGCCTTTGTTTTTACCGTTCGTGCCCCTTTCTGTGTTCTCCGAGCCGTCTGCGGTTAGCTGCACCCTCCGGCGACCGTGGCCCCCAAACGTTTCGCTGTTTTTCCTGAACGCAAAGGTACCCCTTTTAAAGCGCCCTGTGCGTGAAGTGTGGGTCCAGCCCTCTCCCCAGATCTGCCACCTGCGTTCCCATCGTGCCCGTGGACGTGACCCTGCCCTTCGTAGCTGTTCGCGGTCAGCACCGCCATCGCCGTCCTGCCTCCGGAGCCTTCTGGAATCTGGAACGTTTTGTTGCCGCATTTCATGGCGTTCGCGTTCCTGGGGGCCACAGTCCCGCCACTGCTTGGGGGCTTGCGGGATGTTTCCCTCGTAGTTAGATTCAGGTCCTGCCTTCCCAGCTGGAGCACTCCCGTCAGCGACATGGCGTCCGTCGTGGGGTGACCCACCCCAGGTCACGCGATGCTCTCTGCCCTGAACGGGGGCGCGACTTTAATCGCCCACCAAAGACTTGTCCTACTTTGCTTTGTAGCTGATAAGTGACAGGGAAATCGTGCATGGCTGTCGTCGTATTCTGTTCCTTGGTTTTTTTTAATGTTTATTTTTGAGAAAGAGAGAGAGACAGAGAGAGGGAGATGCAGAATCCGAAGCAGGCCCCAGGCTCCGAGCTGTCGGCACAGAGCCCAACGCGGGGCTTGATCCCACGAACTGTGAGATCGTGACCTGAGTCGAAGTCAGGACGCTCCGCCGACTGAGCCCCCCGGGCGCCCCTCGAGCGGTAACTTCGTGTTTACGTTTTCAAGGGACTGCGGGACTGTGTTCCGAACGATGTTCCTTTTTATACTCCCGCCGCAGTCTGTGCGGGCGTCTCTCTGTCCATGCCCTTCTCGGTAGCTCTTACCGCTTGCCGTCTTCACAGCCGCCGTCCCGGGAGGGGCGGAGTGGCATCTCGTCGGCGTTTGGATTTGCATTTCCCTGGTGACGAGTGAGGCTGAGAATTTTCTCAAATGTCTCTGCCCCTTTTTAAAAATTAAACTTATTTTTAGACCTTCCTCGGCAGCCCTAAGAAAGAATACAGAGACACCCCCGGTGCCCTTTACACGGTCACCCCGGGGGCAGCATCTCCTACAGCCGGAACGGGGTGCCGCGACCAGGCTGGGGACATCGAGACAGTCAACAGTCAGAGCAGCCCGTCTGGGGGGATCCCCGATGTTCAGGTCACGCCTACTTCCTCCCACTCCTGCCCCCCCTTAAACCTCGAAACCACTAATCCGTTCTCCAATCGCGTACGTAGTTCTGTCCTTTCACGAATGGTGTGTAAAGGGGCTCGCCCGGTGCCCGGCCATCTGGAACGGGCTCTTCTGACTTAGCGCAGTTCTCCCAAGATTCCTCCAGGCTGTGCGTAGTCGTTCATCCGTTTTTATTGCCGAGTGGCGTCCCGTGGCACGGAATGGAGTTCCATGTTTAACCGTTCACCTGCTGAAGGACATTTGGGTTTCCAGTTTGGAGCTACTACAGATTCTGGTAGGCTGAGTGCCAGCCCCCAGAGCATCCAGGGCCGAACTCCTGTGACTGTCACCCTGTATGGCAGACGAGACTCGGCATACCTGCTCAAGTTAAGGATGTCGAGATTAGGGGGCGAGCCTCGATTATCCCAGCGGGTCGTCATAAATGTCCTTGCAAGAGAGAGAGGCAGAGGGGGATTTGGCGACAGGGGAGCACAGTGGCCCAATGTCGGAGGCAGGGGGAGAAGACGCCCCGTGGGTGTATGGAAGGGTCACCAGCTCGGGAAATCAGGCAGCTTCCAGAAGAAAGACGAGGCCGGGACCCGTATCCTCCCCAAGAGCCTCCACAAGGGATCAGACCCGCCCAGGATGTTGGTTTCAGACTTCTGGTCTCCAGAATCGTAAGAGAATAAATGTGTGTCATTTCACGCCACGAGTTCGTGGCAACGGATTACAGCCGCCCCAAGAAACTAACGCGCAGGAAAGCCGGTGTGAGCACCAGGCGCAGGTTTTGGCACAAACGGTGTAGGTTTTTTAAAGAAACGGCAAAGTTGTTTCGGTGCCCGTACTGATTCTATGTCCCGTCGTACACTGCGTGGGTGACCCAGTTTCTGTGTGTCCCTGCCGGTGCCCGCCGATGACACTGGTTTTCATGTCACCCGTCCTCATGGCGTGTAGCGATGTCTCTGTGGTTTTCATTTGCGTTACCATCTCCTCGCGGGCGTGTTCGCTGCTTGTGGACTCTACCTAGCAAAACGTTCAAATCTTTTCCCCACTTTCCAATCGGGTTGTTTTTCACCGTTGAGTTTTGAGACGTCCGTACATATTCAAGACGCTAGTCCTAAGTCCCATCTGTCAGGTGTGCGTGCTCTCACCCACGCTGGAGCTGTGCTTTTCCTTCTCTGCCCTGGGTCCTTCACGGAGCAAATAGTTTAATGTCATTGAGGTCCACTGTCCCCTTTATATGGATCGTCTTTTTGCATCGAGTCTAAGATCCGCCCCCGGATCCCGCATGTTTTCCTGCAGCCTCTTTGGGGACCGCTCTCCTAAGACCTAATTCACGCGCCCTGCCATTCAGCCGTCGAAAGCACCCACGTCGGCGGTCTTACTGTTCCCGGATGCGCCACCACCACAGCCAGCTTTGGAACACGTCCTCAGCACCCCAGAAAGAAACGCAGCACCCTTGAAACATCGTGTCCCAGCCCCCCCACTCCATCTCCCTCAGCCCTGGGCGAGCACGAATCTGCTCTCCGTCTCTGGGGATCGGCCCGCCCTGGAGATTTCACGTCGCTGAAGTCCTACCACGCCTGCTCCTCTTGGCGCTGGCTTGGTGACCGAGCATCGGGCCTTCAACACGCCCCCATGCCTTCGAGCGCATAAAAGTACTTCATTTCCTTGCTCCACTTACGAGTAATAGTCTGTCGTCGGGACGGTAACGTGTGTTATTTATCGACCCATCGGTTAACAGGCATTCGGCTGCCCCCACCGATTGGCTACCATGAGTGATGCTACCGCGAATGTCTTCCGTTTCTCTTGGGCAAGTACGCGGGAGAGGGATCGCTGAGTCAGATGGTAACTCTGTGTCTTAAGTTTTTGAGAAACGAACAGTTTTCCGAAGTGCGTGTGCCATTTTTCGTCCCCACTTACAACGTATGAACACTGCAACTTCTCCTCATCTTCACCAACATTTGTTCTGGGATAGTATCTATTATGGCCGACGTAGTGCGTGTTGAACGGATTTCATTGCGGTTCTGATTAGCATCACCCGATGACTCCCAACATTGAGCATATTTTCACGTGTGTGTTGACCATCGTGTATCTTTTTTTTTGAAGAAACACCTATTCAGATCCTTCATCCTTTTCTAAAAATTAGAATATTTGGGTTTTGAGTTGTAGGAGTTCTTCATGTATTCTAGCCGCAATTCCTCACCAGATACGCGATTCGCAAATATTTTCTCCCATCTCTGGGCTTCTTTTTGCGTTCTTTAGAACGTCCTTTGAGCACAAAGCTTTAATTTCGATAACATCCGGTACATTTAGTTGTTCTTTTGTTTGCCTATGCTTTCAGTGTTACGTCTTAAAAAGCACTGCCAAACTGTAGTTCATGAAGATTTATCCCTATGTTTTCTTCTAAGAACTTTGTGACATCTTGGTCTTTGGTCCAGTTCGAGTTACTTTTTGTACCCGGTATAAGGGAGCAGTCCAAATTAATTCTTTTCACATTCTTCCAGCACACCATGTGTTCACGAGGTGACTCTCTCCCCCACGAATACTTCCGGCACCCATGACAAAAATCACTTGACCGTGGATATAAGGCTTTATGTTTTAGACACTCATCCCATTCTGTTGATCTGAATGTCTCACCTTAAGCAAGTACCTCACTGTTTTGAATGCTGTTACTCTGTAGCAAGTTTTGAAATTGAGAAGTCTGGGTCCCCCAACTTTATTCTTTTTCAAGATGGCTTTGGCCATTCTGGGTCATTGGAACTTCCGTATGAATTTTAGAATCAGCTTGTCTGTTTGTACAAGGAATTCAGCTGGGCTTCTGGTGAGTGTTGTGCCCAGTCTGTAGATCAGTTTGGGGGAGTACTGCCAACATGACAACACTGTCTTCCAATCCATGAACGTGGGATGTCCTTCACTTATTCAGATCTTTTCTTCCAATAGTATTTTGTAGTTTTCAGAGTATAAGTTTCGCATTTCTTTTGTTCAATTTATTTCTATTATTTTCTTTCTTTATTGTGGTAAAGTATATCTAAAATAAAATTTACCATTTTAACCATTTTTAAGTTTCTAAGTCTGTGGCAGGAAGCACAGTTACATTGTCATGTGTTATTGTTTTTTGATATTATTGTACATGAAACTGTTTTCTTAATTTCATTTTGATTGTTTATTGAAAGTATGTAGACATACAGCTGATTTTTATATACTAAGATATCCTGCCATTTTGCTGAACTTTTTTGTTCGTAGTAAGTTTTAGTGGATTTCTTGGGATTTTCTATTTATCAAGTCACGTTATCTGCAAATAGAAATACTTTTACTTCCTTCTTTCCAAAGTGGATGCATTTATTTTTCTTGCATAATTGTCCTGTATAGAACCTCCAGTATAATGACTGTATGTGCTGGGAACAGATGCCTCTGTCTTGTTACAGATCTTACGAGGAAGGCACTCGGTCTTTCATCATTAAGTACCATGTTAGCCGTGGTTTCTTTTACTAAATGCCCTTTATCAGGCTGAGGAAGTTCCTTTCTATTCCTAGTCTGCTAAAGCCCTGTTTTATCATCACGGAAGAGTATTGAATTTTACCAAATGCTTTTTCTGTGTCTTTTCTTCTGGTGATAATCATGTCATTTTTGCCCTTTATTTTACTGATACGGTGCATCGGATTAACTGATGCTCAGATGTTAATCCAACCTTGCATTCCTGGAACAAATCCCCCTTGGTCATAGTGTGTAATCCTTTCTTTCTAGTGCGGGTTATGTGCTGGTATTTTGTTGAGCATTCTGCATCTATTTTCATAGGAGTTACTGTTCCATGGTTCTTTTTCTTGCTACGCCTTTTCCTGGCTTGGTAGCAGGGTAATGTCGGCTTTGCGGTGTGGGTTAGGAGAGTTTTCTCCTCCTCCCCTCCTACTTTCTTTTTTGGAAAAGTTTGTAAAGAATTTATATTCTTTAAGTTCTTGGTAGAATTTATCAGTGAAGCCATCTGGGCCTTGTGGGCTTTTGTTTGTGGGTAGTGTCTTGATTGCTAATTCGATCTCTTTATTCAGTATAGAGGTGTTCAAATTTTCTACTTATTTCTAGTTGGTTTTAGTAGGTGTTCTTTTTTTTTAATTTTCTAGAATTTGTCCATTTTATCTAAGTTGTATAATTTATTGTGGTGATATTGTGTGTAGCATTCATTTAAATATTTATTTCTGTAAATTTCTAATTGTAGTAA
Organism: Paguma larvata; assembly: GCA_030068075.1. NCBI lineage: Eukaryota > Metazoa > Chordata > Mammalia > Carnivora > Viverridae > Paguma > Paguma larvata. The sequence goes on along the minus strand of JAINVK010000397.1, from coordinate 136,467 downwards.
TCTACCTTTCTCTCATTTCTAATGGTAGTAATCGGAGTCTTCTCCCCTCATTAGCCTAGCCAAAGGTTGCCAATCTTGTTGAACTTTCAAATAATGAATGTTTGGTTTTATTCACTCTACTATTTTTCTATCCCCTAACTCATTAATTTCCACTATAATCTTTATTATTTCATTTCTTCTTCTTGCTTTAGGGCTAGTTTTTTTTCTCTCTTTTTTTCTTCCAGTTTCCTACAGCGGAGAGTTAGGTAGTTGATGTGAGGTCCGTTTTCTTTTTTAATACGGGCATCTCCAGCCATAAATGTCCCTTTCAGCACTGCAGTCACTGTCTCCCAGAAGTCCTGGTATTTTTTGTCTTCCTTTTCATTTATCTCGAGGTATTTTCTAATCTTTCTTATGAATTCTTCCTTGACATATGGGTCAGTTAAGAGCACATTGTTTCAACCTCACATATTCTACTTTTGTCCCATTGTGTTAGAAAACAATCAGTATTATAATCAAAACACATTGAAGTTTCTCTTCTGCTGCAGCGTATGGTCCCTCTTGGAGAATGTTCCATGGGCACTTGCAAAGACTATATATTCTTTCGTTGCTGCTCGTAACGTTCTGTAGTTTTCCACCGGGTCCAGTTGGTTTTCGCTCGTATCTTCCTTTATTGACCTTCTGCTCGTTTGTTCTATACGTCATTGCAAATGGCGGACCGAAGTCTCCAACCACACAACACTGGCTGTTTCTGTGGCCACTTCGACTTCAGCGTTAACACCCCATGTATCGTGTGGTTGCCATTCACGTGATCTGTCTTTTCCCGTCCCTTTGCTTTCAATCTGTTTATACATTTGAATCTAAAGTATACTTGCCATCAACGGCATATCACTGGACTCTACTTTTTAATCCAGTCTGATTAGCGCTGCCTTTTGAAGGCTTGATCCACGCAGGCTTCATGTTGCCGCACAGTCGGATTCATGTCTGCCCCTGACTCTTTTCTGTCTCCTGTGTTTTTTGCTCCTCCATTTCTCCTTGACTGCTTTCTTTTACATTTAGTGAATATTTTCTAATATGGTTTTTAAGGTCTTCTAACGATTTTTCACTACTTATTTCCTTAGTGGTCGTTCTTCTATTTATCCTGTACATCTTAACTTCAGATTTACACTAACCCGAGCCTGGTTAGACACAGAAGTTACCCCTAGACTGCTTTATTCTGTTTTACCCATTTCTGTGATAGTATCATCAAATATACGATGTCTATGGATGTTACAAGCCGAACAGTACACTGTAACAATGATTACTTGATATAACGTTGTCTTTAGAGGAGCTGAGAAAAGAAAGTATACAGTACTTGCTTCATTACCCTTCTTAGTTAACATTTTTGATCCTTTTCGTTTGTTCCCGTGGATTCAAATTACCAACTGGTGGCCTCTCCTTAGCTCAGTACAGCTCTGCAAGTCACCCTGCTCTGAGTTGGTACTGGCCAGTATAGTACAGTCTGTATGGTACAAGCCCAACGGTACAACCGAATACACGTTTTAAACATTTACTTTCTAAATCAGTTGGAAGAAATGGGAAGAAATACACGTTTGTTTTTTCATGTAGTATGACGTAATCACCTTTATCGATGCCTTTCATTGTCTACACGTGAATTCGATTTCCCGTGTGGAGCTGCACCCCGCCTGAAAAGTGCCCTTCAGTGGTTCTCGTAAAGAGGTTGTGTGAACAAGGAATTCCCTGCTTTGTTTCTCTGGGACTGTCTTTATTCTGTTTTCTTTTTAAAAGACAATCTTTCTAGATACAAGATTCTTTTAATTTCTTTCTTCTTTGGCTATGTTACCTCACCGCTTCCTGGGTACCATTGTTTCTGATGAAAAGTCACCCGTTAGTTTTCATTGGAGGACCCCTCTTTTCTGTTCCTGCTTTCACAACTTTCTCCTTGTCTTTGGTTTCTCAACCCTTGGACTACGACGTCACCTTCAAATCGTGACAGTTTCCTTTGTTCTTTTTTTTAAGTTTTCTTTCTTTTTGGGGGGTCGCTTCCATAACTCTGTTGTGCATAACGCTGCTACAGCCACAGTGACACAAATTCATCTCCAAATCCCGCTTTCAGTCCTTTTGAGAATGTACCCAGACTGGAGTTTGCTGAATCATATGCTAATTCTAGTTTTCATATTTTGAGGAACCACTTTATCGTTTTCCATAGCGGCTGCGCCATCTCACATCCCTCCCAGCAACACATAACACTTCTCCCACGTCCTCATGAACACTGGTCATTCCCTGTCCATTAAAAAAAATATTAGTCTGGTAATAGCCACCCTAATGGGTGTGAAGTGGTATCTTGTGGTTTGGATTAGCGTTTGCTTAGCAACCGGTGATCTGACCGTCTTTTCATGGGCTCGCTGACCGTCTGCTGCTTCTGCTGGGAGAAATGTCGTTTCAGGTCCTCTGTCCAGTTCTGAGTTTTTGTTTCGGTCGTTGAGTTGCAGGAGACCTTTATACATTCTGCACATTACAGTTTGATTTTTCTTTCCAATATGTATGCCTTTTATTGACTTTTCTCGTGTTCTCGCCATGACCATAACTTCAGTACTCTGCTGCATGAGAACGATGACTGAGCACCGTCGCCTTGCTCTTCATCTTAAGGGGCAACTGTTCAGTCTGTCACCATTGAGTATAATGGGAGATGCAAGTTTTTTGGGGGGGGGAGGGTAGACAGTGTTTATCAAATTGAAGATGCTCCCTTTTCTATTTTTTCTGAGCGTTTTTATCACGAAAAGATGTTGGAGTTTTGTCAAAAGCCTTTCGTGCATCAGCTGGTACGACCGTGCGATTTTTATCATTTACCTGTTAACCCTGTACCTTCCGTTGCGTGCTTTCGACTCCTGAACCAACTTTGCATTCCTAGAACAAACCCCACTGGTCACGGTGCATAGCGCTTCTCCCGTATCGCTGGATTCGATGCGCTGGCATTTTAAAGGGATTTTCGCATCTGTATTTACGAGGGATATTTGTTTGTACTTCTCTGCTACCTTTGTCTAGTTTTGTGGCAGGGAAGTTCTGTATAAAATGAATCGGAGATTAGTCCCTCCTATGCTTTGGAAGAGATTATGCGGCACTATAATTAATTCTTTTTTAAAAGCTTAGGAGCAATCTCCAGTGAAACCATTAGTACCTGGAAATTCCTTCTTGTGAATTTTTAAATTAAAATTTTAATCTCCTTAATTTTTTTAAATCTCCTGATGTTACAGGGCTATAAACATTACCTACTTCATATTGGATAAATTGTAATGGGCGCTTTTGAGGCAGTGATCCGGTTCCTCTAAGGTGTCGTCTGTATGCGTGTAGGGTTGTTTTGAAATACTCTCTCGATATCCTTTTGAGGTCTTCAGTGTTTCTGAGCGAGCAGGTCTGTATGGTTCTCCTAGTCGTTGCACCAGGTATTATGCTACAAATACGCCATTTATCGTAGGCCGGTATCAGTGCTTCACTTCTTTGAGTGAAGAGTTGAAACCTTCCTCCCTTTGGTTCCTTGTATCTGTTTTTAATTTATTGAATGAATTTGACGTGTAGCACTGTGTACATTCAAGGTGCGCAGTGTTACTCTTAGACGTGCATCTACTGCAATATGGTTGCTGGTGGGCTGTCTCTCACAGTGTGTAACTATAATGTATCATACATTAAACTGTGCCGTAGATCTCTACAGCTTACTTACTACTCAGAATTTTGTACCTTAAACACCATCTCTCTTATCCCTCCCCGAGCCCCCACCCCATTCCCTGGCAACCACCACATTCCTGTTTTTTTTTTTTTTTTTACAGATATGGCTTTTTTTTTTTTAAGATTCCACACATAAGTGATAATAGCATACTGTACTTGTCTTTGTCTGACTGAATTAATGTAACGCACCCAAGGTCCATCCATTGTCATTGCAAAATGGCAGAATAGCTTCCTTTCTCGTGGCTGAATAATATTCCACTGCGTATATATGTGTATCTTTTTAATCCACTCATCCACCGACGGGCATCTGGCTTGCTCCCGCATTCGGGCTGTCGTGAATAGTGCTGCGGTAAGCATAGAAGTGCATGTGTCTCCTTGAAATCTTGTTTTCATTTGCTTCGGATTTATCCTCGGAAGTGGAATTCTTGGCTCACACATAGATCTAGTTTTAATATTCTGAGGAACCTTCATATCGTTTCCCACGGTGGTTGGACGAACTTACATTCTTACCAACAATGTGTAAGGGTTCCTTTTTCATCCCATCCTTGCGAGTGCCTGTTGGCTCTTGTCTTCTTGATGATGGCCATTTGAACGGGTGTGAGGCGATAGCTCATTTTGGTTTTGATTTTGCATTTCCGTGGTGGTCAGCGATGCGGAGCACCTTCTCATGTGTCTGCTGGTCATTTTTTAAAAAGTAGGCCCCACACCCAGCGTGGAGGCCAGCACAGGCCTTGGACTCACGACCCTGAGATCAAGACCTGAGCTGAGATCAGGAGTCGGGTGCTTAGTGGCCCGAGTCACCCAGGCGCCCCTGCTGGCCGTGTCTATGTCCTCTTTAATAAAGAAATGTCTCGTTTAGCTCTGCCTGTTTTGTAATCAAATTGTTTGGGGTTTTATTGTTATTGAGTTGACTGGGTCTTTGTATACTTTGGATTTTAACCTTACATCAAATGTATGGTTTCCAAAAATGTCCTCCCAGTCTGTAGATTGTCTTTTCGTTGTATTTATTGTTCCTTTTACCGTGCGGAAGCTTTTGAGTTGCATGTCGTCCCACTCGTTGACGTTTTTGTTTTATGCGCTTTGGCGTCACGTCTCCCACGTCGCTACCACAACCGGTATTGGTGAGTTTCCTCCCTACGATTTCTTCTTGGAGTTTTGTGGTATCGGGTCCTCTGTTTAAGTCTCGGATCCATTTCAAGTTCATTTCTGGGAGCATGTGAGACAGGGATCTGGTTCCATTGTTCTACATGCGTTCTGCATTTGCTAAAGAGAATGTCCTTTACCCATCGGGCACTCTTGGCTCCCTCGTTCAGTATCAGTTGACCATATATGCTGGCATTGAATTCTGGGTTCTCTGTTCTGCGCCATGGGGCGGTGTGTCTATTTTTGTGCCCGTACCACATAGCTTCTATTACTATGGCTTCGAACTAGTTCAAACTAGTTTATACCTTTAATCACACACACACACACACACACACACACACACACACACACGGACACTAACATTATAGTTTATAGCGATACCTCCAGCTTTGTTCTTTTCTTTTTTTTTTTCAGCTTTGTTCTTTTATCTCAGGATTGATTTGGCTATTTGGGGTCTTTGTGATTCCACACAAATTTTAGAATTGTTTTCTCTATTTCTGTGAATAACGTCTTTGGTATTTTGACAGGGATCGCGTTGAATCTGTAGATGGCTCTGCGTAGGATGGCGATCGTCACAGTATTAAGTGTTCTGGTCCCGAACATAGGATGTGTCTCCCCATTTGTTTGTATCTTCAGTTTTTTTCAGCAAAGGTTTGTAGTTTTCACTGTCTAGACCTTTTACTTCTTAGGTTAAAGTTATTCCTAAATACTTTAATTTTTTACACGATTTCGAATGGGATTGTTTTTCTTCTCAGATGCTTCCTCGTTAGGGTAAAGGAATGCGATTAATTTTCGTAGGTTGATCTGTGTATCCGGCCGCGTTAACGAAATCGCCAATTAATTCCACTTTTTTGATGAAATTTTTGGAATGTCCTATAGATCAGCAATAATGACAGTTTTACTTCTTCCGTCCCAATCTGGATTCCTTTTATTTCTCTGTCTTGCCTAATTGCTCTCGTTGGGGCTTCCGGAGCTTTGCTGAATAGGAGTCGTGAGAGTGCCTCGTTCCTGGTCTTCAGGGGTACACTTTCAGTTTCTCTCCGCTGAGCAGAGTTAGCTGTGGGTTTGCCATGTATGGTTCCTTCGAAACCCAAGAGTGTTTCTCATGAAAGGAAGTCGTACTTCGTCGAGTGCATCTACGGAGCGGCCGTGTGATTTTAACCTTCCGCGTACCTGCTGCGTGATGTATTACATTTACTGATTCGGATACGTCCAACCGTGCTTGCATCCCAAGGGGTAAAATCCCACTTGGTCATGGTGTTTAATCTTTTTAACGTGTTCCTGAATTTGATTTGCTAATAGCTTCTCGAGAACTTTTGCATCTATATTCACTGGAGATGTTAGTCTGTAGTTTTCTTTTGGTGCGATATTTTATCTGGTTTTGGTATCAAGATAGTGCGGGCCTTGTAGAGTGAGTGGGCAAGCGTACCCTCCTCCCCGTTCGCTCCTTCTTGTCGCCGCGGTTCCTGATGACAAATGTACTGTCACTCAAATCAGTGTTTCTTTGCAGGTAGTGTGCCATTTCTCTTCTTCCAGAATATTTTGTCTTTAGTTTTCAGCAACATAACGTGTCTTGCTATAGATTTGTTAGGATTTATGGTGTGTGTTCATTTAGCTTCTTGAGTCTGGAGGATTGTGTCTGTCACCAAATTTAGGGAGTCTTCAGCCATTATTTCTTTGAAAATAATCTTTGCTTTACATTCTCCTCTCCTCTGGGACTCCAAGGAGAGAAACGGTAGCTCTCGTTACTGTCAGACAGGTCCCCGAGATTCTGCTCGCTTTTTATTTTCAGTCGATCTTCCATTATTCCGATTAAGTCAATTCTACCGATCTAGCCCCAAGTTCGCGGATTCTGTCGTCTGTAATCCCGACTCCACCCAGTGAGGCTTATTTGGTTATGATATTTTTCAGTTCTATAGTTACATTTTAATAGCTTCTGTTTCTTTGCTGTGACTTTCTGTTTTGTTTTCATTTGTGTCAAGAGAATTTGTAATTGCTTCTTAAAGCGTTTTTGTAATGACGTCTCTAGACCAGAACTGATTCTGACATTTGACTTGTTTTGGTCACAGCATTTCTCGATCAGCTCTTTTCCTTTATGTCGTGACAATCTCGGTTCTTGGCATGACAAGTGATTTGCACCTGTACCCCGGAGATTTTAGAGATTGTATTATGAGACTCTGGCTCATACATATGTGTGTGTGTGTGGCAAAATATATCTAGTTTTGCAGGCTTTCCCCTGAGGCATAGCCAGAGGGTCGGGTAAACACGAATGTTGAGCTCCCCCCGCCCCCCGGGCCCCCCCCCCAATCCCACTGCAGAAACTGTAGGGCACTGCCTTCCGTTGTAAGGGGCTGAAGTTTGGTTCCCTTTTGCCTACGAACAACTTCTCGCCAGGAGCGGGTGTGCCGAGTCACACCGTCACGTTGTCGGAGTGACACGTGAGATCAGCTCCCTGAAGGATCCCACCGTAGGGGGCTGCTCAGTTCCCCACTCGACCCCGACACCAGAGCAAGGCGAGGCCTGAGCCGAGGGCCACACAGCTGCGTCTCGCCTGGGCACGTGACGTCACGCGGCAGTAGGAGTTAGGTCCTAGTTCACTGCTGCACTCCTAATGACCGACGAAACAAGACCGGAAGTCAACAGGCACACAGCAGACGTGAACGCTGTTGTTTGGCTCCTGGCCTGTCCACCGTGGCCGAACCGCCTGCTCAATTCTGACGGCTCTCGTTTAACGTATTTTGGGACTCCGTTAGCTGCAGAGCTGATCTTTATTCCTTTATAACTTTCACCGTGCATGGCTTTCATTTCTTCCCGATGAGTTGACCCTTTTATCGTTATAAACGCCCGTCGTCGTCTCCAGCGAGAGTTTGTCTTATAGAAGTCAGTGGGGCTGAGATTTAGTAGCCGCCCGGCTTTCCCGTGCTTAACGCTTGCGTGTCACCTTTTCCCGTCCGTTTACTTTGAACCTGTCTGTGGCTTTGAACATATAATGTATCTATTGCAGGGAGTATATACTTGGTTCCTGTTCTAGGCAGTCTGGTTATCTCTGCCTCTTTATTGAGTCTTTAATTCACTTATCGTTAATATGATTATTGATCTGGTTGGACTCCCATCTGCCACTTGCTACTCGTCTCCCCTACGTGTCGTGTCTCTCCTATTCCGCTCTTTCTCCCTCGCTGCCTTCTGTCGTGGTGAACAGATAGGCGCTAGTGAGCCTGTCTAAGTCCTTTGCTGGTATCTTCTTCCTGTTTTTAAGTTGTTTTCTTAGCAGTACAGCCTGGGGATTATAGTAAGCATCTCAACTGGAAAAATGCCTGCTTCGGGTCAATGCTGAAAGGTCTTCAAACGTCTTTGTCTGGCTCCCCCCTCCTCTCCCGCTCGGGACCCCAACCGTCCCCCTCCTCTCCCACTTGGGATGCTAATTGTCCCCCCTCCTCTCCTGTTCGGACCCCAATGGCCCCCCCTCCTCTCCTACTCGGGACTCTAACTGCACACACGCTGCTACTCCTGATGGTGTCTAACAGGCTTCAGAGGCGGTGTGCAGTGTGTCTCTTCTGGTCCTCGGAATGAGCCATCTTTCCCGATCCTTCTCCAGGGTTCCCCATCCTCTCTTTCTCCCACCACCACACCTCTGCCATGTAGCCCCCCTGCGTCTCCATCGGAGTCCCCGGCCTCCGCGGCCCCACAACTTCTACTTGGTTTGTTTCACAAGCCGTGTCTGTTCACTGACAGCCTCCCTCCGACCAGTCCCTGCCACCATCCTTCCCTCCTCCTTCACATGTGGTTTCTTTTCATCCCGTGGCCGTGTTTACGATGGCCGCTTTGAAGTCTCGGCCCGCGAAGGCCAGCGAGCCGGGCCCCTCCGAGATCGCTTGGATTCAGCGCTCTTCATTCCTGCTTACGGGGTACGCTCCTGGTTTCTTTGTGTGTCTTACGATTTTTCATTAAAAGTTGTTGTTTTTTTTTTTCATTTTCCATAATTCTAGAAACTCTGATCCAGGTCCTGACCGGCCCCCCTAATCCGGGGCGATTATGCCGCTGGGTCTCCTGCAGGCTTGTTTACTCCCAGCCTTCAGAAGCTCCGCCGCTCGGCACCTCCGCAGCACGTGGCCGCTGGTGTCTCTGCTCGGGTTTTTTTTCTTTTTCTTTAATGTGCTTTTTTTTTTTTTTTTTAAGCCTCCTTTCTTCGTGTCACCCCTGGACCAGCATAACCTCGCGGTCAGGCCACGATTGGTCAGAAGTGTTGTTTGAACCGCCCGAGCCAATGAGGCGACCCCCCCGCCGTCCGCTGAGGCGATCGCGTGGGAGTTGAGACATTCCAAGTTCAGGCAGCTTACGGGTCTTTGATGGCGGCTCCTCTCTGCCCGCATGGAGCCCCACCGCCAGCCAGGGATGAGCAGATAACCGGCGGCCTCGCGCGTTCCTCCTGAGGGTGCGTGCCACCCGCCAGATCTCAGGAATCCCTTGAATTCCTGCTGGCCCGCAGCTTGTCCCAACCGGCACCGCGGCCTCTGGGGGCCGCGGAACCGGCCCCTGCGATCACGGTCGTCAGACATAGTCTGGAGGGGGGTCTCCTGCGAGGCTCCTAGTCGGGTTGGCCCCCTTTGTCGGCACCGAGACTGAGGGTCCTGGAGGCCACCGTGCCCCTGAGCTCGGGCGGAGGCTCGGGAGCGGCCCCGAGCGCAGCGGCCGCAGGCCTTCGGTCCGTTTCTGGAGTCCTCGAGTGGCCGTTTCTGACAGTTTCGTCCAGCCCTACCGTTGCCTTTTAGGGATACGTTTTGCCCAGGTCCCCGATCCGTGTCCCCAGAGGTGTGCTCCGTGTCGCTGGTTAATTTTTTGTGCACATAGAACATCGTTATCCTTCCCAAGTCAAAACCGCATGAAAAGGTTTACGGAGAGAAATCTCCCTCCTTCCTGCATCCCTTCCGTCCCGATTCTTTCTACCTCCCGTAGGCAAGGAGTCCCCGTGCTCTCTGGTTTTCCACACGTGACAGGTGTGTGTTTATGGAACATGTATGTTTCTCGTTTCCTCTCCTTTATGACGACAAGCTGGCAATCTGTGTGTCCTTTTGTACTTAGTTTTTCCCACCTAAAACCATCCCCTAGAGATCACTCTACCCACGCAGAGCTCCCTCACGCCTCGTCACCGCTCATGGTTTTCCTTGAAGCGTAAGTCCTCCAGTCTTGTCAACCAGCCTGGGAAGCGGGGAGATGTGGGCAGTTTCTGGAGGGTAGCCTTGCTCACCATCCTGTGGCCAGGGTCTTGGAAGTTTCTAGCATTTATGGGGCGCCTGGGTGGCTCAGTCGGTTAAGCGTCCGACTTCGGCTCAGGTCATGATCTCACGGTTCGTGAGTTCGAGCCCCGCGTCGGGCTCTGTGCTGACAGCTCAGAGCCTGGAGCCTGCTTCGGATTCTGTGTCTCCTCTCTCTTTGACCCTCCCTGACTCATGTTCTGTCTCTCTCTCTCTCTCTCTCTAAAAAATAAATAAACATTAAAAAAAAAAAAAAGCAGTTTCTAGCGTTCTGTAATTGCACCTACGGCTGCCCTGGGCAGTCTTCACGTTTCGCGCCTGGTTGGAGGTGTATCCTTGCGGTGAATTCCTAGAAGCGGGATCACCGGGTTGAAACACAAACACGCACTCGGAGTGGCTGAATGCCGCCAAAGCCCCCAGCACAGGGATCGTGCCACTTTGCGCTCCCAGCAGCAGGGTGACACCGTGCCCGCACAGCTGCCCCGAAGGAGAGGGTTTCGCCACTCCGAATTTTTACCCGTCTGATAGGTAGACACTGGTATCCTGAGTCGACTTCAGCTTACATCTATCACGTTCCAAGTGAAACTGCCATCTTTTACCTACTTCCTGAACCGCGAATATATTTTGCCAATTTTTCTCCAACCACGTTGGCCCTTTCCTCCTTCTGTGTTTGAGTGTCGCATAGAGCACCGCCATCGGCCTTCTGTCGGTGACATGCGTTACAACGATTCCCTTCCATTTTGTCACCCTGAGTTTTGCTTCAGGTGTTTTTTTATTCCTATGCACAGCTTTGTTTCAATATACCCGGGATCGGACGTAGGTGTTGAGAGGCAGGAGGCCCTTACCGTGCTGAGTTTGTGGAGGAACCGCGGCTTCCTTCCGGTTTCTGTGTAGTTCCATCAAGGAGGCATCCATCCTTCCGTATCTTTACGAGTTTTTAATCGGAGGGAAGGGTCGGTCAGTTGTTACACATGCTCATGTTTCTTCTTAAACCGATTCATACGGGGAATCATGAATTTTTTCGTGTTGCCCTTCACAAATACTATTGGTCTTTTATGTCCATGTTCTGTTTTCATCAGGTTTATATTTCAATATTATACTTGCTTATAAAAAGCATTCGGAAGGTTCCCTTCATTCTCTGTGCTCTGAAACAATGTATGTAGTAGTAAGGCTGACTCTCTACAGGGTTTTGGGAGAAGGCCCCCGGGAAGCTTTTTCACCAGGGAATGACATGGCACTTTCTTTCGGGGCGCTCGCTGGGTAATTTTTTCTTTTCTTTTCTTTTTTTTTCTTTTTTGAAAATCAGCGTGTGTAAGCTTTCTATTTCTGCCGAGATCAACTTTAGATAAAGTGTATTTTGCAAGGACGTTATCCATGTCATCTGAGTTTTGCAAATTCTTTGCATAGAAGTGTACCAAGAAGCTTATCGTTTGAAAAATTCCCTCGGCAGCACTTTCTCTGGTTTCTTCTGTGTGTTTGTGCTCTTTTCACCCTCATTCAATAGTAGCTGGGCTATTTCTTCTCATGGAGCCAGGATCTTTATTATATTAATTTGCTCTCCCGTTCTAGTGTTTTCCGCCTCATTACTTTCTTTTATCTTTGTTACTTCCTTCCTTGTGCTGTTGACTTGCTGTCCTTTTTTTTTTTTTCTGGCTTTGTCAGTTGGCAATATGTGTTTTTATTTTTATTTGACCGTATTTTATTTTATTTACACCTGTGAGTATGTGCTCAAGGAACCGTACTCTCTATTGCCATGCTGTCATTTAATTATGTCCATACGTTTAGAATATGCATATACTCACAAAAGACTTAGCTCATGAATTACGTTCTTCAACTTTTTTCTATCTCTTGTTTGTTGTTCATGCGGTTTGTCTCACGAACATGGAATGTCAGACTCTCCCATAGCTAATATGTCTGTTTCCCCGGCATAGCCAGCAGCTTCTATTTTATATAGATGTTTGCCATGGTATTTGCTCCATAGTTTCACATAATGGCTATAACTTCATTATGAAATACAGCTTTTAGTATTATCAAGTATCATTTGTCTCATCTAACGACTTTTTACCATTCACTCGGTTTTTTTGTTTAAGGTCAGAATCCTACCCCGTCTTGGCGTTCACGTTTCCCGATGAATCTTCACCCATTCCCGTACTTTCCAGCCATTTCAGTCACTGGATTTTATGTGTTTTTTAACTGCGTGGACTTGGATTTCGCTCTCTAAACCCACTCGAATAGATTTTTCTTTGAAGAGGCATGTTTCTGACTGTCACTTCTTAGCACCGCTGACATGTCTGTATTATCTCCGTTGAAAGGATCTCCTGCGTCCCGTCCTGCTGATTCCGATGCTCTGTTCCGAGTGCTCTGCTTTTTCATTAATCACTTTGGGGCTTAAGAGCGTTTATACGCCCTTCCCGAGCGGCTTCGTCTGCATTACTGGCTGCCTTCTGGTTGAATACCCCTTTTTCTCACTCAGCCTTGTAGTGTTTGACGCGCCAGCGTTCACCGGTCTCCGGAGTCCTATCTGTCATGTTCCTAAGTCCCGCTCTCTGTGCCCTGCGTCTGCCCCGCACCTTCTGCTCTCTCCTCTCTGCCTGCTGCTCTCGGCCGGCTTGCTAGCGTTCCACTTTGTCAGAACGCAGGGTGTTCGCGCGTTCTTGCCCGGCCACGACTCCGTCTGGGTCTTCATCCGAACTGAAATACACAGAATGTCCCCGGTCGCTTCTCCGGCCGGAGCTCGCCCGTTCTCCCCGCGGCTGCCCGGCGCTCATCCCCCGGGAAGTCCCCGAGCAAGGACGCCGTGCAGCGCCCACGCGCGCGTGAGACGGACCCGCCGTCCCCTGGCACGGGACGGCCAGCTTGGCTGAATGGGACACCCTCAGTCCTCGCTGGCTCACGGCTTCTGGAACCGCGCGTCCACGGCCCTGCTGTCCGTCCGGCTCCTCTCGCCGGCACGCTCCTCCTGCCTTCAGAAGCCGTTTCGTCGTTTCGCTCAGAGGCCATCTCCTTTGCGTGCGAAGTCTTCATGGTTTTACTAGAAAATGTCTCAGAATTGATCATGCTAGATAAGTCCCCCGGGACCCACATGGTACCAGAAATGCAAGAGTCAGATGTAACCGTATTCATAGACATTTTCTTCAATAAGGGTTTAAGTATGTTTTCTATTGTATTATTTTTATTTTCTTCCTCAGAGACTCGAGTGATCTAAATGCTGGCTGCCCTTAACAACACCCACTGTTGTTCTTAGTACTTTCTCTGCGTCTCTGCGCCTCTGAAGTCTTCTGTGCCCCCTTACGGATTTTTAATGCAGTAACAGTCACGCAATGTAAATTAATTACTTTCAAGTCCCAACAATTCAGTGCACTTAGCAGATACGCAATGTTGTCCTTGTAGCTGATGTCGTATCTAACGACTGACTGCCAGACCCGAGGCCGTATGCTTTACCGCTGTGTCTTGTCCTAAGACAGTTACGGTTTTCAGTTCTTACCTCTGGGCTCTTAGCTCGCTCCTGTATATGGCGTGAGGAAGGGTCCAACTTCATGCTTTTGCCCGGGTTGTCCAGCTGTCCCAGCACCGTTTGCTGAAGCGACTCTTCTTTTCCCGCTGAATAGTCTCGACACCCTGTTGAAAACCAGTTGAACACATACCTGAAGGTTTCTTTCCAGCTTCTCTGTTTTCCCCCATTGGCTTCTAGGTCCTTACGGAAGTGCCGCTTCCTTTAGATCGCGGTAGCTCTGTGTAGGTTTCGAAATTGGAAAGTGTGAGTCTTCCAACTTTCTTTCTCAACCCCAGTCTAGTCATTCAGGGCTCCCTGCAGTTCCACAAACATTGTGGGAACAGTTTCTCCATCTCTGCTTAAAAAGGTAGGGGGACCGTTAGGAGCGTGGCAGGGACTCCACCGGATCTGCAGACGACTGCGTAATGCTGTTATCTCGACAGTACTGTCTCCGACCCATGAGCACAGACGCGATTGTATACGAGACTTCGAGTTTTCCTCCTCAGGTTGTTCACTGCCTGTGCAGAAACACACGCGGCTTCTTGCGCGTCGCCTCCGCGCCCCGCAACGCTCTCCGCGGCTCTGGTAGATGTTTCCTCTTCTCGTCTTTCGAGGCTCCTTCGGGCTTTTCTATATACAGGATTGTGTCATCTGTGAATAAAAGTAATTTTACTTCTTCCTTCCCAACATGGCTGGGTTTTATTTATTTATTCATGTACTATTTTATTATTTATTTATATATATATTTTTTTGCCTAAATGCTATGGCCGAAATTTCCAGTCCATTATAGAAAAGCAGTGGCAAAGACAGGCATTCTCGGCCGATTCCTGATTCGAGGGGGGAAAGTTTTCAGTCCCTTCACCAGTGAGTACGACGTTAGCTGTGGGTTTTCCATTAATGTTCTTTAGCATGTTGAGGAAGTTCCCATCTGTTCCTATTTCCCCGAGAATTTTTAGTCTGAAAGGTCATTGGATATTGACTTCTGCCATTGAGGTGCTCATGTGTTTTGTTTTGTTTTTTTCCTCTTCCTGTTAACGTGCTGTAGGACATGGATTTTCCTGACGTTGAACCACCCTTCCACTCCCGAGATAAATCCCACGTGGCCATGGTATAGACTCTTTTTAGTATGCTGCCGGATTTGGCTTACTGGTATTTTGTTGACGGGTTTTGCATCTACAAAGATATTAGTATCTAGCTTTCTTGTGTTGTATTTGTTTGGCTTTGACATCAGGCTGATACTAACTTTACAGAATGTGTAGCAAAGTGCCCCCCCCCCACCACACACACACACACGCAACCTCCTCTTTTTTTGTTAGAGTTTAAGGATTGGTTTTAATTCTTCCTCGAATGTTTGGTGTCATTCACCAGTGAACCCATCGGTTCCTAGAGTTCTCTTCCTTAGGCGTTTGTTGACGACGGATTCAAACACTTTACCTGGTGTAAATCTCTTCAGAATCTTTCTTCTCGAGTCAGTTTTCGTCGTTTGTGTGTTTCTAGGAATGTGTCTATTTCACCCAAGTTACCTAATTTGTTGAAGTTTGTGCATAGTATGGCCTTATAATTCTTTTTATTTCTGTAAGACTAAGCATAATATCCCCACTTTTATTTACTATTTGATTTAGGTTCACGGCCTCTAATGTTTTCTTAGTCATTCCAGCTAAAAGTCTGTCCGTTTGGTTGATCATTTCAAAATCAGCCAACTTTTTATTTTGTTGACTGTTATTTTTTTATTTCCTTGCGTCTCTCTTCAGTGTTATATTATTTACGTCTTTCCAACTTCGGGTTTGCCTTACTTTGTCTGGTTCTTTAAGCCGTAAAGTGAGGTTAGTGGAGAGCTGTTTTCTATCTGAAAGTGGAAATTTGCAGCATAACTTCCTCTGACCACTGCTTCCATTGCATCCATGTTTGGGTGTGTTTTGTTTCCATTTTCACTCAGCGCAAAGGATCTTCTAATTTCCCTGACGACACCTTCTTTGACCCGTTAGTTTAAAGAGTGTTTGAGTGGATTAATTTCTATGTTTCAAGCTTTCCTTCTATCATTGATTTCTAGCCTCATTCCATTTTGGTTAGAGAAGATACTTCGTATGATTTTAGCTGTTAAAATGTACTGAGACTGCTTTGTGGCCTACCGTGTGGTCGGTCTTGGAGACTCTCCCACGTGAACGTGAGAACGTGAGAAGAACGTGTATCCTACTGCTGTCAGGTCGAGCGTTCTCTAGATGTTTGTTAAGCCCGGTTCATAATGTTGTTCGTATCTTCTCTTTTCTTACTGACCTTGTCTGGTTGTTCTATCCATTATGGAGTGTGAGGTACTGAAGTCCCCAACTATTATTACAGAACCATCAGTGTCTTCCCCAACCCCTGTCAAGGCTTGCTTCATATGTATCAGAGCTCTGTTCTTCCACCTATATGTAGTTGTAATTGCTATGTCTTCTTGATGAATTGACTCTTTCCTCAATATATAATGTCCTCCTTTGTCTCTGGTAACAACTTTTTACTTAAAGTCTATTTTCCTTGGCATTAAGATAGCCACTTCATGTCTCCTGTTGGATACCGTTTGCATAGAATGTAATTTCCCATTCTTTCACTTCCAATCTGTTGGTCTCTTTAAATCTAAAACAAATGTAGACAGTGTAAGTATGTAGAATTTTTTTTTAATCCATTCTGCCAGTCTCTGTCTTTTGATGGAAGAATGTAATCCATTCACACTTAATGTGAAGGACTGCCATTTTGTTATTGTTTGAAGGTCTTACACCTTTCTTTGTTTCTCATTCTTCTTTTACTGCCTTCTTTGGTTTAACTGATTCTTGGTAGTTTACAATTATTCTCTTCTCAATCCTGCTGTGTATATTTTTTAGATATTTTCTTAGTAGTTACCATGAGGATTACATGGAATATCCTACATTTATAAAGCTCTAGTTTGAACTGATACCAACTTGGCTTCGATAGCATACAAAACACAGCGTCTGTACGGCTTCGTCACCCTCGTGTGGTCATTGTCACAAATTCTATTGTTGCACGTTATGTTCCCAATAACACAGATGTGTGATTATTGTTTTATGTATTTGTTTTGTAAGTCCATGTAGGATATAAAGAGTTACAAACTGAAAGTATGACGATATTGGCTGTTCTGTTTACCCACGCAGTTCCCTTTTCTGGAAGTCTTTATTTCTTTGTACTGCTTTGAGTTACCATCTAGGGTCCTTTCACGTCAGCCCGAAGAACGCTTTAGCGTTTTCTGTAGGGCAGGTCTACTAGTGATGACCTCCCTCAGCCTTAGTTTATCTGTGAATATCTTAATTTTCCCTTCATCGTTTATTTTTATTTTTCTCAGACAGAGATTATGTGGGAGTGAGGGGGGAGGGGCAGAGAGAGAATCCAAGCAGGCACTACGTTCAGCACAGAGCCCAGTGTGGGGCTGAGTCCCAAGAACCAAGAGATCATGAATGACCTGAGCCGAAATCAAGAGTCAGACACTCAATCAACTGAGTCACCCACGTGCCCCCCCTTCATTGTTTTATTTTATTGTACTTTATTTTATTTTATTTATTTTGTTTTATTTTAATTCCGGTACAGTTAACATACAGTGTTCATTTCAAGTGTGCAAGACAGTGTCCCGTCATTGTTGAAAGACAATTTTACTAGATACAGAATGCGTGGCTCATTTTTCCTCACCACTTCAAGTGCCCCCCACACCCTCTGGCCTCTGCTTTCCGAGGAGAAACCTGACGTGGGTCCTACCGGGTGTTTCTGTACATGAGGCGTCATTCTTCTCACTCGTTTCATGGTTCCGTCTTTGTCTTTGACAATTTGGTTAGGATGTGTTTGATGGAGTTCACGAAGCTCCCTAGAGGTATAGATTTCATGCCTTCGTGGCATTTGGAAGCTGCCAACTATCAGTTTCTCAAATGTTCTTCTCGCCCCTCGCACCTCTCCTTCCGGGTTCCAGTTATGGACACTTGGGTATGCTTGATGCGGTCTCACAGGTCCTCGGGATCCGTTCCTTTTTCCTTCTGTTCCTTAGGCTGAATAATGGCCGCTGACCTGTCTCCGTCCTCACTGGTTCTATCTGTTCCAATACGCTAGTGAAACCCTCCGCCGAGGTTTTCATTTCAGCTCTTAAGCTCTGCGGTTGCAGAATTTCTGTTTAATTTATTTTTATAGTTCATCTTCCATTTATATTCCGCGTTTGTTCACGTATCGTTCTGCTGGTTCCCTTTGCTTCTCTAGGGTTTCTTTTAGTTCTTCGAGCCTTTACTTTAGTTTTATTTTAATTCCAGTACAGTTGGAATTAAAGACAGTGGACGGAAAGTCTCTGTCTGGTGTGATCGTGGCTGTGCTTCTGCTCATTTCTTCTGTGAATGGGGCATACTCTCGGCTTCTTTACGTGTTTTGTAACTTTTTGTTGAAAACTGGGTATTCTAATTATACGTAGCCACTCTAGTATCAGGTTCTTTCCCTACCTTGAGACCATTTTTTCTCGCCATGGGCTGTAGCTGCTTAGCGACTTCTAACGTATTTTCGTGAGATCTGTAAGCCGTCGTGTTTGGTCTCCGATGTTCCCGTTCCTTTAGCTCGTGCCCAGCTTGTATTTTGACAAAGATCTCCTTGGTTTCCAAGGGGTCAGAAAATAAACAGGGAAAAGCGGGGAGGGGAAAAAATAAAAGGCTCTTCCAGTCTTTTCGGGTTTGCTTCGTGCTGCGGCACACCTGCGTCTAGCCGCCCGGGCTCTGCGTCGCTCTGCCTTGGTCTTTACCTCCCGCGTGGGGTGGGCGTGGGGCTCGGCCGGCGGTCAATGCCACGCACGTTCTCGGCACCTGCCAACGCGTGCAGCCTGCCCCGGGCGCGAGCTCGAGTTTTCCCCATTTCTCAGCAGAAACTGTTCTCGGAGGGGCCCGATTGCCAAAGATCTCTCTCCCTCAACTACAACCCGGCCCTGGTGGCTGCAAGTTGTTGGGACTCCCTCCCCGTGTCTTCAAGAACGCCCACGCGTCTTCACGCCTCTGCTCCTTCCGGAGGCGAGGATCAGGGCCCCACACACCGAGCACGTGAACTTGCTCTCAAGATGCCA
This sequence comes from Paguma larvata, assembly GCA_030068075.1. Classification (NCBI taxonomy): domain Eukaryota; kingdom Metazoa; phylum Chordata; class Mammalia; order Carnivora; family Viverridae; genus Paguma; species Paguma larvata. The sequence goes on along the minus strand of JAINVK010000397.1, from coordinate 117,806 downwards.
CCGGGCCGGGGCCGGGGCGGGGGCTGCAAGGGCGGGTGGAATCGCCAGAGCGTCCCGACCGCTTTCAAGCTGCCGCTTTCGGGGCTCTGACGTGTCGCTTCTGGCGGGTCTTGCTGGAGTTTTCAAGGCCTCTGAGAAGGGAAGTGTCCTTGAGGGGACGCACTCCTCCACGTGTGCCGAGGCTGCTCAGGGTCCTCTGTTTCGACAGAGCGTCTCACGCTCCCTCCCCGACCGTGTCCACGGGCTCGCGGTGGCGGCAGGGACTGCCGACGGCACAGTCGCGTCTGCTCGGATCTGCACGTCTCGGTTTCGTGCTCGGGGGAGGGCCAGCTCAGGGGCTCGAGCCCGGCGGGGGGTCTTCTGGGCCCGCGCCGCCTCCCGACCTCGGCCATCCGACCCGCCGGCAGATTCGGTCAACTTCCCGGCCCGTGCCCGCCCCCTGCCTTGCCTTCCCTCCGGCCACCCTCCCGGTCCGAGCCGCTGCCCTTCCCCCTTCCCTGGTCACTCGTTTCCGGCCCCGCCTCCCCCTGCCCCGCACTCTCACACAGCGACCCGAGGGGCCTGTTTAAATGTCAAGCGGACCTCGCTGCTCTCCTGCTCGACATGCGCCCGTGGCCTCCTGTCCCAGTGTCTCTGGCCGGTTCCACCGGATACAGAGCCCACGTCAGGGACCCTCGCGTGTGTGCTCATCGCAGGACAGCTCGGTGGTGGGCGGCCAGGATGCCGCACAGAGCACTCCGCGAGCTGCCTCACCGGCGGCCAAGGTGGCCGGGGCCTGTCCCTCCCCACTCCCGGCCCAGCCCGCGTGCGGCCGAGCAGGCCCCGGGGGCAGAGGCGCCAGGTGGTGGGCGGCGTTAGTGCTTCTGGAACGTGTGTGCTGAGGGCACTCGGGTGGGGCCCTGTGCTGCCCCAGCGTCCCGGGGAGCGGGGACCGCGTGTCGTTGGCCTCGCGGAGCCGCCTGACCCACACAGCCAGACCAGGCCGGCCGTACGACCCTGGCTGCCGGGGACTGCAGGCTCCCGGGGGAAGCATCGTCCCCGGGCCTCCGTGTTTCCTCCGGTGACCGGGACGTCCCCCCGTGTGGCCAGTTCGACTCCTGGGCCCGCTAAGAGGCCGGCAGCGTGGGAAGGGGGCCCGTGCATCTGTGCGAACGAGGTGGGGTACGCGGCCGCGCTCCCCTCGGGCCCCCTCGCCCTCTCCCCGGCCCCCAGCCCTCCCGCAGCCGGCAGGGCCGGGGTGGGGGAGCCGGGCGAGCTGATTCCTTCTGACATCGGTTGTTAACATAATTTTGACGTTAAGCCTCCCCCCGCCCTCCCTCCCCCCCTCCCAGCTCTGGGGCGGCTCTGACTGTGTCCAGGCTCCGGCTCGGGAGCCGTGGGGAGCCTCTGGGCCCCGGCTCTGGCCCGGCTGGGAGGCGGCCTGGGAAGGGACCTGTGTTTCTGCAGCCCGCGCCCTCGGGGCCTGGGGGTGGGGCCCGAGCAGATGTCTGGATTTGGTAGCCAGGGCCCGGAGCCGGATGCTGAGAGCGAGGCCTGCGACTCATTTCCCATTAAACGTTCTGAGAACATCTGTACCGGCGTCCAAGGCTTCTCCCTCACTAATTGCCGTGATTGTTGTGTGAAGCGAGGAGCTGGCGCGTTTCCGCGCTGCGGTGAGGAAGGTGAAACATCGCTCTTAATTAGATTAAAAACATTTTTTTCTCCCTCTGTAATTTTGCCTTGAAAATCAAGGCCACTTTTTTGTCTTCTTCGTCCAGAGGCCTCCAGAACCCTTCCTCCCCACCTCTCCAGAGGTTTCTGGGGAATGTCCTGTGAGCTCAACTCTTGGAGAAGACAGTGCTCAGCCCGGATTCCATTGTATATTAACGTTTCCCGGGGCCGCGCTCGCTGCCGGGAACCGTCCCCTGAAACATGTCTGGGAAGGCTCGGACAGTGACTTCCCGGAGCACGGAGACCCCAGAGGGTCGCAGGGGTGCGTGGGTGGCGGTATTGCTCCCTTTCTGCTGACCCCGGCCTGGCCTCCCCGGCGCCCCCGCTCTGCGGACCCCACCCTTGGGCGCGCAGGCGCTTCTGGTCCCTGTCAGAGCCTCGTGTGCAGGGGCCCGTGGGCTCTGTGGGGCAGGGGGCCGCCGGGGCGGGTCCCCCGCGCCCTCCACGCCAGGCCTGTGGGAAGCCCGGGGTCCCCAGGACCGGCCGGGGCTCCCAAGGCCACCCTCGCGTCTCCCACCATGGCTGTGACACGTCCACACACAGGCCCCCGACTGGACAGGCGGCCTGGCCTGTTCCGTGGTCCAGGACCCCTCATCCTCTCCCACAGGGTGCAGACGGCGCCCCACTGAAGGAGCAGAGAGACCCGGCTGGCATCCCAGCAGGAGAAAGCCAGCCGCCAGCTTGCGGGAGCCCCTCCCTGAGGGGTCCCCAGGCCCGCCTTCGTCCCCTCCACCCAAGGGCCTCCCCGAGTTCTCCTGTGACCTCGACTCCCCAGACCCGTCCCTTCGGGCCCACGCCTCACCCCCGTTTGTCACACACATTCCTGAGGACTCTCTTGGTGACAAATGACAGAACCCCAAACTCAAACGAGCTAAGCATAAAGGGGACATTTTTTGGCTCGTACGTCTGGACCCAGCTGTTTCAGGCACAGCTGGCCCCCGGGGCTGGGATGATCGTGCTCGCTCGTTCCCACTCTCCCCCCACCCGCCCCGCTCCCTCCGTGTACCGGCCCCGGGATGGGGTCCAGGCCGGGGCAGCCGCCCCCTAGGGGGACAAGATGGCCGCCGGCTCGGCTACCCGAGGGGACAGAGGCCGTCTCCTTCCCCACGCTCCTTGCCACAGTCCGGGGCCGGGCTCTTGACGGCCCCAACCAGGGTGCAGGCCGTCCTCAGACCTGCCTCTGCAGGCCAGACCTGGGGACGGCCGGCGGGTACCTGGGAGTGAGGAAGGGGCCGCTCCCTAGAGGAAGATTCGAGAAGCTGTTCGCAAAGCCAGGCCTGGCTGCCGGGCGGGCGAAAACAACAGGTGTCCACTCAAGCAAGGTATTTTCCTGGCGGGCCTGGGTGCCAGCTGTGAGTATACATTTTCGCCCCACTCCTCGTCCCTGTTCCTGGCAGCTGTCGTGGGAATGGCTTTCACACTCTCTGCCCATGTCCCTTACTTCTCGCCTCTGAGTGGAGACACAGGTGGCGGCACGGCCGTGCTGGCTCGGGGTCTGTGAGCCGGGCACAGGCAGCTGGCACGGGCCCGGGGCCGCGGCTCAGCGATGTCACGCAGGGCCTGGCTGCAGCTGTCCGGATGCCCTGGGGAGGGGTCTGCGTTCACGGTGCGGCTCTGCAGGGCTTTGGCAAACCCGCCGAGAGGGGGTGGATTTCGGGGGCGGGGAGGGAGGGGGCTTGACTGGGGAAGGACAGGGGCAGCTTGTGTTCATCCCTGTGGGACAGGCCGGCCCCGGGAACGCGCCTGTGCCTGAGCCCTGGAGGGAAGACGGAGGCGAAAGGCCAGGGCCCGGCCCAGACCCGAGGGCCCGTGCAGGGGAGGGGGCGGGGGAGCCTCGGGGACGAGGGCTTGGGTTACACCTGGGAGATTCCGCAGGAGTTGAATCAGCCACGAGGCAGGGTGGCGGAAGTTACCAGGCAGATTCTCCCCCGGGGTGGAGGGCAGAGGGCGCAGGGGGGGTGCTGGGGGAGGCGGGGGCTGGAGTCCGGCTCCGTGCTGGAGGCCCGGCCTGGTCTGCGTGACGCCAGGCACAGCTTGCAGCCTCTCGGAACCTTCCAGGGAGGGGTGGGGCTGCCGGGGCAGTAGGGCGAGGTGCTCCCTGAGCGCTGAGCTGGGGTTCAGCTGGCCCGGCCGTGTGGGTGAGGCGGCTGTGTGGGCCCAAAGGACACAAGACCCGGTGCTGCGGGGACCGAAGGCCTGGGGCACGCGTGTGGCAGATGGGGGCTCCGGGTGGAAGATGGGACGAGGCGTGCGGGGCCGGGGGAGGGAGGGCAGGCCGCCTCCCGACGTGGGGAACGTGCAGCCCGGATAGAAACCATGGACACGGGAAGGAGGGAGACGAAAGTCACCCACCGTCTCTTCACCCAAACGCAGACACAGCTAACGTTTTGGTCCGTTTCCTTCCAGTCTTTTTTCTGTGCCCGGATTTTTGCAAAGGAACGTTAAATCGCCCCAGTGAGCGGGGCTGCCGGCCGGGAAGGAGGCCGCCGTCCTGCCGGGTTCTGTCCTCTGGGGGGAGGGGGAGGGGGAGGCTTGGCGGCCGGCGGCACCAGCTGTGCCGGTCGCCACGCCAGAGGCCACGCTCGCCATCCCAGACCTCCCATTTTCCTAGAAAACACAATTGTTCTGCCCTGAAAACTGAGGCCCGGATTCTGGCCCAGACGCGGCGAAGGCGGCCAAGGAATTAAAGCCTCAGAGAACTAGGACAGTCCTAATGAAAGGATGACTTCACTGTCGCCGGGACCAGGGCGCAGTGCTCTCCTCCCCAGGGCTCAGCCCTCCTGGGAGCCCGGGGTCCAGAGGGCCGCCTGCCGCGGGCGCCGGCCTGCTCTGCAGCCGGAAGACCGGGGCCGCCGTCCCTTGTCTCTCCTCATCCGGGGCCCTCCGAGGCAGGGGCGACAAGCCCGCTCTCTTGGGACCCAGCACTTGCCCTCTGAGGGGCCCTCGCCTGAAGGGGGCAGTGTGCCGCTGTCCCTGCGGACGGCCCGAGTCCCCACCCCCCAGCCGCTGCAGCTGGGGACCAGGGAGGGGGTCGGCGCCCCGGCCCCTGCCTGCCTGGCGCAGGGGAGGCAGCCCGCAGCCCCCGACACAGAAACGGGGCAGAGCAGCGCCCTCCCTTTCGGTTTGGAAAAACATGCCTGCGGAACCCCTCGCCGCCCCTCGCCGCGGGGCCCCCGCGCTGTTCCCAGGATTAAACCAAACAGCGCACATGCTTCTCTGGCAGGTGCAGGCCCCACCCGCTCTGGACGGCCAACCGATGTGCACACTTTAATTTCCTAAAACGCCAGGGCCGGGCGCTCCGCGGGGGTCAGGTGGCTCGCCCTCGGCCCGCGGGCTTCGGAGATGGCACTTGTCGCCTCGGGTGTTTAGAAAGCAGCCCCACTTTCCAGCCACCGTTCCGCCCTTCTTGCCTTCTGTATACAAGTGCTGCAGACGTAAAAATATGTATTTGTGTTCTTTTTCCTTTCCTTTCCTGTTTTTTTGGTTTTTTTTTTTTGAAAGAACATTTGAATCCTGGACGAAGCTTCAGCCCTGTCACTTGACAACTGTATAATGTAACCCAGGGCGCCTGAATCTCAGCCCCGGGCCTCTGAGCGGGGCAGCCAGTGCGCGGCCGGGTGCCGGGCCCGCGGTCCTCCGAGTGCACACACATTCTCGAGGCTTACCGGTCACTTTCGTGTGCTCTCTGGGAACGTCACGGGCAGAGAGCCCTTCTCCCGGGTGTGACTAAGTCATGTCTGTGCGGTTTCCTGCTGGAAGTCTGCCGCTCACCCCCACGGGCCGCGAGCTCCGGGTTCATTCCCAGCTCTCCGACTGCGGGTCAGGCAGAGCACCTTTGCGCGTGCTCCAGGACCCTCCAGTTCCTTTCCAGGGAAGAGCTTTTGCCCATTTTTCATTAGAGCGTTTCTACTTTCCTTAACAGACCTGCAGGAGTTTTGTATTTTGAGGAGACCATTCTTTAGCTGTCTTTTCACTCTGGAAGGCGGGGTCCGACGATCAGGTCTTAGTTTTAGGGTGGCGGAACCCATCCACTTTCCCCGGGGGGATGTTTCGTTGAAGTTTTAGGAAACCCTTCCAAAGTCCGAGGTCAGGACACTCTTCTAGCTTCGATTCTCCGGGCCTCAGAGCTTGGCTTGGCTTCGTGAGGTCTTCAGTCGCCCGGAATGCCAAGAATGAATTTTTGGTGTGTGGCGTGAGGGTCCGACGGACCGTTTTTCCCACGTGGACAGCCAGCTGTCCCCGAGCTTCCTCGGCCTGCCATGTGCAGGCCGCCCAGGGTACCCAGCGAGCGTTCTAGGGCAGGTGGGCGACTTCCGGGCGCCCGGCCCCGTCCTGCTGGCCCGGCGGCCGCGCTCCGTGTATCCACGACACGCCATCTCGATGACTGAGGCTTCCCGAGAAGCGCTGACGCCTGGGAGAGCACGCGCCCCTGCCTCACCGCTCTTCGAGAATGTGGTCGATTCTGAGCTTTTTGCTTTTCCAGATCGATTTCTGAATCAGGTGCCGGGGGTTTTATTAAGGAAACTGAGGAGCCTCTTCACTGCAGAATCTTCTAGACAACGGTGCGGAAAGGGTCTTTCTCTGTTGAGTCCTCTCTCCCCGAAGGCCTCTCACCAAGGCCTGCCAATTTCTCCTCACAGTGCTTGTATGCCCTTAATTACACAGGGAAGAATTGTTTTTTGTACGATCGTATATAGGATTTGCTTATCTTTTGATTGTAGGGTCTTTTATTTTTTTGCTTCGGCTTTCAAAATACCTTTTTATTATTTATAGGAGAGGCAGAAAAAGCACAGAGAGTCCCCGTCCCGTCTCCTCCCACCGGCCTCCCCTGGTGCCCACGTCTTCTGTAACCATCATACGGCGATTAAAACTAAGGAACTGCAACAGCACTATTAAGCCGCGGTCCAGCTCGTTCGTGTGGATTTCCCCAGTTTAACCACTAATGCCCCTTTTCCGCTCGGAGCCCCGTCGAGCATAGTTCCGCGCACACTCGCGCTCGGCAGGCCTCTTCGGAGCCGCGAAAACTCCTCCTCGGCCCTCCCTGGGTTTCACGACCTCGACGCTGGGGGAGTACCAGTCGGGCGGCAGCGTCCCGCAGCCGGGCTTGTCCGACGTGGGAGGGGGCCGGCGGTACGGGTTTGTGGGGAGAACGCCACGGAAGTCGGGGGCTTCGCCCGCCTCATCTTATCAGGGCCCACGACACCAACGTGGCCCGTCACGGGTGCTGCTTGCCTTGACCCGTGTGGTGGAGGTGGCATCCGGCAGGTCCCTCTGCTGCCTAGGTACCGGTTTCCCGTTCCCGTAGCCTGGTGGTGGGAGCCAGCCCCCAGGTCGGCTGCATTCCAGGGGAGGGGGCTGTGCTCTTCCCCCCGCCCCCAGACGAGGGTGTGGAGGACCTGGCGGGCGTCCGTGAAACCCCCCACGGCCGTGAGGAAACCTCTCGGGGGAGAGACTCTCAAGTTTCTCCTTACAGCTCCCCCTGCCAGTGTGAGCGTCCATCCGTGGGGGAAGACTTGTCCCTCATTTGTATGTTAATTTGTCTCCGGACGGACTCAGGGCTACTTCCTTTTGGGGCTGGAATTCCACAGAACTTTTATTTTTTTTGTCACTCAAAACGTTCTAGCTTTGGCCACTGGATTGAGAGTCCTCTCGGGGTCGTTCCTGTGTCCGTCCGACGTGTCTCCCGTCTGTCACGTTTATTCTTTGAGCATTCCCCTTCTTTCTAGCACCGACCGGGACAGCGGGCTCACAGTGTATTCGCCTGGCCCCACCCAGAATCGTCATCGGGCCAGAGAGCCCTGGTTCCTATGGCCGGGAAACGAATGACTTTCAGGAACCAGGTTCCGGTACAGGGTGTGACCCCTGCTCCCGGGCAGTCACCGCCTCTGCGCTTCCCAGCGGGCAGAGCCAGGGGGTGTGTGTACACACCCCAAGTGTCCACGTGTGGCATATTTGGCAAAGGAGCGCAGCCTGGGATTCCTGGCCACCCGCTGCATCTCACACTCACTCACACACACACACACTCACACACGCACACACACACGCACACGTACGCACACACACGCACACACGCTCGGTGCGTGACTTTACTTCTCTGACAGCGAGAAGCCCGGCTCCCATCGTCTCTCGTTTATCTGCTTATTTGTTGAACCCGCGTACGTGCAGGCCCCTTCCCAGAAGTGTAAGCGCCACCCCGAGCGCGAATGTTTGTGGCGGTCAAGAGACTCCGTCCCCAGGCTTCGCAGGCCTCCGCCGCCGCCTCCCCTCCCTTTCCGCGCCGCGTGGCAGGTGCCGTCACACGTTCCAACACGGAACTCGCTTTTCACGGCCTGCTTTCATTCCTGGGCCCCTCCCACGGGCCGGCTGGGTTGTGTCTCTTTCTTTAGTTCATGTAAGCAGAATCCGTCGCTGGCGACCTGCAGCCCCGTGGGTTTTCACAGACACCTGGATTCGCGTACCCGCCGCCACGGCGCCCTCCGGAGGAGCTGGACGGCCCCGGGAGCTCCCTCGAGGGAGGAAGGCAGACGCTCCCCCTCTCCCAAACACCAGCAGGCGTCGATCTGGTTTCTGTCCTGATAGTTTTGCCTTTTCCCGAATGTCACAGAAATGGAATCGTACAGTGTGCGGCCTCGTGCATCTGGCTTCCTTCACTGCCGAGCAGAATGCATCTGTGACTCCCCCACGTTGCTGCAGGAATTCTTAAGTCGTTTCTTTCGGTTCCTGGGTGGCGTTCCATCGTAGGGAAGCGCCAGTCTGTCCACTCACCGACCAAAGGACGCTCGGCCGCTCCCAGGCTTGGGCGAGTGCGAGCGAAGTTGCTGTCCGTGCTTACCTACCAGGGTCTGTGAACGTGAGTTTTCGATTCGCTCCGGGAAACACCTGCGAAAAGGACCGCCGGGGCCCCCCGACAAGCCCGGGGTCGACTTGGTCACAAACCGCCCACGTCTTTTCCAAGCTGGCTGCACCGTTCTGCATTCCGGCCAGCGGCTTGGGGGTTCTGGGTGCCCCACGTCCTCCTGTGTGCGGGGTATCGTCTGGCTTAAGTTTCTGTGGTTTTGATTGCAGCCATTCCGGTACGAGGGCCGTGGTAGCTCGCTGTGGATTTGACTTGCGTTTCCCAATACCTGCCGGTGTCGATGGGACTGGGCGTCTTGTCACGTGCTTGCCCGCAGCCCAGGTCACAGGCTGGGTCGGGGGCCTTCTTGCTATCGAGCCGTGAGAGCTCTCTGTATATTCTAGACGCGAGTCCTCGACCAAACAGCTGAGTAGAAACGCTGTCTTCAAGTCCGTGGCTCATCTCTGCTTCCCTCAGCAGGGTCTTGTGCAGAGCAAATGCCTGGGATTTTGATAAAGTCCGGTCTTTCCGTTTCTCCCCCTCAGGGATCGAGCTTGTAGCGTTGTCCTTCGAAACCCATGCCCGAACCCAAGGTCCAGAGATCTTCTGTGCTTTTCTCAAGAAATCTCAGCGTATGCTTGAGGTCCTTAAGATCGTACACAATACTTCTGCGTTTTCAGATTGCTGGTGGCCGCCCATAACGGCCGGCATAAATGCTAAATGTAGGAGAACTTACACACACACAACATTCCTACGTTTAGATTACAAATAATTCAGGAGACAGCTGTACGACTCCGAAGTGGGAAAACCTTCCTTTTTCACCAAACAAAAGATAAGCGTCATCACTTTAAACACATAAAACATTTTCTGTGATAAAAACAACCGTCTTCAGGGCTGAAAGACCAAAGATAGACCGGGGAAGGGGTCCGTGCCTTCTGTAACAAAAAGCTAATGTCTTTACCATATAAACGATGCCGCTGGATTGACAAGCAGAAATGAGCAAAAGATAGGAACAGGCAGTTAATTCTGCAAGAGAAAATGCAAACGGCCTCCAAGCCACAAAAGGCCTTCAGCGTAAAGGGGAAACCGGCACCCCGGGGTCAGCCATGCCTGGTGCCCCTGGGAAGGGCGCCGGTGGCTGCTTTCGGCCTGGATGCGGGGAGCCGCCACATCCACACGCCGCTTGCTGGGGGAGCCTGAATTGCTCCAATTTCTTGGGAAAACAATCCAGCAACATCTATTAAAATTACTCGGGAAGCTCCCTCTCACGCGGCCGCAGTCAGGTTTTCACACGAACGAGAGCTCACCGTTGTCGCACGGTAGTGACTTAGAGCCAACGGCGGCTCAGGGGCCACCAAACACCCAATGGTTGAGTCGACCGTGGCGGACGTGAACCACGGACTGTCACCCGGCTACCAAAACGTAGCCCCCCGTCTGTATACCTGCAGAAGGATGAGAGAAGCGTGTCTCAGAGTGACAGGGACAGCGTTGTCACATGTGTGTTAAGGAAAAAAAAAGTCTGACGTGGTGTCAGCTGCCGCCGAGCAGAGAGCGAGGAGTCGGGAACCCCGTGGGCACTGACCTGGGAGGAGGGGGTCCTCTGTGAACTTTGAGCCACTTTTTACAATGGGTACTTAATTTCTTTTACAATAAAAACTGTAAATGAAAGTGAAAAAAAGATGTCCAACTGAGAATCAGGGGACGATGCGCATTCCTTAGCGCTGGGCACCAGGTCGTAGGGGTGGGCCCGGGAGCTCGACCATCACACGGACCCTCCGTGGTGGGTACGGGTGGTATGTGTGGCACTGGGGCCCGAGCGAGGGGCTGGGAGCTTGGCGGCCGCTCCTGTCTCCCGGGCGTGCGACTCCTCGCGAGCAGGAGTGCCACCGCCCTGGGTCTCCGCCGACAGGAGGCCCTCCGTCGCAGGAGAGGGGCGTCACGGTGGCGGGCCTCCGTGCCTCTCCCCGGACCTGTGCTTCTCAGCCGTGTTTCACTGTCCACCTGAATGTCAAGGGCGAACCTGGAGACGGACCCAGACATCCGGGCAGCCTTCACGCTGCCCAGGTGCGAGGGGCCTCCGCCGCTCCCCAGCCTCGGACACAGGGGGGCCACCTGAACCCCCACACCGGATCCTTGGTGCTCCTCGCCAGCCCTGCAAGCGGATGTCCTGTCCGCTTGTGGGAAGGCTCAGGATGTGCTGGGGGGGGGGTTGGGGCAGGCACGTGAGCCCAGCGAGTCCCCGCGGGGGCCTGATGTGCTGCCCCACACCTTTCCCCACAGCGAGGAAGAGCCCCATGCTGCTGGAGGTGAGCACGGCGCACTTCGTGAGAACCAACAGCTTTGCCGAGGACCTGGACCTGGAGGGGGAGACGCTGCTGGTCCCCATCACACACGTGTCACAGTGAGTGCCCGCTCGCCCGCGGGGGACAGGCTGGAGGGGCGTGGGGCTCAAGGGGGGCCGCCTGGGGCCGCGCCGGGGCTCAGGCCCACTCCCCCAGAGCCTGCCGCCTGCCCTCGGCGACCTGGGGCCGCCGGCTGCCAGGGGCGGGCTCGAGCGCCCGGGCACCGAGCGAGGGGGAGAGCCGGGGCGCTTCCCGCCAAGTCCGGGAACATGAGCCTCTTGTTTTGACTTATGGAAAACCAAACTGATCATTTTCCACTTGTTTCTGTGCTTCGAGCGTCCGAGAAGATTGTTTTTCTTGCCCCCTCCCCCGCCCCCCAAAAAAGAGGCAACTGTTTTTCAGCCTCTCCCCGTGGAACCCTGGCCAGAGCCATGGGGCAGATGCCGCTGCTGTCCTCAGGGGCTCCTTCAGGTGGAGGAAATGGCTGATTTTCCACGCCTCCAGTTGGCCTTCCCCCGAGGCACAGCTGGCCTGGGACGCCCGCCCGTCCGTCCCCGCCAGGCCGATCCCCAAGGCCCGGCCGTGGCGTGATTCCCTCGCGACGGAGGACTCAGGGGCACCCAGCGGTGACAGCACGAGGTGGGGTCAGTGGGGCACTCGGGCACTTCCTGGCCGCCGCCCCGCCAGGAGAGGCCCTTCTAGGTGGGGATGTGCGCTCCCTCAGCCCTTCCCAGAGTCGCTGGCTGACAGGTTTCCGCTCCACGGACGTCTCTCTGGAGGGTGTGTTCGTTCTCCTGGGGTCTCGGGGTCGTGGTGAGCCTTGTGCGCCTCCGTCAGAGCTAGGCCCTCGGTGGGACCCAATTCGCGGGGCCCGCTGGGGCTGGCAGAGTCGGGGGGCCGGCATAAGAGGAAGGCAGGACCGCCTGAGACGGTACCGCGATCAGGCAGGACCGGACCCGCCCCCCCAACTCACGGGGAGTCGGGTGGCACCCGGAGGTGGGCGGCGGGGGGGTGTGCGCAGGAAGTGTTCCTGGACTCGGTCCCTGGGAAGCAGGGGAGACGCGTCCTCACGGACCTGGCCGTGGAGCGGGCTTCTGGGCCCCCACCCGTCCCGGAGATGACCTGACGGGCTTGCCAGACACACGGGCGAGGGCAGGGGCGTGGCCAGCCCCGGAAGCCTGGGCGCGCAGGGCCAGGCCGGTGCCCGGAGGCAGGAGGCTGACTTAACCGCCGAGTCGAGGCCTTTACGGAGTCCCGGGTACGACTGAGGCCGCGGCGTGGTCAAAGTTGGCGTTCCGTGGCTGTTGTGTGTGCGACGCGGGTGGCAGTGCCGGCTTGGGGCAGGGCCGGCCGTGACCCTCAGGCAGGTGGATTCCACGTGGCCGTCACTGTTTCTGCTGCCCCTTCTCACTGCCCTCCTGCATGGTCTCCGCCGTGGCCCAGCCCCACGAACACGAGGAGCCCCACCCTGGCGGGACAGGGCTGTCCCCCCCCATGCGTCCGGCAGGGTGGCGAGGCCTCACCAGCTCCCTGGCCCTGCGAGATCCCCAGAGGGGCCCGGGGTGAGGGTGATGAAGGAAGGGGGATCCCGGTGGCCCACGGCCAAGCCCGCGGCCACCCTCAACAGTCACCCCTTCAGAGGAGAGGGGTTGACACGCACCAAGTGTCCAGGGCCACGGGGCTGCCCACCTGCCCGGGGAGCCCCAGGAGGCGATCCGAGCAGCAGAGACAGCCTCGTCAGGGGCACGGGGCCATTTCTCTTCCAAGACCGGCCGTCGGGCTGGAATGGCCCGGATGCTTGCTGTGGAAGGGGTGCGTCACCGTCCCCGACACCCGATGTGGGCCTTCTCAGGCTGGCACTCCCGGTGTGGCAGGTTGGCGGTGGGTAGGGAGGTGTCTTCTGTCACCCCCAGTGCTGTCTGAGCCGACACCCCAGTCCTCGCCCGGCCAGGTCCTCGTGCTAGAACCTACCAGGGCTTCTCCCAGCAGACCCGTCCAGCAGCGGCTGGATGAGAACCAGTCCGGGTGAGGCACTTGGGTCTGTGGTGGCTGCTGGGAGCAGGGAGCTGAGGTGTCGGCAGAGGGGCCACCTCAAGCCACCGCTGTCCCGTCAGGTCAGAGTCGGGGCTGAGACGGCGGGGCATCTGCGTGAACGTGTCCTGGGGACAGGGTGCTGGGGAGCCCCGGTGAGGAGCGTGGGAGGTGGGCTCGGTGAGAGGGGTGGGGGCCTCAGAACCCAGGCGCCCCCAGGCCGCAGGCTGGGCAGAGGCCCCGCCCCTCCACGGCTGGAGGAGGACGCCCCGGCGGGCACCGCGACTGTCCCCCGGGCCGGTGCCGGGTGCCTTCCCCTTCCGCCCAGCACTCCTCGTGACCGGTGCCCCTTACTAAACAGCTGTGGCTGCCTGGGGACACGTCGAGGCTCCTGCAGGCGGCCCAGCCCTGTGGACACCTGCCCTGGTGTGTGTGCGAGGGGCAGGGGTGTGCACGAGGGTCTCGCAGGGGGCAGAGAGGGTGGGAAGCAGTTACTGCAAAACAGATTCGTTTTTCTTCAGCGTTTTACTGATGTTCAATGTATTACCACGTTGGGTCAGATCCAGAATTCAAATTAAAACATAAATAAAGACACATTTTGTTTCCATGCCGAGCGCTCCCCACCCGCTGGGCCCCAGGGAGGTGAGGTCACTGCAGCCTTGATTACGGGAAGGTCCCTGGGGCTGGGCGCAGCTCCTCTTTCCGGGGCCTCTGGCCGGGGCGCCATCCGGGAGTCTCCGGGGCGCACGGGGGTGGGGGGACAGAGTGGTCCCGGCCATTGCAGCCCCACCTGCATCCCCAGGCCGCCCCCACCCCCCCAGCTCCAGGGAGCCGGCCACAGCCTGGTGCACCCCTTCCAGGGGAAGAGTCTTCCGGGGCCATCGGGGAGCCCCCGTCTGCACCCGCGTCCCCCACCCAGAGCCCCGCCACAGGGCTGGCCTAAGGTAGAGGCGGGGCGTCCAGCGAGATGGGGGGCCGGAAAGCCCCCTGCCCCCTGCTCCCACCAGGAGCCGAAGGACTTCCTGCCTCCTGCCCCACCTCCTGCCTTGTGGCCACTGAGGGCCACAGACAGGACAGCAGGGGCAGGGAGGGGCACCTGTGTGCATCCCTGGGCCTTGCACCGGGGTCCCCATCTCGAACACCCTTGTCACTCATCCACAGCCGCCAGATCCTACCTTTCCAACACCTGCCCACCTGTCCCTCCCCCCCCCCCCGCGGGGAAGCCCCCGCAGCCAAGCCCTCCGGCGGTCAAGGCCTCCACGCCAGCTCCCTGAGCCCTGGGTATGGGGCCTGGGAGCCTTCCGGGGGGTTCTGTCCCCTCTCAGGCCCTCTCCCCTGGCGGTCCTGAAGCCCCGGGGCAGGCAGGACCCGCACCAGGGCCAGGCCGGCCTCCCCTGAGATGCGGTGGCGAGGGGTGTGGGTTCCTCGGCAGGCGGCCAGGCCAAACTGGCCTCGGCGTGAGGGTCTGTGGCCCGACCGGGACCACGCATGGGCGCGGCCTGGATACTCCTCCCCCAGCGACCTTGGGACACGATCGCCATTTCCACGAAGCCCCACTCCACCCCTGCAGCCAAGTCAGCCAAGCTTGGCCAGGGGTCCACGCTGTCCCACTGGCCGCACGTGGACACCCAAGGCAGGTGGCTCGAGAGGCCGGGCCCGCCAGGAACACTGCCGCCTGTGGCCCCCATGATGGGCTCCCCTGGAAGAGGGGACCGCTGGCCCCCCTCCATCTCTTCTGTCGCGGCATCCTGGATGGGCAAGGCCCGGCTCCAGAGTGCCAGTTGTCCTCAACCCGTCCTGCTCCGCCGGGGAGGGGAGAGTGGGACACCCCAGGCACAGAGGGGTGTGGGGAGGGCCTTCCAGGGAAGGCAGGACCGAGGCTGGGGCACCGCGGGGCCCCACCAGGTGGCTGCAAGCAGCTGCGGGTGCGCGCGCGGGCCCGTGACAGGACGGCCTGTCGATCCTTGAGCAAACCCAGCCCCGCGCGTGTTAATCAGGGTTTCCATGGCTCCGCCTTCTCCCGGACCCCGCGGAGCCTCACGCCAAACGCTCCATCTCTCTTTTCCGGCGAGGCCGCTGTGGCCTGGCTTTTGCCCACATCACTCCTAGCGTCTCCTGAATTCTGCGTCTGTCAGCGAGGCCGGGGCCAGCCCATGCTGGAAACGGGGGCAAATGTCACAAGGCTCGGCCCTGCACTCAGCTCCAGGGACTGGGGGGGTGGGGTAGCTCTTTGGACAGGACCAGCATTGCCCGGGGCATTTCGGGGACCCCAGGGCCGGCTGCGGCTGGCTCCCGAGGACCCCGGAGGCACCAGGCGCTGCTCCAGCAGCCGCCTCCTTGCTCTGCTTCTCGCCCTGCAAACTGTGGTGGGAAAGGACGAAGAGGCTGCTCCGGGGCCAGAGAAGAGGGGGGCGCGGGAGGGGGCCTGCCAGGCACAGACGAGACCCGTCTGTCTCTCCAGCCCGGTGTCCTGTCTTCTCGGAGCTCCAGACCACCTCTGTCTGCGAGAGGTGCCAAGGAAACCCCGTGGGAGCCTGCCCGGGAGTGCCGTGTGGAGCTGCGTGACTCAGAGCCTCCGGGCCCCGGCCGGCTCGGCCCCGGCCCTGAAATGCACGGGGGGATTAGATGTTCTCCTAATTAAATTAAAAGCGAGGCGGAGTGGCTCAGTGGGAAAGGGACGGGACTAGGAATCAGATGCCCTGAGCCTGGCTCCCAGCCTGCACCAGCCCAGCTGCAGGCTGGCCCCCGCGGCCCCCAGCCCCTGGGAACCTCGCCTCCTCCATCCTAGCACGTGAGGAGGCTGCGGCCAGCCTCCCGAGGCCACCGCACCGGGGAGCGGGCCCTGTGTCTAGGTGGAAGGCCCAGGGAGAGCAGGAGGCTTCTAGCTTCCTCCGGAGCCGTGACCGTGAACTCCTGGCCCCGGCGGCTCTCACGGCAGGTCTCTGGTGAGGCCGGCCCGGCCCGGGCCGCCAGTGTGGGAGGAGGTCGGGGACAGGGGAGCATCGCGTGCTAGAGGCGGCTGGAGGACACGGCGACTTCACGGGTCACACCGGTGTTGCCATGGAGGCATTGTTTGTGGCCCAGGGTACCCCACGGCTCCTCCGTGTGCTCTGCCCGAACCTGCAAGAGGAGACGGGGCCCCGAGGCGGCCCGGTCAGGAGGCCTGCGTGGGGGGCAGGAGGGGGCCGGGGGCCAGGCCTGGCCCCTCTCCAGGCCTGGGCTGTCCAGGCTCAGAAGGGACAGCGCCGGCATAGAGGGTGTTTTCCAGCTTCTAGTTCAAGGGTGACATACATACAGGACCTGACAGTTCACTGCTGGGCTGCCTGCGACTGGTAAGCAGGCCAGGCCACAGAGCTCCCCGGGAAGCCCGCGTGTCCCCACTTCCCGTCACGCCTTCAGAGGGTAACCACCGTCTTGGCTTCTATCAGCACCGCTGGGCCACGCCCATTCCTGAACTTTCTGCAGACAGACTTGCACAGTGCACACACCCATCCACACACCTGCCTTCCCCGGAGGTAGGCCGCGTGGCTGAAGAGAACCGTGCTTCCGGCGGCCCTCCTTGCCACCTGGCGCTCCACCACGCGGACGGCCCGCGCCAAGTTCGTCCGCCCCATCGGCGGCAGCCACATGGGTGGACGGTGTCCCGTGTCAGGCTGTTATTGTCAGTGCTCAGACTAGCCCGTGCGGGCCCTGCATTTCCGGGGAGAACGGGCCCAGGTGTGGGGCTGCTGGGCTCGGACTTAACGATACCGCCGGGCGTCCCGCCCGCTCCCCGTAGTCACCAGCACTGGGCACTTTCACTTCCCCTTTCAGCCCTGCTTGGGGGGGGGGGTTTAGCGGATCCCACTGGGGTCTGAAATCCCGGTGACCTGACGGCTCGCGCGTGAGCCCGCTCCGCCCTCCTCCACCCCGTGCGTCCTGTCCTCTGGAAACAGGCTCGTGTCTTCCACCCGCTGCAGTTTCAGTTCTCTTTTCTCCTTGATTTGCAGGAGTTCTTTCTTTCTGCCCTCACACACCCCAGCTGGGACGAGCGTTAGAAACGCGGGGGCACGCACGCGGACGCGTGTCGCACACAAGGACCACCTCCCCTCTGCGGGCCGTCCTTCCTTCTCCCGAGGGTGTCTTGCGATGAGCGGAAGAACTTTAAGTGAACTCTTAATGTGATCCGGTTAATTGAACGTTTCCTTTCTGGACAGTGCCGTGGCTGTCCTGTTAAAGTGACTTTGACTGCTCCAAGGTCATAGAGATATTCCGGATTTTTCTGGAGCTTTACTGGCTCACCTTTCGCCTTTCACGTGTAGCTCTGCGGTCCATCTGGAATCCATTTCTGCATCCGATGTGAGGCTGAGGTCAAGGTACCTCCTCCCCCCGCCCAGGAGGTGCAGGCCAGCTCAGCACCCTTTACCGGAAAGCCCACCCCCTCTCCACGGCCCGCCGGGCCCGCCCCATCACCCTCCGGCTCGAGGTTCGTGCGGAGCTCTGCTCCGGAGCCCCGGCCGGTCCCGACGGTCCGATCGTGGGTCGTCTTCTTCTCCAGGGCCCTGCTTTGCCATCTCTGTGCTTTGGGAACAGGTCTCGACGGCTGGTCGAGAGGGCTCTGGCCGGGTCCCCTGCGTCGAGACTGGGCCGTGTCTGTGTGGCCCGCCTCCGCCCACAGCCGATCTCCCCAGAAAACCTCGAGTAGGTCTTGGGGGGCTTCTCTAGACGGCCGTGGGGAGAACGAACACCTTCACAGGATCCAGTCTTGGCGACCGCGGCCCCGATGCGTCCCTCGTCTACTTAGGACTTACTTCACTTTTCTTCCCGAGGCCCGTATCTTCGGTGCAGCCATCGTGACAGCGTATCTGAGAGTCGCGTCCCACCAGCTGACGTGTATATGTTCGTCAAGCTGTATCGGAGGGAGCCCCGGCTACGGATCAGGTCCTGCCCGCAGGGCGCCGGGGCAGTCCGCTGGCCTCCCTGGGCCTCAGGCCCTCCCGTAGACACCGGAGGTGGGTGTCACGTGCTGGTGTGGGCCCCGGAGGACATGCGGTCAGGTGTCTGGCCCTGGGATGGGAGACGCCACGGGGGCATCCCTCACTTAACCCGAGAGCTTCTGGAACCACCGGGCCTCCGTGTGGATGTCAGGGACCGTCCTTAACACGACGTGCCCAGAGGCCTCTGAGCCCCGGGCCTCGAGACGGGCTAGAGGCAAGTTCACCGCCCCCCCCCCCCGCCCCCGCCCCTCGTAGCTGGGAATGGGAACCGGAATGGTTTTGGCCTCTGGCTCCCATGGGGGTGCGGGGTAGACCTGGGCCCGCTGGCCTGCTGCTCGGGGATGGGGACAGGGGATGGGGGCGGGAGGACCGTACCCCAGGGAGGCCACACGGGCCCCAACACGCTTCTGCCTGTTTGCGCTCCTCACAGCTGGGCCCACCGGCCGGGACGGCACAGCCTTCCAGCAGAGCGAGGGCCCTGCGAGGGGCAGGAATGTGAGCCTGGCCCTCGTTCTCCGGCAGCTCGCCGGCACCCGGCAGGGGGACAGCCCAGGCTTGCTGGCGACCAGGTGCTCAGAGGCCGCACCGGCTGAGCCCTGCTGTGTGCGTCCAGGTCTTCTGTCAGGTTCGGGAGGGGAAGCCGCCCTTAGCCGAGACACGCAGCTTGTGTCCTTGTGGGCCGGAGGGTGCCTGGCAGGTCAGCGTGCCCACACACGGGAGCCCCGGACCTGGCGGTGCCCCCCCGTGAGGCGGGGCAGAGCCGGGGCTCATCCACACACACCGTCCCTCGGGGAGCCCGGGTCTGCGAGGCGGGAGCCGGGCTGGTAGCCTGGGGGCCGGCAGGTGGGGAGGGGACAGCGTCCTGATGTCTGGGGTGGGTCTGTGCTTCCCTCTCCAATGGCGGGAGAGAACGGCGCACGGAGGCCCGTCCACGTGTTGGGAGGTGGCTCTCCGCGGCTGCCCCTGCCAGGGAGAATTCTTCGCGTTCAGTCTCTCCACTCGCCACGGACCTGGCACCACCGGGCAAGGAGGGCGGGGGTCTCGCACACCTACAGGCTACCCGGGGCCTCCTGGACGGCTTGGCCAAGGCGATCTGCCTGCCCGGGGCGCAGAGCGACAGGCTCCTTGTCACGCCCCGTGTCACGGCTCCCACTGCGGTCCCAGAGCCCCCCACTAGGCGTCCGTTCTGGAGATGCGCCAGCCCCCTCGGGACAAGGCAGGCGTCCTGGGCAGGGGCCCCACCTTAGGTGCGTGTCCGGGGCAGGGGCTGACGGTCCACGGGGCGGAGGTCTGGCTGTAAACCTGAGAGACCCGGTTGGCCCGTGGGAGGCCCGGGGCACCACCCGGGACGGAAGTCCTCGTGGAGGGAAGGGGGGAACGTGGCGGCAGAGGGAGACAGGAGTCCAGATCCAGCCTCGGAGCCTGGCGTCCGCGTCGCCCCACACCCTCCGCCCTGACCCCACTTTTGCTTTGATCTCGATAAGTAATCTCTTTGCATGGGCCGCAGCCCTGGAGGCTGGCTTTGCAGACGCGCCGGGAGTGTCCTGGATGCTTGCACGGGCCCCCCGCCCCCCGTGGGCACCAGGGCGGCAGAGTGGGGGCGTGCACTAAGCTCCAAGCGTCGGGTGGCTTTTTTCGGGGGCAATTCAAGGGGTTTTCAAAGGTAACTCCGACCTTGCCGGATGTGCGTTCTGAGCCTCAGGAACGGAACCATCTGCAAGTCAGACCGGCCTGCGCCTGAGGCGGGACGCCTGCAACGACAGTGCACTGCCAGGGAAACCGAGGCAGAGAGTGGGGTGACTTCCCAGGGCAGAGGGGGGCTGCTGGAAGACGGGTGGGAGGTGAGGCCGCGCAGAGAGCGCACGGCTGCACCCACACGCTCGGGGGCGGTCCTTCCCCACCGCCTCACTTGTGGTCCCCTGCTGTCCCCCGAGAGCCAGGACCCCCGGAGAGGGGGTGGGCAGCTCCCGGTAGAGTGCCCCCTCTTGACTCCTCAGTGAGCCGGGCTCTGTACCTCTGGCTTCAAGCCTTTGAACGTGCTCTAGGCTTGTCTCCCCGGCCCGGCGTGGGCGGCTCGGGGACCCAGCGCTGTCCGCTCGGTGGCCCGAGGGCACCGTTCTCCTCCTGCCCATCCTTGCTCCCGGGCCTTCTGGAGGTAGGCTTGTGTTTCAGGGTTTCCTTCAGGTTCTGGGTTTGTCCCATCGAACGGAACCTCTTCCACTCTGAAACACCTCAATGCTTTTTTTTTTTCCTGTTCTTTTTGAACTGCTCCTCGAACCCCCCAGCCAGGTGTGTGGGCTCCTCGTGGGAGCTCCCGGCGGCCGAGGCAGGAGCGGGGGCACAGGCTCATGAGATGGGGTGGCGTCGGGCCGCTGTGTGTGCAGGGGCTGGGGGCGAAACACCCGGGAGATTCGGAGGGGCCTCCCTGGAGACGATCTCCCCGGTGACCCCACAGTCCACGGCAGCTCTGTGCTTACGGGCCTCGCTGCCACCCACCGTCTCGTGCACTGGGGAGTGGACTTCATCAGCCCGCGTGGCAGGGACTTGGGGTGGAAGAGTATCTCTGTAGGTGTCAGGAGATGAAAAGACTGGGAAATGGGGTCCTTCGTCAGGCCTGGGCTGAGTGACCCCAACACCAGGGGCTGGCCGGGTGCATCCCTGTCCCCTGCCGACTGGGCCAGCAGCACACGGCACCCGCAAGGCCTGGGTCCTGGCGGCCCCGCTCCGTACGCTGCTGGTTCTGACTCTCCCACGCGCAGCCCCTCCCCCCAGGGATGGGAAGAGCGTCCCCCAGGCGAGTCCGCTGCGGGCCACGCTGGGGAGGCGAGGTCTGAGTTGGCCGGAAGAACAGTGAGGGTGGCCTCTTGGGCCACGGCGGGACCTCACAGTGCTCAGCCAGAGGCCCCAGTGGCAAGACCAGGGCAGAGGTGCCCCCATGGGTCTTGGGGACCCGAGTGGCCCTGAGCAGGGCCAGAAGCCCGGGCTGCAAAGCCGCAGCCTCTCCCCAGGCAGAAACGCAAGGCCCCCCGGGAGGCTGCCGCTTTTGAAAACGGTCTCAGGAGCGAACAAAGGGGACCCTCCGAGTGGATGCAGCTTGGCCTGGACCCAGAGCAGCCGCCGCCTGGGTGCCAGGCCCCGCGAGCACAAAATACTGAAAAGGCTCCTTCCTGCTGCTCACAGCCATCCTCGACTCTGGTGACCTGCGGAAGGACCACACTCTCCGCCTGTCGCTACCTGGCCGAGTGGGTGGCAAGGTCTCCGTGACTTGGCTCACAGAGAAGCTAAGCGTGACCAGCCTGTCCACCGCGTGTGGCTGATCATGGACTCGTCTCGTTGACTGGGCTGGGGTGGGTGTCTGCCTGTGCGTATTTAAGTCCCGAGGGTGCCAGACCCCAGGGCCTGGACGGCCCAGCCTGGATGGGCGGAGGGGGGCAGGGCTTCCCACTGGGGTATGTGGTGGGGGCAGGCGGTCACCTGGGGCTGGCGCCCCAGGGCTGCAGCAGGGGGAGTACAGGTGGGATACGAGGAGGGACTTCCTGCAGGGAGCTCAGCCCCAGCGTGTGCCGATCAGGGGAGGAGGCACCGTCTTCTCCCCGCAGTCGAGAGGCGGCCCCCGGCCCCGGGTGGGATGCCCAGCCCCGACGGCCCCTCCGCGGTTTCCGGCTGCTTTGGGGCCTGGGGTGCGGCCCCCTCGCTTGTGCCTGCTGGCCGCTCCACGAGGGCCTGGCCAAGGTCTCCCCGCTGGTGGGGAGGGAGGTGTAGCAGCCGAGTTGCGGGGCCACCCAGTGTGGGCTCAGGAAGGGAAGGAATGCGACCGGGGCCGGGTGTGGCCGGGGAGAGCACAGCCAGCTGTGGGTTTTTCTTGGGGCCCAGAGAGCCGTGAGCAGAGCCGGAGGCCCGCTCTCTCGCAGCCCCCGCCACACACACTAGGACCTTTCTTCGGAGTGTGGCTGCGGAGCGGGAGGCCGAGGACACCCTCTGGAAATGTGAATTCCATTCGCTCTTGGCAAAGAGCGGCTTCCTGCCTGGGGAAGGTGTGCGCGTGTGCGCGCGCGTGCACACACGGCCGAGGGCCCTGGCGGGGGAGAGGCGCGCAGGCGGAGGGGGCCCCAGGGAGACGGGTGAGGCGACCCCAGGGTTCCCGGCACCGGACGGCACTCGAGGGGCCCGGCCCAAGGAGGGAGGACGAATCCCTGGACCCGACGTATCAGAAACCTGCGGGCCGAGCTGCCTTTGAAATCATCTCTGGCTTAAAGCAGTCATGGCTAAACACGCCTTTGAATCTGAGAGCCAGGACTTTTTGCAAAATAATTCAAAAAGTTTGTTGAACCTTAAACCTTCCCTGAAGAGCCCCTTTTTCTGAAGTTAACTCGTTAAAGCTGCTCCTGTCCCAGCCTGGTGCCAGGCCAGCTTCCTGGAAGCCTCGCCAACTGCTGGCCTTTGGAAGGCTTGTCACCCTAATAGCTGTAAGAAAAAAAAAAAACCCTCCGGGCACCTCGGCTGCGGGGTCTGAGAGCCCTTTGTGTTCCCCCCAGCTGCAGCTCTCCAGGCCTCGCTCCTGGGGCTGCCCGGGGCCGCTCTTCCCGTCCCCTCACAGTGGCCTTCCTCCCGCCCCGCTTCTCTGCCAGCGGCGCGTCCCCGCCTCCCCACGCCCAGGGCAGAGCCCCCACGTGGGCCGAGTGTGGACTTGTCCCGAGGGGGGCAGCAGCTCCGCGTCCCCTCCGTTCCCTTCCCCCCCGGCGGCAGGGGGGCAGCGCCCCAGCAGGGACAGACTGGGGCCCCCTGGCCCCCGGGACGCCCAGCTGCTACCCGGCGCCCGGGCAGTGCCATGTCATGAGCACAGACAACTTGTGCCTCCCCAGCTCCCAGCTTCTGGCAACCTACAACGCACAGACGTGAAACAGGGGCCACGTCCTACTGCCTTTCCCAGTTTAGACGGAGACTGTGTGTTAGAAGATATTTAAAGTGACACAGACGTGAGGCAAACCCATCGACAAACATATCCTGTTGTCATTGTTGCGTTAATCAAAATCAAAGATCACCTGAAGACGGGTGGGGGTGGGGGTGGGGGGGAAGTTACATAAAAACTAAAATATGTAACGAGAACCGTGGTCAGAAATGACAGACGCACGCACGCACGGTGCTCTCTCTACAAGATCGCTCCCTCCAGGTTCCATGATGGCAAAACAAATGTAACATTTCATTTCCGAGGCGAGCTTGCGGCTCGGCAGATGGGTGGGGGGCACCCTTCCCATCGGGGCGGGGGTGCGGGGGGCTCCCTGGGAGCCTGCCGGGGGTCTGCTCTCACTCTGCTTCTGCCTCGCGCTGTCAAAAACCCCTTTGTGCTGGAGCAGCCCCTGCTCCCCCGGGTGACATGAACCAGAGCCGCAGCACCATGCGGCCGGGCCTCCTCCCGCCAGCCCCCGGCCCCGGCCCCCCGGCCCCCCGGCCCCCCGGCCCCGGGCGGCTCCCGCACAGCCGGGAGGAGCATCCTGACGCACCACAGTGCTGCGAACTAATCGTAGGAACGAAGCGGGCCTCCCGCGCGCTCGGCAGGACCGGTGCGGGGTGCAGAAGGTTCAGCCTGTCCCCACCCCAGCCCCGACCTCCGAAGTTCCCTCCCTACATGTGAGCACCGCTCCCCGGTGTCCGATCGTTTTATATGAGCAGATACGTCCGTGCATGTGCGCTCACGACATACACCGCCTGTTTCCACAGCAGTCACGTGTCACACGTGTCATCTACGGGGTTTTCGTGACTTCATTTGTAGGCGTGCCGCGCTTCTCTCCGAGCTGCCCGGGGGAGGCTGGTGGTTCAGAGGGGGCAGCACGTCGGAGAAGCACCTTTACCGGGTGGTTCCGTGTGCACAGGGACGCGCCCTCACGGGACTGGGGACCACTCCCACGGCAGGGTGCGAGCACTGCTTCTGGGGCACTTGCGGGCTCGTGGCCCCTTCCTACCCCCCTCCCCCCCCCCCCCCGCCTCGCCGCACCTGGCTGTCCCCAGATGGGACCGTGCTTGCAGGGACTCTGGCCATTATGGCGCTGCCTCCATAAACACGGGGCCCAGAGGTGGCGGGGTGGCAGGGCCCTGCTCGGGGTCAGTCAGCGAGCTTTCCGTCGGCGGACGCCGGGGCCGAGGACCACGGGACTCACCGTGCCTGGTGGACGGGGCCGGCGGCGACCCACGCAGTGACTTGCAGGCAGGACGGGCTGGACAGGAAGTAAGCACAGGGCATCTGAAGAGGACGGAGGCCTGGCCAGTGTGCCGGGCCCAGCCCTGTCTCCTCGGGCGTCCTGCTGTCAGGGGACCTTCTGGCTCTCACCGAGGGAGCCCACTCCTCTCCCGGGGAGCACGCGGCACGGCCCCGGTGCGCAGGGTTCCAGGGAAGAGACCTGGGTGTCCTCGACGTGGGTCTATGTTAAGACACGTAGCCCACACACGACATTCGCAGGGCCCTCCATGTGTCACTATCGTGTGGAACGAGTCCTCTACCGACGGACGTATGCGGCGGCTAACCCCAGCCGCTCGGGAGCTGCCGGGTTATTAGTCCATCCGGCCCCACCGAACACCACTGCGTCTCCCCACCGGGCTCGCCCCTCCTCTCTCTCTGCGGACGGAGTCCCCTTCCAGGCTGTCCCTTATCAAGCAGGGACGATACAAAGTAAATCAATTATAAAGAAGAGCTGTCAATCTTGCCAAAATAGGAGATTTCAGGAAGTGAAGGGAGGTGAAATTGAAGACCCTCTCGGACGGAGATTACGCAGAGTTAAACACAGCCAGGGCAGGAGAACGCCAAGGCTGATGCCTAGATGAGCCTTTCGAAGGCGAGCCAATGAAGTAACGAAAGATTAAGGGCGGCCCCTGGGCGAAGTGACAGCTACTATCGTTAATTTTCAAGGTGAAATCGCACCCAATCACGCCCGTTTTTCCTGCAGTCGGTCTCCGTCGTAAGGGGATTCATTTCAGAAGGTCCATCTCCCCCGGTCTGTGCACATTTTCGCCCACGCCCTCCCCAGCGAGCGAGCGAGCGGTCCCCACTCCCCTCCGCGCTCAGCTGACGGGCGAGCACATCGAGGCTGGCATCTGATGCAAGTTCTCTTGTTATAAATGAGGACTTTACCTTTTCAAATATTTAAGAGCTTTTCTCTTTTCCTCGTGTGTGCCGTCGCCTCCCCACGCTCTCGTTTTCGTAACGGCTGTCCTCACTGACTTACAGGAAGTCCTGTGTGCGGAGAAGGTCCATCCCAGTGTTTGCTTGGTCTTTTTTCTGCTTCTCTCGTATCATTCAATTCTGACGTCAACCTTGGGTCTTCTGTGACTTGGGGTCCTCGCCGTGAACTTTGAAAACAGGTGCTTCGTTCCGAGAGCCTTTAATGATTCTGCCACCTTCACTTCACCTTTTCACATGTAAACGGTGCTTCGTCCGGGAGTCGGGAAGGGAATCAGTGCATCCGATGTGTCTTCTGCACGTCGAAGTAGCTGTCCCGACACGATCCGTCGGCGGGGCCCGTCTCCTCCGTGCCGTCGCCTTCGTGGCACCCCGGGCTCTTCTGAGAATTTGTGTTTATTGGCCGGCCGGCAGGCCTGGTGATGGGCCGGCCCCGGCAGTCTGACTGGGGAGCTCTGCGGCGTCGTCACCAGTGTGCCGGGGCCCCCATCGTCTCTGTTACTTGAGGGCCCTCGTGAGGAAGCCGCGTGTCACACGGGGCTGTCAACCAGGGAATCCACGGCACGGCCACAGGTCAAAACGCCCTTCGGACGCAGACGCGGGATTAGTTGAACAGGACATGCTGGAGTGTTGGGGACCGAGCGGTCACCTCGGAATGTCAACCGGAGATGCCAGGGACCAGGAGCGCTCACACACACAGTAGGGCCCAGCTGGTTGGGGGGTGTGGAGCTCACTCAAGGGCCGTTCCCCACTCGCACTCCGGGGCACCTCGGGAAAAGAGAATTCAGGAGCAAACAGCAACAGACACGAAATCTGTGCCGGGCAGCCCGCCGCACCCCTACACCGTCACCAGGAGGAGAGCCCTGACCCCATGCACGCTGTGGCTGGAGTCCAAGCGGCTCCGCGTCCCAACCAGGAGAGCAGGGACCGTCTCCCATCTTGTCCAGGCCACCGGCGTCCTTAGGGAACCGGCCGGAGGTGCGCCGCCCCAAGTCCCCCGCCCCCTTCTGCTTGGCCCGACTTGGAAACAAAAAATTGAGGTTAAGGGCAGATTCTGGAGCAAAGAGCCCAAGTTCAAACCCTGAGCGTCCCCCCCCCCCCCCCCCCCGCTACCGGGTGGACCTTGAGCGAGGCACGGAGCCAGGGTCTCGGTCTCCCTGTCTGTGAAAGGGGGTAACAGGAAGGCGTTCCAGAGGGCTGCCGGGAGGGTGGAACGGACTGTGTGAAGCCCAGAGACTGGCGTCCACAGGCAGGAAGGCGACAGTGCGGGCCGGGCCGGGCCCACCTTTACTGCGGGGGGCGCCGCAGGGTGGCAGGGAGGTTGGATGAGTCAAATGGGCCTCAGGGGAGAAATGCACGGCCTGGTGACTGCGACAGGTGCCCTGAAATCCCCGCCCTTCCAGCTCAGGGCTCCAAACGATGCCTCCTCAGAAGCCTGCGGGACACAAACATGCGCCCTGTGCTCACGGACTTCGGGACTGGCCCGTCTGCTTAGGAAAGGAGCGTGTGTGTGTGTCTCGTAACCCTCTGCGGCCCGCCGGCACCTTCCACCCAGCCGGGATCGAAGCAGATCAGCTCAGAACGATCTCCCTCACAAACACAGCCTTGCTGGCCACGCAGAGGAGAGGTTTATGGGGGTTCGGAGGCGCCGGGGCGCCCCTCAGTATCTCTTGGTGCCTCGGGTAGTGTTTGTGCATCTTAAAATTCGTTATTGGCTGTTTTTAGGACTGTTGACTTTTCTGGTAAGGGCATCATGATTCTTTTAATTAAACTTTTTATTCTGAGAGAACCGCACCTTCGCCTGCAGTTGTGAGAAATAATCGATTTCGCGTGTCCCTCGCCCAGTCCCCCCACGGTGACATCCTGACAACTGTAGGACAAGATCACTGGCAGGACGGGGACGCTGATCCAGAGAAGCTCCTGTCCCCCGCAGGGTCCCTCCTGTCACCCCTCGGGCCATACACGCTCCCTCGACCCCGCCGTGTCCTCAGCCGCCAGCAACCGCCCCTCCGTTCTGTCCTTGCGAGAAAGCTCTGAGTGGGACCGCACAACGTGGGACCTTGTGAAATCGGTGCCTGGCCAACCCTGTTCCCGGAGACTCGGCCGGGCCGCCCCGTCTCCATGCGTTCTCCGCCTGACCCCACCCGGGCGCGGGCTTCCAGAGCCGGTGGCCCCCGGTCTCCAAAGCTGTCTTTAGGTGGCTTCGCACCACCGCGGGTGAAACGGGGGGGCTCCTGTGTGATGCCGGCCTTGCGGATTCGGCCTCGATTCGGCCTCGGTGGAGCCAGGGCTCCGTTAGCCAGACGATCTCGTCAAGAATGCGATTATTTTAAAATAGATGCTCGAGACAAAAAAAAAAAAAGTCCCAGTGAAAACGTCTTTTTTTGTTTTGCTTTTAATCGCTTTTCAGCCGCTTGATTGAGGTAGGACCAAGGGCATACCAAATCTGCACACGGTGAGCCGAGCCGTGCGGCGTAGGGGTGTGGAGGGAGGGCCGCGCCCACGAGACCTTGCAGAGACGCAGAGACGCAGGCCGTACGCCCTCGTCAGCTCCCGCCAGCTTCGCTTCGTCGCCCGTGTCCTTATTATCTCCGGAGGGCGCTCCACGCAGAGGCGCCCTCCTGGCGGGTTGAGAAGGAGACGGCGCCCTGCCCGCCGCTGCCACTCAGCCCTCTGCTCCCAGGGGTCCAGCTGCTCCGGGGCCCTCGAGGGACTGGCGTCACCAGGCACGTGTCCCTCCGAGAGTGGCTTATTTCAGTGCCCTCCACGTTCGGCCCTGCTGTCACAAACGGTAGGATTTCCTGCCCGTGAAGAAATTTCTTGGATGGCGGCTCCATTTCTGACTGTCAGCAGGACCCTGAGGGAAGTCCTTCCGCGTCGCTGGTGCTGGGCGAGGGGTGGGCTACAAGGAACCAGGCCGGCTCCCTGAGGGACAGACGCGGGGACCGGGGAGTCCGGGGGCCGGGGAGTCCGGGGGCCGTCCTGCGGGGGGCAGAGGGGGGCATTCCTGCCTTGAGTGCTCCCCCAGAGAGGGCCTCACTCTCTCCTAGTACCTCCCATCTCCCCACTCAGCTCCGTCTGCCCCGCCCCCCTGCTCTGTGACCCCCCCTCGTCTTGTAGCTCCCGGCTCACCCGAGTGGAGAGGATGGCTTCAGAGCCGGGGGCCTGCACGCGTCCCCGAGAGTTCCAGCCGAGGGGTGGTCGGTGGGCCTTCACGGCCTCAGGCTCCCACAATGGGAAACAGGGCTTCGTACAGGCCCCCACCAGGTCCAGGCCGGGCCAGCCCATGGAGCCTGGAGGAGACGTGCCCTCCACTTCTCTGGAGGTTTCTAACTGAACCCTCCCCCCCCATGCACACACCCGGAGCTACGACGGGAAACTGGAACTCCACAGGCTCCCCCCAGGGCGGATGTGTGCAGGCTCCCGGGGCTCAGAGCTGCAGGGGTCTAGAAGGTTCTGCAGTAGCCTGAAGGCAGACGCAGGGGAGGGTGCCAGCTTGCCCTGGCCCTGTGTGCGCAGGCCCCAGGGGACCAGCCGGGGGCAGCCCTGCCCTCGCCGAGGCCGCGGCCGCCGCTGCCGTTGCGGTGGAGCGAAAGCTCCCCAGCCCTGCACACACTCTGGGCCAAAGAATAATCTTCAAAGGGTAGGAGGGCGCGTCCTGCCCCTCGGCCAGGCTCGGCGCTAAGCACTTTATAAACACGATTCCGCTGGCCCGCAACATCAGAGCAGCTTCTGACGTAAGAACGTTATCACTCTCGCTTTACACATAATCGACCTGAGGCTTGAAAGGTTAAGGCTAGGGCCCGGGGTCACGGCGCTCCTAGCGACCCTTAAGCGGCAGCTCGAATGAGGCCGCCGCGGCGCCTCGGCCACTGTCCTGCTGTCCCTTCCGTGCTCTCCGCTGCCCCGGGCCGGGAAGGACTCGCCCTACGGGCCTTAGCCGAAACGTCCCCACCTCAGACTGGGGCCGAGAGCCCCGCTCCCCGCCCCCCCATTCTGAATGTCGCCGCGTGTTTATCTGTGCCCAGGGGTTTCCCGGCTGCCTCCTGCAACCGCGAGAGGCCGAGAGGCAGCAACAGGCCTTTCTGTTCAGCGTCGTTATCTCCAGCGCTTAATCCGCGCGGAGCCCATCGCGGCCCCTCTGTGAATGTTTGATGAATAAATAAGTAAATGAATAAGCCAGAGGGCTCTGTGCCCGGGCCGGTCAGGTACAGGATCCCGCTGCGGTCCGTCCTCCCAGGAGGGCCCGCAGGGGCCCCCGTCACCTGCGGCAGGGCAGGGAGCAGCCCTGGGGCCTCAAGACTCTTTTCGGGGCCTCCCCCCCTTGCCCCCCCCCACCCCAGCCGTGCTCTGCCTCCAGGGCTCATGCCTCCCTCTGCAGCCCGTGGCGGCCGGGAGTCCAGAGTCTACCCGAGGCCTCGAACCACCGAGAACCCCTTCCCCGAGCCCCTCTCCCTTCTGTCACCGTTCTAAAAACATAGAGAAACCAAATGCATGAAGTGTGACGGTCCCCCCCTTGTACAGAGAGGCGATCTCGGAGAGGCCGGGGCTTGGGGCAGGCGGGTGTTCCGGACGGACAGTGGTGGCACCCGGGGAGGTGCTCGGAGAGCCGCGGGTGCGGAGGCCGCGAGTCTCCCTGCCACCGGGCCACGCCTGGACACCGGCCCTGCCTGGCGGCC
The DNA here is from genome assembly GCA_030068075.1 of Paguma larvata. Lineage (NCBI taxonomy): Eukaryota > Metazoa > Chordata > Mammalia > Carnivora > Viverridae > Paguma > Paguma larvata. Next base: position 88,062 of record JAINVK010000397.1, on the reverse strand, counting down.
CGAGGCCTGTCCTCCCCGGGCGGGAAGTCAGCTCCCCCCCACTCCCGGCCTCTTAACGGCGAGTCTCCTCCCGTCAGTCCGAGAAGCAGGAGCCGTCAGATCTCCCCGTTCCTGGGCTAATGCTAGCAGCTCGGGGGGTGTGGGGACGGCCCCGTGTTAGGAGTGTGGCCAGCACCTGCCCGAAGGCTCCTACCCACGACTGGCCTGAGGACGGGCAGCGGCGGTTAGTTTGCAAGATAAGCCACGTGGAGGCCGGGTCTTCGGTCAGGCCACCGTGCCCGTCCCCGCAGCCTGCGAGGGCTGGTCCCGGGGGCTCTGGCTGGCCGGGCAAAAGGAGGAGTTGCATTATGATTCCATCAAAGATGGTTTTCCTACTAAGTCAGGACTCGTTAAAACGCAGGGCTTAGTCCTGAGCGAACGCTTCTAACAGCTGAGAAGCCGAGATTCACGACGCAGAGCAAGAATTAAAGAAATAAAAGCCCCCCCATATACTGCCTGAGACCGCGCCTCCACCCTGGAACACTGTCCGTCCCGTGTGCTCTCTGTCTCTGCTCCCGGGGGCCTCTGTCGCCTTCCCGTCTCGGTGCTTGCGGCTCGGGCGGGCCCGGGGGGCCTCGGGGCCCCCCGCGTCCGCTCCCAGGTGGGGCGCCCGGACGGCCCGGGCTCCGGGACAGCTGGGCCCGCTCGGCACGCCCGGGCCTCAGCCCGCACCCCGCACCCCGGCTTTGTCAGCGTCCTCTCCCCGGCCCCACGCTCGCGGCCGCCTCTCGCTTCCAAACCATAAACACAAAAGATGGCCAAAGGTATGCTCTCCGCGGCATTTTTCCGAGACAGACAAAACCCGACGAGAGTCTTTTGTTTCTTTCCACTCAGAAGCATCTCCTTGGCAACCCCGTCTCTCCTTAGTCAACACCAGCTAACTTCATCCGTCCCTTTATCAAGACATTGTTTAGAGCAAATAACTCATTAACTGGTCCCACAACTTGGGAACCCTTTCACACCGGCTCTCGAGAGGCCTTTCCCCTGAGAAGGAGGCACGCCGGCCGATGGAGAGCCGAGCCGTGGGGGCTGTCTGGTCTCGGCCGGGAGACAGGCAGCTGTCCATTCATCCACTGTGCCCACTACCCTCCGACTGGATTAAGGAACCTAACAAAAGGGGCGCTGACGTGGCTGGGTTGCCCTGCCCGCCTCTATCCCTGTGGCCTCTCCTCTGAGGCGGCCCGGGGCTGCCGGCACGAGACGGGCGCCGGGCGGGGGGGGAGGACCCCCGGGGGGCACCCCCAGGGGGCACCCCCAGGGGGCTCGGTCCTCACAGATTCCCACAGCGTCCTCTCTCACTGGGAAACATGCTGCTTTGGCAAAGAGACCACGTTCCGGAACTTTCTAGCCGACTCCCCTCTCTTCGTCCGTCTCCGCCGTTAGGTGTTAGAAAAAGCAACAGATTTGCTTTCTTGGTGTCCCTGAAGGGACAGAGGAGAAAGTCTCTCGTCTGTGGCACTGAAGCGGAGGCTCGGTTTTCCTAGGGGGAGGTCAGGCTCACAGGCCTGGCTGGGAGCTGGCGGCCGAGACCGAGGACTCGCTTCGGGTGAGGGACCCGGGAGGGCCCCTCGGCTGCCGTGCCTGTCCCACAGGGGCCGAGAGGGGCGGGGGGGGGGGCGGGCCAGGGGGCCGGCTGTGCCTCACTCTCTCCCTCGCAAGCTGCTCTGGTCACAGCAGGGGCTGCCCCCCCCCCGCCCCCCACCCCCAGCCTCCTCCAGAGAGTTCCCAAGATGTCGATTAGAGCTTTGCACAGACTTATCTCCCGGAAAGTAGATTTGTGTTTCCAATCTGCCCAGGACACTGTGGTTGCGCCAGGGGACGAGTAAGAAGTGAAACGGCGCCGGGTTTTTGTAGAGTTCCGTCCGCCTCCCGCCCTGCCTCAGGTACTCCCGCTTCCCGGCTTTAAAACGGGTGCGCCTCTTGGGACAACCACAGAGTGGGTGCGACGCTCCCTGCCGGGGCGGGTGGTCTGACGGTCAGACAGGGAAGGGGGCTGCCTGCACAGGCCCCCTCCCACAGAACGCCCTCTGCGTGGGGCTGGCTAGCTCGGCTCACGGGGACGCGCCTTTGTCTCCTTCCCAGTGGTTCTCACACCCCGCGGCATTCACGCCAAGACCTGTTACACGCATAACCCCGGGTTCCCCACTTTGGGGGCCCAGCCGTGTCTCACGGGGCCCCACCGCATCACCGGGGCTGGACGGGGGTCAGCGGGCCTCCGTTCGCCCAGAGCTGCGAACCCCCTCAGGGTCGCCAGAAGCCCAGCGCGCCCAGCACGATTGTTCTGAAACAGCCCCCCGCAGCAAGGGCCACACCACAGGCTCCTCACACCGAGGTGCGGGACCCTGGCCCCACTGCGCAGCGGGGGTGCCCACACAAATGACAGTGTGTAGCTGCACGGTGGGACAGTCACCCCAGGCGGGGGCACAGACGCCAGAGGCCCATGTGGGTCTAGGGTCTGGGGCCCGTGCGGTGGGCGCGTCCCGGGAGCAGGACTTCCGGGCAGGGCCGCCTGGCTCACCAAGGCTCGGCCATCACCTGGGCTTGGGGAGGACGAGCCTGTGGAAGTCCTGAGCCCCATGGGCAAGGCCTGTGCACTCCGGGCCTCAGTCCACAGCCAGGGGAGTCAGGATGGGGCTTGCTCCAGCCCCCTCCGGCTCCCAACAGTCTGGGGGACGGCGGGGCAGAGGAGGGTGCCAGGCCAGCCCCCTAGCAGGTCTGAGTCGACGGCCAAGTGTGGGCCTTCACCCTGTCCCAACTCCCCACTTCTAAGTTTTCCATGCCTTCCTGGGAACACAGCTGTGCCCGCCCATCCAGTGTCCCTCCATCCCCCACTGGCTCCAGCCTGACTATGTGACCCTCAGGCCCTGTGCTGCACGGAACCAACGTCCCCACCCCCAGTTAACGCTGCTAGCCTGGGACGCCAGGCCCCAGACCCCAGTGTGCCGGCCTGGCCAGGGGAGGAACATGCTCGCTGGGTCTGGCGGGGCGTCGCCCCCCCCCCCCGCCCCAGCCCCTGATCAGGAGACCCAGGAGACCCAGGTCCCTGTGCCCAGAGCCCCTGCTGCCAAGTCCGTGTGATTGTTCTGCCCCCACCAGCAGGCGCCCCCGCCCGCCCACCCCCCGGCTGTGTCTCCTGCGCAGCCCGGGACAAGGCCCCAGCGCAGGCAGCTGCTGTCAGCGGATCTCGGGGCCGCGCTGCCACGTGAGTGCGGCTGCCTCAGGCTGAGCCCCAGACTGTGTGGAGCACGGCGACGGGACCAAACACGGGTCCCCACCTGGGCGGCAAACCTGGACCTGAGGCCGGGACGTCCACCCCGTTTCCGGCCCCGGCCCAGGGCCTACAGCTGTAAAACCACACCCCCACCCCACCGCCACCAGACGGCCGAAGGGACCAGGCCACTTCCCTCCCGCCAGAGGGCCTAGAGGCCAGCGCAGGTCCAGGAGTGCCGCTGTGAGCCAGGGCATGCCCAGTCCACCTCCTGGTGAGCCAGGACGGAAGCAAGAGCTCGGGGCGAAGACCAGGCAGAGTCAGCTCGGGGGGAGAGGGGCCCCAGGGAGGGATACTGAGGTCCTGGACAGGGCATACTAAGTGGACGGTGGTGCACAAACCCCTCTGGAAAGCTCCGGGCCTGGCCTCGCCCACCACACGCAGGGTCTGTGACAGTGCTGGGCTCCCAGACCCAATGGCCTTGGGTCCAGGGCCGGGACGGGCTGACCTCTACAGAAGGCTCCGGTTCGGGGAGGCCGCCCCCACACCCAGCTGCCCCGGCGGCGTCCTCGCCTGCCCGGGCGCCATTCTTTGGGAACCTAGGACTTGGGACTGTTCCCTGCGCCATTCCCTCGTCCCTGAGAGGTGGGGTGGCTGCTGGGGGAGGGGCCCTCTGCCGAATCCGTGGCCATCCCTCTCCGGCCGGGTCCCAGAGCCAAGGGCGCTGTTCTGAGGCCCGGGGCTGCTAGCCAGCAAGGCTCGAGGAGGCCAAGTTCAGGGGTCTCCTGGCCTCCCGGCCCGGCCCCTGCCCAAACCCTGGTGTCTGAGGGGCCTCAAAGGCCAGAGTCGGGGTGTCCTGCGGACATCCTGACGGGATGGAAAATCCCCAGCAGTTGGGCCCCGGGCTGAGCCGTGACACTGTACTTCTCCCGCCTGCCGGGGTCAGCCGGGCCCACTGCTTCCTGCTTCCCTTTGATGTCCCCCGCGTGAGGGAGGGGTCGGCACCCCTCTGGGTGCGGGCACGCTCGCTCGCTCGCCTGCAACAGGGAGTCTGTGCTTGTGGGGCCTGGGTATGCTGGGGTCAGGCAGGGGGCCCGGCGGGTTGAGAGGGAGGCCGGGTGGAAAAACCCCAGCCTTAGCAGAGCCCCCCAGAGGGCACGTCGGCTTACACGGGGCCCTCCCACCTGCGCCGTCTGATCTGGGAGGGAGGCACCATACCGAGTTTGTCTGGATGAGGAAACCGAGGCCCCGGGACGGTCCCAGCAGGTCACTCGCGTGGCCTCCTGGGGGCCTCACTCTCGTGCATGGGAAACTTCCCAAGATGTTTCGGGGTCCGCTGGTATGGGCGCTGGGTCCCAACCTCCAGGCGTGCCCTCGCCAGTCACAGGAGCTGGGCAGCCAGGCCCGGCGGCGCTGGTGCCGGCCTTCCGCACGCTCCCTGCCTCCAAGCCAGGCACTCTCTGGGACGCTGGGCCCAAGTCAGCCCCTTAAAACCGGTCCAACAATCCCAAGATGTTTACCTGCTGGTTTTCACTTCAGCGTACAGATGAGGAAAGTGAGGCAGAGAAGAGGTGACCCACCCCACTGACACCCCCACCCATCTGCACTAGAGCCGGGATCCCAGCGGGGTGGCCTGGAGCTGCTGTTCCATAGCCCCGGGGGCTCCCACCACGCCACGCGCCACACGCCACACGCCACACGTACAGACTCAGCACGCCCCTCCTCCTCCCCGAGCTGGGCCCTCGGCCCTCCTGCAGAGGTGCCTGAGGATGAGAGCAGAGGCTGAAGGTCATGCAGCAAGGCCGAAGCCGGCCTGGGGGAAGGGGCTGTGTTCTCTGCTCACCCCTCCAACGAACTGCGGGCGCCGGAGGGCAGGCCGGCTCTGCCGTGACAAGCCCTGGAAAATAGCTATGGACAACCAGGGTGGCGGGGGCTGAGGGGCCCAGGACGGGAACCCTGAAGGCCTGGGAGGTGGGGGTACCTTCTGCAGGATTTTGGACCAGTTACCGCCCCCTTCATTGTGCTGGGCTGCGTGGGAGCTGGGTAGTCGGGCCCCCACCTGCCTGCACAGGTGGGCCCTTGGGACCCCAAGGAGAAAAGCCGTGACGCACAGGTGACCGGGGAGAGTCAAGACCCTCCCCTTTTAATGTTCAAACAGCTCGGCCTGCGGACTCCGGTGCCCTGCGGACTCCGGTGCCGGGGAGCAGGAGGAGCAGCTTTGAAGTCAGCCCCGGTGGGGGGGGGGGGGTCAGCCTCCACACAGATCTCCCACCCGACCCCGGAACTCAGTGCCACTCTTGGGATGCCCCCCACCTTGGGTCCTGAAGCCTTTCGGGTGGCCTTGGGAAGTGGAGAGTGGGGGAGGGGGCGGCCCTGCCCCTCAGAAGGCCCCGAGCTGCCTCCCCACAGGCACCGGCTTCCGCGGCAGAGCCCTCAATGGGCAAGGTGTCCGGAGAACCACCTGCCCTCCCTAGCCGCGGCGCCTCGCCCCTGCCGGCAGGCATGCCCCCCCCGCCACGTCCCACTCCAGGCCCAGACTTTCCCAGCACTAGGCCTGCACGGGAGGGACGGCACGATGACAAATCCACGGTGACCCAGAACTCTGTTAGCGGGCCGTCTTCCAGATTCTCAAACATCCCAGCGTTTCAGGACCAAAACATATGCCAACAAGTGGCCCACGACCCAGCGGCGGTGGTGGGGGCAGCACGGCAAGTGGCCGGTCGGGGAGGGCAGCGCCGGACGAGTGGCCACCAGAGACACTGGCTTCATGGGGTGCTGCGGGCAGCAGCTGGCGCAGGTGTGCTGAACGGCCTCAGGGCCCCTCCTGGGCTCCCAGGCCTCCGATGATGACGACAGGGACCAGGGACGGCGGCAAGCCACATGGGGCATGGGGACAGGCTACTCCAGAAGCCTGTGTCTCCTCCTCTCCTGGTTCTGCAGCAGGGACTTCCTCTCTCTTCTCAGGTTAGGACGGGGGGCCCCACGGCCCCCCCCAGAGAGGACTCGGGGGGCTGGCCTCTCTCCCCAGAGACCGGGCTAAATCCTGCTCTGTCTCTGCCCGGCGGCCTCAGGTGACACGCTCCGCTCCGCGTGGCCAGGCTGCTCTGTGGTGCGCCCGCCCGTGGAGACGGCACTCCCACCCCGTCGGGCTGTTGGGAGGATAACCGGAGGAACCAAGGAAGTCACGGCGCTGGGCAGTCCGGGAGCGCTGTTGCCATTGGGCCGACTGTTTTGCAGGTGACATGTCTCCCTCTCTGGAGAACGTCCCACGGCCCAGAGGGGACCAGTGTGAGAGCAGAGGCCAGGGCGGGGTGGGCCCCGGGAACGGCCACGGGACCCGGCGGCCTCTCCACCTCCATCATGAGGAAGGTGGCGCGGGGGCTGGGATCTGAGCAAGAAGCGATGCGAGGCGGGAGGGCGCGGGGGCGCCGAGGGCGGGGGCGCGGGGCGGGCCTGCGTGCGGTGTAGGTCAGCGTGCGAGTTACGGGCGTGTGTCAGGAGTGCGGGTGGGAGGGGGCGTCTCTCAGACTCCCGAGGAGTTAACATCCGTCCCAGCGGCTGCGGCCGGAGCTGCGTCCCAGAGCCGTCTCCCACCGGGAGCTGGCTGCGGGGTGCAGGAGTCTGAGCCTCTGCCCGCTCCGGGGTGCACTGGCGAGTCGGGGCCGTGCGTTAAAGTCCCCCAGGTGAGGACGGAGGGCAGAAGCTCTGGGGGCGAAGCCCTGTCTCAGGCGGCAGAACCCGCGGCCGAGGGACGGGGGAGCCTTTGTTCTGGACGCTGGCGCCCGCTGGCTCGAGGACTCCTGGCGGGGCGGGGTGGGGGCTGTGCAGAGTCCCTCTCTCGGGGCCTTCTGGGAGGGGCGCTCCCAGCTCAACTGTGTTTAAAAATTAGCCGGCCGAGGAGCCCGAGGTCCCGCAGCTAAGCCCTTTGAAGCCCGCGAGGCCCGCGGGAGCTGCTCACCGGGAAGGCCGGGCTGGGTCTCCGCGGCCGGGCGGGGTGTCTGCGCCCCGGAAGCTGCGGGGACTGTGGCCTGCGTGGGGGCCCGGGGCGCCCTGCCCCCTCCACAGCTCCGTGTCGACAGTTCCTTTGTTCTCCCATCTCGGCCTGTTCAAGGCCGTTTTTCAGCTTGCTGGCTTTCCGTTAAGACTGGGGGGATTTTCCACCCTTTCGAGGTTATGAACTGGCAAGGACGAGAGGCCTCCCCGCGGGAGGCGGGCGGGCTTCCTCCCGCACATGCTGCAGGGAGCACCTCTCTGCTGTCCCAACTCCAAGGGCAAAATGGGAGCGGAGGGAGGGCGGTGTGGGAAAGGGGCCTCTCCCTGTCGCCCCGGGGAAAGGCGGCAGGTAGAGAGCTGGGCTGCAAGGGGGCCACAATTAGGCCAGCGGCCATCCGCCACCCAAAGTCAGAGCCCCGGGGTCCTGGTTCCGGAGGCCAGGACAGGAGGAGTCCCTGGCGTCCTGGCCCTCACACCACCGCCATCTCCTTCCCAGGCTGTCCTTCCAGACCCGGCCCTGACACTGAGCTCCTTGGGACCCACGCTGGGGCTGGCCCGTTTCTCTGAGCTGCTCTGCCAGCACCTGTGGCTTCCAATGCCACGTGTGGCGCCCTGGCTCCCCGATGTCTCTCCAGCTGGGCCCTACACCCTCCAGACCCACGGTCCCATCACCTGCCCCACAGCCCCCCTCCACGGCCTCTGTCATTCCGCACCTCCGGGGGCACCTCAACGACGAAGGTCCCTGCGGCTGTGCAAGCTGGAAGCCGCAGGACCGCTGCCGACACGGCCTCCTCACAGCAGCCCGTCCCCACGCCAGGCTGCTCGCGCCCCTCCCTCCCCATGCCGTGGGCACCGCAGTCACCTGTGTCCACCCCCAGTCCATTTTTCACTCGGTACAGGGAGAGCCTTTCAGAAGGCGGAGGGTCCAAGGGGCTCCCTCCCCGAGGGGGACTTTGCGGTGGCTCCAGGTAGTCAGAGCAAGGTCAGGCCAGCTGCTGGCCTAGCCTCTGCCTGCGGGTTCTCCCCGTCCAATTCTTCAGCCTCCTTCTAGCCCAAGCTCACGGGCTGCCTCCACCAGAGGGCCCTTGGCCCGCAGCCCTTGTCCTGTGCCCCCTCCCCACCTTCCCCAAGGGAGCACCTAGGACCCCAGGCTGGTGCCCGGTGTAGACCTCGTCCCGGGTGGTTTCCGCACGGCCGGCCTGCAGAGTGCTCCCCCTGGAAGGGCGGTAAAACCCGTGCTCCCACACCGGGAGTTGGGGGGGGGGGTGGCTCCCCTCTGGACCACCAGCCCCAGGAGGGTTGGTGTCTGGTGCCTGGCCAGGTTTCCGCGAAGATTCGTCCAAGGACCCAGTCTGTAGGAGGGGCGCCGGCGGCTGCCCTGCCTCAGACGTCGGTCACCACCTGGGAAAGCCGTCAGCCACGCCGCCCGCGGCCTGTCGCGCCAGCAGGTGTGCCAGGGCGGGTTCCGGCGTCCGGGCACTCTGGCAGGGTTCCACTGGCCCGCGCTGGGAAGCGGCTCCCTCTGTCTGGGGTAATTTCCTAGAGGCGACTTCCGGTCACCCCATCAGGTGCTCTGTGCCCCTGCCCTCCCAAACACGAACACGCTCGTGCTCAGGCAGAAACGCGCTCCGGCTCCGGCCCGGCCCCGCTCTGGGAGGGCCACATGTCACGGCCCAGGGTCACCTGTGTGGCCTGTGGCCCCAACTGCTCCAGCACACACCTGCCACCACCGCCTGGCGCAGCGCTCTCCCACCCCACCCCCACCTGGAAGCTTGGCCAGGACGGCAGCAGGGGCCCCCCCAGTCAGCCAGCGGCGCTGCAGCCGGAGGAGCTGGGGACGGCCCCCCAGGGAGTCCCCATTCTGTGACACTAATTGCTACAATTAGCAGGAGAAAGGCCTATTAGATCAGTTTCTTCTCCTGGCTGAGGCCCGGCCCTCCGGGGAGGGCCAGCCTGAGCCCAAGGCTTTTCGGAGGAGCAAGGACCCTGCCATAAATGAGGCCACATTTAAATTGCAAACAAGGGCCTCGCCCAGCCCAAGGGAAGGCTCCCGGAGAAAGGCTTGGTCGGCAGGCAGAAAGGCCTGCGGAGTGGGTGCCTCCGTGTGCTCGCCTAGCTGGTCCGATGGCACCGTGCGTCCCCCCGGGTCCCCCAGGCCAGCGGGGAGGAACGTGGCAAAGGCCGGAGGGGCACGAGGGAAGAAGGACAGCGTGAGAGGCCCTGGCCTGGGCCCGCTCTGGGGTGGCGGGCCTTCTGGCTCTGCGGTCCACCGCGGGCCACTCTCTCACTAGTCTGTGTCACTGCAGGAGCGGAGAGGGCCCTCTCGGCCTCCATCAGGCCGAAGGTGCCCGTGCCCGAAATGGCTTCGCGACTGCCGCTGAGACGCTCGGGGCGGGGTGTGGGGGGTTGCTGGGGAGCCTGCGAGGCCGGTTGGATGCAGGCAGGGTCACTTCATTTAAAGGAGCAGACCCCATCCCGGTCCCCAGAGTGGCCCTCACCTGGCGTCGTCCCTAGGGGACACGTGGCAACGTCTGCATAGTTTATCACAACTGAGGGGCCGCTACCGGCCTCTCCTGGGTAGAGGCCAGGCAGGCCACTGACCACCCTAAGACACAAAAGAGAACCCCTCGTGACACAGAATGCACAGGCCCCAGAGGTCCCCAGCGTGGCGGCCGGGAAGTCCTGGTCTGAGGAGCCACGACCCCCGTGTGCTGCTTCCTCTCTGGCCTTCGGCAGCAATGCCCCCCGAGCCCAGTGGGCCGACCCTGGAGAGGGGACAGCCGTGCTCTCGTGAGGCCTCCCTTCTGGAGGAGGACACGGGTGGGCAGAGGGCGCAGAGATGACTAAGGAGCTGGAGAACACCACGGTGAAGCCTGTGCTTGCAGAGGCTTGACACGGAGTGTTGGCCCAGCAGGCCGACCCCGGGGGGGGGGGGGCAGCTCGGAGGCCGGCGCCCTGAGAGCAGAGTTTCAGGTGGGGCCTGAAAGTGGAGAAGGACTCGTCGCCGGAAGTCCATGGGCCGGGGCTGGGCCGGCCAGGCAGGCGGAGGGGGGCTGGCACACAGGCCCTGGGGCGCTTGGCCGGCTTGAGAAAGAGGCAGGAGGCTGGCGTGACGGGAACGCGGGAGAAGGACGGGCGGCGGGCAGGGCAGATCTTGTAAAACCTGACGGAATCTGAATATTGTTTCCTCGAGATAGAAACCGCTAGAGGGTTCCTGGCGGGAGAGCGACAGGCCACACACACATTTGCTCATTCCTTCTTGGCTGTGGGGACTCCTCGGCACAGGACCTGGGGCGACTCGCGGCCCGAAACCGTGACACACGGTCACCCCGCGAGGGCCCGGGGGAGGCGGCACCCCTTTCCTTCTGCACCTGCCCCCCCTCGGGCAGCGGCTCCATCGTCACTGGTTTCTGTCCTGTGCCCCGTGCCCTGGTGATGCACGGGGCACCCTCCACGTCTACACGGCGCGTGATTTTAATTTCCACTCGGAGCCGTGGACCGAGGCCTCGCTCGGCTTGGCAGCGGAGTCGCGCGGCGCCGTGTCTGCACACGCCTCCGGTCGGTGGGGTGCACGTCTAGTCCTTCCTCCCGACCGCAGCGCCCCCCCCCCCACCCCGGCCTCCCTCGCACACACACAGCCCCTCGTTGTTCTGCCCAGAACTGCCCTGGCTGTTTACCCGGAGGGGAGCTGCTGGGCTGCAGGCATTAAATGTTTTATTTGAGGAAGAAGTGCTGGCAGGCGCTCCGTGCCTGCCCGACACTCCCACGGGCGGCCCGCAGCGGAGGCCCGCGCCCTGCGTGTCTGCCATCTTCTCCCAGGAAGGGGACCTCTGGCCTTCGTCCGCCTTTTCCGCGGCTCCTTCCAGACGTCCGTCAGCCCCCACCCGCTGCAGGCCGCCCGTCACGATGGCTCGCCCCCTGTCGTTGCGTCCTTATGGGCGTCCTCTGTTTCTCCCGGTGGTTTCCCAGGCCTCCCGGCACGTCTTGGCGACTGTTCCCTTAGGTTTTGTTTCCAGTATCTCGTCATTCGCCACCTGTAACCTGGGCAAAGTCACATGTGCGCGAGTGAAAGTGGCAAGTCACGTCTCAGTGGCGTGGACGAAAACAGTTTTGACCTTTGCCACGACAGATTTGTTTAACAGGAATGCTTTATTCCCACGCATTCGAGTTCACAAATTTCGGTCTCGAAGTCCGCGCTCTCCGGGTCCCTCGTACGCCCCCGAGGCTGCCTAGGCCGTGAAATCGTTCTTCACTGCGCTCTCCTGCCGGCCGATGGAGGCCCTCTCCCTGTGAATTCTTTCGTCCGCTGGGAGCCTGCTTCTTCCAGGCCAGGCAGGAACGCACGTCTGGATGTCTCCACTCGGGACCGCGTTTCCCGGGATGGTCCCGGACACGGCCCCCCCCACGACAAGCCGGGCCACCTTTCTCTAAAAGCGGGGCAGTGCCCCCCCCCCGCCCCGTTCCCGGGACCGAGCTTGGAGCGCGCCCCGGGATCGGCCGCACAAGGCCTCCTCTGTTCTCCCTTCTCACCGTGCCCTCGGTGTTTGCAGACTTTCTGCTTTCACGTACATTTTAGAAAATGTTTGTCAAGTTCCTCCAAGACTCCAACTAGAAGCCGAAGCAGGGTTGTATCAAACTTACAGATTCAGAAAAACGTGGCCCCTTTTCTGAGGCGCAGCCGTCCCTCCGGGAGCGCGCAGCGGCCTCCGCACCGAAGATCTTCCTTTACCCCTTACACCCTTCGCGAGCAGCTTAAGGTTCTCTCCGTGAAAGTCGTCTTTGTTAATTCTCGGACCTGATGGAAGCGTTGCTCCTACTCCAACTGCTACTTCGACCCCCATTCTGCTTTTCCGTTCCTCGCTACCGGCAGAAGCGCTTCGGGGAGTGGGGGGGGGGCGTCGATCTCGTATCTAAACCGTTGCCGAGGTCCCTTTTTAATTCTAAAAGTGGACTCTGGTTTTCGTGTAGGCCAGCAGGTTTTCTGAGTAGGTCTAAGGACCCCAGAGGGCCTCTGACGCCCTTTCACACAAGGTCAAAGCCATTTTCGTCACACTACTCAGATACTATTTGCCTTTCCTGCTCTCGCTCTCACAGAGTTAGGAGTCTTCCAAAGGCGGCGTGACCGTGACCCTGCTGGAGTACGTGCTTGGGTTTTACGGGTTCCTCAGTTTTAACTTTCTGGAAGGTAACTCTCAACAGATACGGCCCGCGTTCTTTGGGGACCTCCCTACTTTTCCGGAGGGCAAAGGCCCTGAAGCTGCACTGTTCGAGAACCCCCTTAGGGGCAGTACATCTCAGGACACCGCCCCCCTCTCTCGGGCCTTCACTTCGACTCCGTCCCCTTCCCTGCAGCGCGGCCTCCCGCGCCTGCTCCGCGCCGTAAAGGAACGGATTTGCTTTGGGTTTCTCTAACACGTTTGCGGCAAAGTCAGGTGTTGGTGTAGAAGCTGCATCGCGTCAGGGCAGCTCCCGCCCAGTCCTGGCCGGCTCTGCGGTACTACCCCCCTCCCCCAAATCATGCATAGGCATTAAACAATATCATATAATTTTTCTGCGTCCACGGAGAGAGCCTAGGGTTTTTCTCCTCTAGTTTCTTAATGTGGTAAATTACACGGATAGAGTTTCTGATATTGGATCATCCTGGCAGTCCTAGGAGAAATCCCACTTGTTCAAGAATCGTTTCCTCTGCTGTCGGATTCGGTTAGCTAGCGCCGTCCACGGGACCCCTCCGTCTGTGGGACTTCGGCGTTCATGAGGGAACTGGTTCATAACTTTCTTGGGCTCTCCTTATTTGAATTCGGACATGCTCTGATTCCCAATTTAAAAAGATCCCTCTAGCTGGAGCATAAATCCTGAAACAGGCCCACTTTTCTCTTTAGCATGTTTGGAAACACATTAAAATAGAACCGTAATCAAGCAACCCAATCCTTAAATTTTTGTCCCAGGGAGGACCTGGAAAACAGGAGCACAGATGGGTCATTTGAGACACCGTAGAAATCTGGTTAATCCTGCCTGCCTGCTTTCCTTCCACAAGCACCGCCTGGGCAAGGCTGTGTATCAGGCTCTGGGCTGGGTGTGGGGCAGGCAGCGGAGAACCCAACAGAAAAGCCCCTCCCGGGAGCTCTCAGCCCAGCGCAGGCGCGGCGGCAAGGGAAGGGACTCGTAAATCCACTAAAATGCTGATATTCTTGTTCTAGCAACGTTTTTGCGCTGGGACTCTCCATCCAGGGCAGAGCTATTGTGTGGAGACGAACTCACCCCTTTCATACCCAGAGCGGTCCTGCGGGAAGGCCCTCGTCACCACTCTGCAGAAAAGGCAATCCGATCTGCCCCAGGATCACCGGGAGTGGGGGGAGGGGCGCCGAACTTCCAGGCTACCCCTGCTACGGTCCGAGGGAGACCCCGTGACCGCAGTCCTCAGCTCCAATCCCAGAGCCGGAGTGCCGGGCCCTACTCCCACCCCGCCGGGACTCAGGATTCCAAGCCCCAACCCCAGAATCCCCACCCTGCCTGGAAGCCTCGTCTCCAGTTTCTGTGATCCCAACTCAGGTCCCCTAACCCCAACTTGGACCCCCACACACACACACACAACCTTCCCCGCACAGTCTCTGGACCCTGACTTGGAAGCGCCACCCCCACTCCAGTCCAGACTCGGACCCCAGCCCCGACCTGGACCCCCCTCCAAACTCTGACTGTAACTTGCACTCCAGACACCCCACCAGCTCCCCTGACCCTTGACTCAGAGCCGCAACATAAATCCTGGACCGCGACTCCGGTCCTCGGCTCAGTTGTAAGGCCACACGCCAGAACCCCTTGCACTCCGTTCGCCCGTGTAGGCGTTGGGCTGATTTCAGACACAGACTCGGAGCCTGGACTCTGAACCACGACAGGGACTCTGATCCGAGACTCACAATTCTCGTCTTAACTCCAGCAGACTCTGCCCTGATCCCCAACTTGGAACCCCCAGCGCCTACCAGAACCCGCGACCCCGACTTGAATCCCCCGCAGGGGATCGCGGCGCGCACTCCAAACCCGGCTCGGATCTCCGACGCAGGATCACGGCGCGGAATCCAGACGCCGGCTCCGAGGCGGATTCGGATCCCTGCCGCAGGACCGCGAGGCGGACTCGAAACCCCGGCTCCACTGCGGATTGGAATCCCCAACGCCGGACCGCGAGTCAGACTCGAAAACCCGGCTCCGAGGCGGATTTGGACCCCTGCCGCAGGACCGCGAGGCGGACTCCCGGCTCCACTGCGGATTGGAATCCGACGCAGGACCGCGAGGCGGACTCGAAAACCCGGCTCTGAGGCGGATTCAGACCCCTGCCGCAGGACCGCGAAACAGACCCGAAACCCCGGCTCCACTGCGGAATCGGACCCTTGCCGCAGGACTGTGAGGCAGACTCGAAACCCCGGCTCCACTGCGGAATCGGACCCTTGCCGCAGGACCGCGAAACAGACCTGAAACCCCGGCTCCACTGCGGAATCGGACCCTTGCCGCAGGACTGCGAGGCGGACTCGAAACCCCGGCTCCACCGCGGATTGGAATCCTGACGCAGGACCGCGAGTCAGACTCGAAAGCCCCTCTCCGAGGCGGATTCGGACCCCTGCCGCAGGACCGCGAGTCAGACTCGAAAGCCCCGCTCTGAGGCGGATTCGGACCCCTGCCGCAGGACCGCGAAACAGACTCGAAACCCCAGCTCCACTGCGAATTGCAATCTCCAAGGCAGGACCGCGAGGCGGACTCGAAACTCGGGCTCCAATGCGGACTCGGACCCCCGACGCAGGACCGCGAGGCGGCCTCCAGGCGCGGAATCCAGCCCAGATTGGGAACCACGACACTGGACCGCGTGGCGGACTCGAAGTGTGGAATCCGACCCACGCTCGGAACCATGACGCAGGAACGCGTGGCAGACTCCAGACCCCGGTTTCGACCCCCCAACTTGGAACCACGAGGCTAGACCACGTGGTGGACCCCAAGCGAGGAATCTGACCCAGACTCGGAACCCTGGCACTGAACCGCGAGGCGGACTCCAGGCGCGGAATCTGACCCAAACCCGGACCCCCAGGTAGGACCGCGGGGCGGACTCTAGACCCCGGCTCCGATCCCCGGTCTCAGATCCCCGGCACAGGAACACGAAGCAGATCCCAAGAGCGGAATCCAACCCCGACTTGGAACCATGACACCGGGCCGCGTGGCGGACTCGAAACCCCAGGTCTGACCTGGACTCAGATTCCCGACGCAGAACCGCGGACCCCGGCTCTGATCCCTGGGCTCGGACACCGGCACTGAACCGCAAGGCGGACCCCAGGCGTGGAATCTGACCCAGACTTAGAACCATGACGCAGGACCGCGTGGCGGACTTCGGACCTCAGACCCCGGCTCCGACCCCCAACTCGGAATCGTGAGGCTGGACCGTGTGGCAGACTCCAAGCGCGGAATCCGCCCCGGACGGATCCACGCAGGATCGCCTGGTGGACTCCAGACCCTGGCTCCGATCTCCGGACTCGGATCCCTGACACGGACTCTACACCCAAGCCAGGACCCCCGACCCGGGTCGGCACTCCTGGCGGCACAGAGCGGAGCGCCGACCCTTGCCCGCGGGACATGGAGCTCACCTCGGTGCGCCGGAGATCGCCCGTCCTGCGCCGCCAGGTCGGACCGCGCCCGCAGCGCCCGGGGGTCCAAGGAGTGCAGGCTGCGGGGCTGGCGCGGCCGAGAGAGAGGAGGGCGCGGCCGAGCGGGGCGCCCCGCCGCGAGCCGAGCCCCGCTGCCGAGAGCAGGGCGCGGCCGAGCGGGGAGCCCCGCGGTGAGGAGAGCCCCACCAACAGGCCGGCCCCGCCGAGAGCAGCGCGCAGACTGAGCAGCCGGACGGCGGTCTGCGCAGAGAGGCTGCTGCGGCACCCGGACCCCCGCTGACGTGGCAACCGCCCGGCCATTGATTGGACGAGCCTGAGGGGTGGGTTGCCGCGTGCCGCCGCGCACATTGGCTGGGTGCGGAAAGCAGTGTGCCGCGCTCTGCCATTGGCTGAGACGGACCAGGGCCAATGCCACCTGGGCTTGGATTGGTGGGGCGACTATGGTGCCTCGTGCCACGCCCCGCCCCAGCCTGGGGTCCGAATGTCCAACTCCGGTCCCGGTCACCTCCGCGCATCCACACCCTCTTGGTGCCCCATGGGACGCTCGCGGCACTCGGCACACAAACGGACTGCTGCAGACCCTTGCGCCATGGGTCTCCGAAGGCAGGCAGGCAGCCTCCCACCTCCCGCTGGGGACCTTGCGGGGCACATCCGTGCTGCTATCAGGGGCTCTGCTAAGGGTGTCCTGGTGTTCACTCTTCAGGAGACCTCGTGACGGGGGTACCCAGACTCTGACAGGCGGGCTCCTGAAGGAGGCTCCAGTACCTAACCAGGTTACTCCAAGAGAAGTAACCCGGGTGCTCGGATTCCTGCCTGAACCACTCACTACAACTCTTGGTGCAGCCTCCTCCTTATCATCCACCTGGGCCTCGACGCTGGGTCCTATCACTTGGCTACTATCTACCCACCCACCCACTCACCCACCCATCCATCCATCCATCCATCCATCCACCCACCCACCCACCCACCCACTCACCCATCCATCCATCCATCCATCCAACCAACCATCCATCTACCCACCCACTCACCCATCCATCCACCCACCCACCCACCCACCCACCCACTCACCCATCCATCCATCCATCCAACCAACCATCCATCTACCCACCCATTCACCCATCCACCCACCCACCCACTCACCCATCCACCCACCCACCCACCCACCCACCCACCCACTCACCCATCCACCCACCCACCCACTCACCCATCCATCCATCCACCCACCCACTCACCCATCCATCCACCCACCCACCCACTCACCTATCCAGCCACTCACTCACCCATCCATCCACCCATCCATCCACCCACCCATCCATCCACCCATCCATCCACCCATCCATCCACCCATCCATCCACCCACCCATCCATCCATCCATCCATCCATCCATCCATCCATCCAACCAACCATCCATCTACCCACCCACTAATCCATCCAACCAACCAACCAACCATCCATCCATCCATCCATCCACCCTCCCACCCACCTATCCATCCGTCTACCCACACACCCATCCAACCATCCCTACATCCATCATCCATCCACACACTGCCCATCCAAATATCTATCCATCCGACCATCCATTCACCCATGCACTCGCCCATCCATCCAACCATCCATCCACTGACCCACTCACCCATCCACCCACCCACGCACCCACCCAGCTATCCATCCATCTACCCACCTGCCCATCCAACCATCCGTCCGTCCGTCCATCCATCCATCTAACCAACCATCCATCCATCCACTCACCCATCCAGCTATCCATCCATCTACCCATCCACCCATACAACTATCCCTAAATCCATCAACCATCCACCCACCTGCCCATACAAACATCTATCCATCCATCCATCCATCCACCCACTCAGCTATCTATCCATCTGTCTACCCACTCACCCATCCAACAATCCCTACATCCATCATCCACACATTTTCCCATCCAAACATCCATCCATCCATCCATCCAACCAACCAACCAACCAACCAACCATCCAACCAACCATCCATTCACCCACCTACCCACACACTCACTCACCCATCCATCCAACCATCCACCCACCCACCCACCGAGCTATCCATCCATTTACCCACTCACCCTTCCAACATCCCTACATCCATCATCCATTCACCCACCCGCCCGCCCACCCATCCATCCATCCACCCACCCACCCACCCTCCCATCCTCCCTACACACGTACAGAGCTCCTCCTGGGTGCCGAGCACTGCAGTAAACACTGGAGATGTGTGGTAAACAGCGGTCAGCAATCTGTCCTCACAGGGCTCTCGCTCCGTGGAGGTCTTAGTAGCAAATCTAGGGCAGTTTAGACTGTACATGAACCCTCAGTCTTTTCTCAGAAGTTGTTAGCCCCACTCCACCCTAACCAGAGTTGACTTCACGGGAGTAAGGGGGAGGCTGGAACCAGCCACTCAAGCAGCCGTCCCGTACTACAAACAGGCAATGAGACCGTTCATCTCAACTGCTTTTGCCTGAAATATGTGTCTGCAAAAAGAGCCAGGAATCTCTCCAAGGGTGACAGAGTCAGTTTTTTCTTTGTGGTTCAGCCTGGAGGAGAATGGGAAAATGGTGTCGTCTTTGTACACATCAACAGCTTGTTTTCTGACTTTCAGACACTATACCCATGCCTAGTTTGGTCATCTTTCTGTCCCCTGACCAGCCCACAGGAAGGCTGTATAGCAAGCCTAGTGTGGTGCATTTAATTCAGAGGGCCAGGCAGTCCTCAGCACCTGGGTGGGTGTTTGGGGGGAATCTGCCAATTCCAGTGGCAAATTGTAAGCGGTACCATCACACGGGGGGCCCCACACATAGGGCTTTAATGCTCTGGCGTCACCATCTTGAAATTCTGAATAATTGTATGTTTGAACTTGTGTGCTGTAAGTGAAATCCAATGGGACCATGGAGTATGCTCCAGGGGCTTGGAGCCTAGGCTCACGTATCTTTCGCCACCTTCCAGCCCAGCCTCCCTCTCCTTGTTCCCACCGAGTGGCCGCTGTTCCCCCCTGCCCTGGCCGAGAATGACAGGGAGGGACTGGAGTCCTGGCCCACGCTGTGCGACACTGGGATTCCTACCTGGCAGGTAGAGGTGGCACTGCCAGCCTTGTGGCACTGTTGACACAAGAGCAAGAGAGAGCACTAGCAAAGCAGTGCTGACACAGGGGACCCAGTGTGGCACCTGGCACTGCCCTGCTTCTCACCACCTGGAGCAGCTGAGACGAGCCTCCCCCCTCTGCCTCCTGTGGTGTGTGCCGCACCCCTCTGTGGGAGGCAAAGACCCTTCCCAGACACCCTCTGGCCACGTCCATTTCCACCTCCTCAGGGTCCTCAGGGGGCTATGTCACAGGCTGCCAGCCTCAGTGGGGTTTCCATTCCAGTAGGAAAGACAGACAGATTCTCAGTGTGCTCTGGACCGTCGTCTTCGTCAGTGCCTCGAGACTCCTCGGTCATCCTCGCTGCCTGCATCTTACGCCCAGTTCTTGACGCCTCTAGTCTTTGCTCGGGAACGTGGGCTTTTCCCCAACTTTTTGGTTTTGCTCGTGTCTGTCATCCAGGGACCTTGGGCACGGGATGAAAAGCCACCTAAAGCAAGTCCTCTTAAAATGGTGATCCCCCTTTCGTAAGAGGGACAGGGTGTTGACGGGGATTTCATCTTGAAAACTGCTGTTTACAATCGTGAACACTGAGTTGACTTTGACGGTAACGAAAGTTGGGTTCTAATGATGCGGTCGGATGGGGGCGCACCTCACGAGCGGCCCGTTTGCATACATGGCAGTGCCTGTACCACCGAACCCTCCAACCTCAGACCCCAAGACCCCAAGACCCCAATCGCTTGGATTTCCTCCCAACAGACTCCCTCGTGGTGAAACTCTGAGGGCACACAGTACCTTTGTGTGCTCGAGTGACGGTCTTCTTGGGGCTGTGCTTCGAGCCAGGCCCAGGAGCCTGCTGCTGTCGATTTTGACACGGTGGTCAGGAAAGATGGTTCTGAGTCACGTGCGGGCCTGTCCTCGGCCCCCACCCCCTGGCTGCACATGGGGTGCCGTCAATCAGCTCCGGCCGCCTGCCAGCCCCAGCGCACCTGTTGTGTGCCCGCACCACCCCCCTCCTCTCCACTAGTCCTTTGGGGGAGACAGAGAGGAAAACATTCCAAGACTGAGAGGGGTCTGTTGTCTCGTCGGGAGACAAGAGACACGTGGGAATTGGCTGGAGAGGCATGTACAGCTGGGCGGACCCCGGGCCGGGTGTGCCGGGAAGGGGGCCTGGAGCCGGCTTGGGCACGTCGGAAGGTGGGCGGGCACGGCCAGCCCGCGGGCTCTATGGTCCTGGAGGCCCTGGGACGTGGTGTCTGCTCCTTGTCACCTTCTCGGGCTTAGGACTGCAGGGCAGGCTCAGGGCAGAGCGCCTGGGCCCCTGGTGACCGCTACCTCAGCTTCCCATGTCACGGAGGGCCTGTGGCATGTCTCATCCCGCGTGGTGGGGGCTGACCTAATGTCCCTCACACTGCCTCCAGCTCTGACATTCGGGGCTCAAAAAGTTTCCTTGCGGGCCCCTGCACCTGAGTGCACGAACGCATACACGCACACA
The DNA here is from genome assembly GCA_030068075.1 of Paguma larvata. Lineage (NCBI taxonomy): Eukaryota > Metazoa > Chordata > Mammalia > Carnivora > Viverridae > Paguma > Paguma larvata. Next base: position 67,582 of record JAINVK010000397.1, on the reverse strand, counting down.
CAGCTGAAGAGAATTAGGCTCGAAACGTCCACTCGGCTCTTCTCTTGATTCCAAGGTATTTAGAAGGGGGGTGGGGATTAGGAGAGGAAGTTGCTGAGCTAATTCTCCTGCGTTTGCCAGCACAGAAGTGCAGATGGGGCCCAGAGCCCCGGGGTCCCGGGGGGAAACACCAGCCCTCCTCCCACGGGCCGAGGCAGGACGGGAGGACCGGGTGGGAGCCCCTCACCCCAGTGCCGGGGCATGGCAGGCCCCAACCCGGGGCTTCTCAGGGCTGGACGCAGCCCAGCACCCCCCTGCCACTGTCCCAGCCCCAGACTCTAAGGGTGGAACCAGCCTCAGGCCCGGCCAGGCTCTCGGAGAGCTGCTTCCCTCTAAAGCAGAGAGGCCCATCCGCCCAGGGAAGGCACGGCCCCAGCTGCTCTGGGAAGCAGGCAGGGACTCGGAGGGGCGTGAGGAGCCCCGGGTACCCCTGAGTGGGCGACGCAGGTGCCGAAAAGCCTGCTCTTCAGGTTGGCCCGTGCATCGGACACCCCCTGTCTCCACGCCCCCAGAACCTGCGGCCTCTGCTCAGTCGGGCACTTGCACGCACACCCCTGCGGCTGTCCTGGGCGAGGTCCCTGCAATGCCTCTGACCCTGCTTCCCACACCCTCATACCAGAGTCTTCCTTCTCCTGTGGCCTCTGTGCACGTCACGCACCCAGATCCCACCTGGGCCTCCCCTCCACCCAGATGGCTTCGGGCGTGTGGACCCGTGGCTGACTCCCCGCTCCCGCTCAGCCCCAACACCCGTGTCCCGCCTTCCTCACCCAGGGCTGCCCTGTGCCCACAGGTGGTGTGCCTCCACAACCCCGGCCACAGCCCTCGTCTGCCAAGCCTCCCTGCCCCTCGCTCTCCGCTTTGGACCTTCACATCCCCAGTGAGGATGAGCAGACCCCGGGCCGTTCTGGGCTTTGCGGGCCTTGGAGAGATGAAGTGTAGGGGGACATCTCTCAGAGGTTTGGGGACAGTGCAGTGAGGATCAGGTCCCCCTTCTAGAAGGACCACTCTGGCCGCTGAATGGAGAGAGAATTGGGGAATGGGGGTGGGAGGGGAGATGGGGGGGTCTCGCCTTGTGGGGGGACTCGTCATCACTCCGTAATAGAAGCAAGAGGCCTGGGGGAAGGTGGCACCTTTGGAGGGTGAGAGGCAGCCGGGCGTGGCTCTCACAGGAGGTGACTTTGGCGGGACCCCGCGGTGGCCGAGGCCACGGGCAAAGAGGGCTGCAGGTGGTCCCTGGGAAGGCGTGTCAGCGAGCAAGCCGATCTTAGGCGCCCGCCCCTCTGCCCCACGATGGTGATGGCGCCGCGGTGGTGGGCGTTGTCTCATTGTCGCTCCACCGGCATGGCTCATCTGGGGTGCCTGTCCCTGTCTTAACTCAGAGCGATGAGTGTGACCTACACGGGTTCTGTTTCCCCTGGGGCGGCCCCATTCCGGGGCAATCTTGGGCCCCTGAAGGACCCCTTCTCCACCAGCGACACAGGAAGGGAATCATGGGGGAATGCCATTCAGGGAATGGGTTCTCCTGAGCTGGGGTCGGCAGTCGCACGAGGCCGGATGGGTGGGGGGTCTCGAGCCCAGGCGGTCCGATGCCCGGCAGCGTGGGCAGCGGGGCACTTCCCATCAAGAGGGCAGCTGTGCCGTGTGTGTGTGTGTGTGTGTGTGTGTGTGTTTGGGCGTCGCACAGCCAAGCCTCGGGTAGCCGCCCCCAGTCCTCCCCGAGCCCCCGCTTCGAAGCGGGTTAACTCAGCAGCTGTCTCGTGAGCACCTGCTTGGGGCCTGGTTGGGTGCCAGGCGTGGGGGGCGGGGAAGAAAGCGAGCTGGGCCCTGCCAGACCCGTCGCCTAGAGAGCCGTTTCCACCGTTACCTTCCAGAGGCAATTCCTTCCCACGGCGGGTCCCCCCAGGGCATGTCCCCCCCCTCTGCTTCCTGCCCAGGCCTGCTGTTGGCACAGCCGTCGCCCAGCTACAGTCCCTCAGCCCTCAGGGTCAGACGGGCCCAGGCCTTCGAGGGCATTGGCACTGCCGGGCCAACCCAGAGAGGGTTTTCGAAGGCCTCCAAAGTTCTGGGAAGAGTGTGGCTCGGAAGCCGCCGCCCCAGCCGCTGTCTGTGGGAAAGCAAACACTCCTGGAGAACCCGCTGTGTCCTGGGCTCGGGGCCTGCGGAGGGCGAGGCCACTGCCGTGAAGCCCCCCAGGCCCCTGCCGAGGAGCGGGGCCCCGTGATTGGCCGTGAGGGGCTTTGGGGAACCGAATGGGAATGTTCCGATCGAGCCAGAGGGGCTCAGAGGATGGCTGTCACGTGGACGACAAAGACGAGAATGTGGAGACAGGGCAATCTGTCTGGGGCACCAGGTGGCCGCGTGGTTTTAAGACCGCCTTGATTTTGGCGCGGACTCAGTGATTTGCCTCTGATAACCAGATCGTGGTGCCAGTGTCTGAGTGTGCCCTCCACAGCCGGGCCATGAAAGGCACTGCCACTTCCTCCTTGCTTTCCCGCCGGGATCCCCAGCTCTGGAAGAAGCTGGCCGCCGTGTTGTGAGGACACCCAAGCAGTTCTGTGGAGAGGTCCCACCGACGGCCTCGTGAGCACACCACCATGACGGGGAACCCTCCAGTCCTGAGTCTGGCCTCCCAAGAGACCCTGAGCCGGCGCCGCCTAGCTGCTCCTGGAGCCTGAAGCCACGGGATGGAATGAACACAGATTGCCTCCAGCCGTGAAGCTGTAGGGCGGTTTGTTACTCGGCAGTAGCTCGCTGACATAGCCGGCCGTGCCACGTTCAGTCTGCCCCTCGACAGGGGCGGCAAAGAGGGCTTGGCCCGCCTGTCAGCTTTTGCCCGTGGTTGGTGGCGCCTGGGCACGGGCCAGAGAGTGCCACGGCCGTACAGCAGGGCCTGCCCCAGGCTTACAGGCCGTGCTTCTGCTCTTCCGGGACCTGAGTTCCGTCCTCTGGGCCAGGGGCCATCAGCCTGAGGCGCCCCGTGAGGACCACACCCCCGCGCAGGCCCCACCCACAGAGATGAGTGCTTTGGCACCTGGGCAGCGGGTCCCTATTGGGGTTTGAGCAGGGGGGGCGACTTTGCGGCGATGGGCTTCTGGTTGGGAGAAGCTAGAATGTAATCCGGCAGTGGTAACAGGGAATTTTCTTCTCCCCCAGAGAGCATCCAAACCCCGTTCTTTACCTCGTGGGTAGGACGGCGGGCAATGCTGGCCTCTCCTGGGACTGGTGACCAGTCACCCCACACCACCAGGTAGCCTCCAGGGCACCCCAGGCCTCAGGGTCAAGGGCAGGTGGCCAGGGGGCCTTCTTACCTGTCCCTGGGTCCCCGCTGGCCTGTCCCCCAGCCTGCCTTGCAGGGCACAAACCCGATGCCCTGTGTGGGCAGATAGTGGCACCGGGGGCTCCAAGTGGGGAACAGACCAACAGAGCACGGCAGCCCCCGTACCCGCCAGTCCCAAGGGCTTCGTGATGTTGGTGCCCTCAGTCCAGTCATAACCTGCCATGGTGATGGGGGAACTGAGGCCAGTCAAGTCAAGGGGCTTGCCAGGCATCACACGACCGGTAGGTACTTTGCTTGTGGGCGTCCCAGGCCAGGCTCTGTCTGTCCGTCCGTCCATCCTTCCCCCCTCCCCCGCCACATGGCCTCAGTGTGAGGGACACGGCCCCCGCTCACACAGCAGTCCTGCAACTTGCCCGGGAGGTCCCGGTGTGGATGCGGGGCTCACTGGGCACGAGGGCGGCTGAGCCTCGCCCACATTTGCCCGGGAGGGCGCCGATGCCGCGCGCGCCAGCCCATCTTCCTGGAGCACGTGTGCCCAGTGGGCGAGGACGCGCGGGCAGCCTCGGGGCCGTGCCCCTGCTCCTCAGGTCGCCTCCAGTGCACACACAAGCAGGGACCCCTGCTCACGACTTGTTCCACGTGCACACGTGGCCGGGGATGCCTCACAGCGTCCCCTCGGCAGGGAGAGCACGACTCCGTGGCCCAAACTCACTCCAAGGCAGCCACGTGTCAGACTTGCCTTGAACACCGTCCCGGCCGAGTCTGCTCCTCTCCGGGGTCGGCAGCCCGCCCCCCACCCCCCACCCCGGCCCCCAGGATGGCCAGGTAGGACCGGGCCCTCGAGGCGGCGAACGATGGTTCCTTTGGGTGGCGGGCCCTTGCCGTCACTTCTCATTTGCCCCCCCTCCTCCTCTCTCTCTTAAACTTCCCTTCGGTGCTCCCCAAACCCCCGAGGAGGGTGGGGAAGTGGGACAGGGAGTCCGCACAGGCACGGACAGCGCCCGGCACCGAGGCCTCTGGGGACGCCCCCGTGCGCTGTGGCCCCAAGCCCCGTTCCTCGCCCCGGGTCTCCGTGCAGGAGGCGAGGGCTTCACGCAGCCCCAGCTCCGGGGAGGCAGGGGATTCGGTCTCAAACGGGGGTGGGGTGGGGTGGGGGGCTCCGTCTCCTTCACCCCGTCCCCTCCCCAGGCCCACGGCCGGGGCCGAAGTCCTCCTCGGGACATGTCGGTGGCAGCAAACGGTTTACAGATGTGACACGCTCGGAGCCTGGCAGCGGGGCGGCCCCAGCTGCTGCAGAACGCGGCTGGATTTACGTCCTCGGCGAAGCACCCCGTCACCTTTCTCTGCTTGGAGTGTAATCTGTTTTTGGAAGCCTTGCTGGAAAATCTGAGCCTCGTGAGCCATCAGCTGTTTATAATCAGAGCAGCATATGTTTAAAAGAGCTGAGGGGCCTTATAAACTCCGTGTGCAAATTACCTTGGGGGCCCGCCCCGCCGCCCCTCCCCGCGGCTGCCATCACGGGCGCGGGGCTCCGCGCGCGGCCCGGAATGAGCTGTAACCCCGCCGTGGCACGGGGTCTGTTTAGCGTTAGCCACGTCAGCTTGGCCCCGGAGCGTGGGAGCCTCCGCGGCGGCTGCGCGGCTTCCAGGTCCCCCCCCCCCCCACCACCCAGCTGCGGAGGACTTCTGGCCTCTCTGTTCCTGGGCCTTTCACCATGAGAAACGTCCAACCTGGGGGCCGCCCAGCGAGGCGTGGGTAGGAGCTCGGGCCGCCCGGGGCTTCTGGGCCCCCGCGCTCCGCAGGGGCAGCTCGGAGTCGGGGGCTGCCGCAGTCCTGCGGGTCTGTTTGTTTTGTGTTTTTCGGCTTTTATTTTTGTTTTCGTAATAGCTTTATTCCGATATCACTCGCACACCGTACAATTCGCCCATTTAAAGCGTACGAGCCGAGGGATTTCAGTCCTTCGGAGTCGTGTGACCGCCGCCGCCGCCGCCGCCTAGTTCTGGAACATTTTCGGCACCCCTGAAAAAAGCCCTGTGCCCGGGAGCGGTCGCTCTGCGCTCCCGCTCCCACCTCCCAGTCCCAGGAAGCCACAAATCTGCCTTCTGTCTGGATGGCTTTGCCTGCTGTGGACATCTCGTAGACAGAGAATGCCACACCACGTGGCCTTCCGTGGCCGCCTCCTCGCTCGCCACAGCCGTCCTCGAGGTGCGTCCCTCGTGCAGCAGGCGGGGCGCTTCATTCACTTTCACTGCCAAGCGATATTCCCTCGTGTGGCTGCACCCCGTCTTGTTCATCCTTCCGTCCGTGGACGGGCGTTGGGGCTGCTTCCACCCTTTGGCCGTCACGAGGCACGTTGCCGTGAACACGACCACGCGCGCTTTTGGGGAACATATATTTCCATTCAGCCAGGGCCCGCCCCAAGGTGCAAACTTGGTGGGTCGCGTAGGAGCTTGGCATTTAACCGCGTAGGGAACCGCCCGACGGTTTCCCGCAGTGGCCGGACCGTCCTGCCTTCCTCCCAGCATCGTGCGACGGCTCCGATGCCACCACATCCGTGCCAACACCTGCGACTGTTGGTCGTGTTCACGCGAGGGATCCTGGTGGGGATGAAGTGGCATCTCGTTGCGGTTTGGGTTTGCGCCTCCCTGATGGCGGTGAGGTGGAGGTTGTGTTGTCCGTTTGTTCATCTTCTTCAAGGAGAGCGTATTTTGAGCCTTTTTATTCAGTCACTTATTATTTTGTTATTGAGTAATGAGAGTTCTTTATATATTCTGGATACGAGTCCCTTATCAGACATACTTCCCTCCATTTTGTGGGTTTTCTTTTCACTTTCTTGATGGTGTCCTTTGACTCACAATAATTCTTAATTTTGATGAAGTCCAAATAAACTATTTTCTCTTGACGTTTGTGTGTTTAGTGTTGTAACTAAGTAGCATTGTGCAAACCCAAGGTCACAGAGATTCATTCCTGTTTTCTTCTGAGCGTTTTCTAGTCTCCGCTCTCACATCCGGATTTGTGACCCATTCGTGTTAACTTGTGTACGGCGTGAGGCAGGAGTCCGGCTCCGTCCTCCAGATACTAAATCCAGCTGCCCCAGCACCACTTGTTGGAGAGACTGTCTTTTCCCCACGGAACGCTCTTGGCATCTGTGTCAAAACCTGTGTCAAAAACCAACTGACTGTAAATGTGAGGGTTTATTTCTGGGTTTTCATTTCTAGTCTATTGATCTGTATGTCTGTCTGTCCTTATCCCAGTACCCCACTGTCTCAGTTCCTGTAGCTTTGCAGCAACTTTTGAAATTGGGAGGTGTGAGTCTTGCAGCCTTCACAGGTGAGCTGCTCACTTGCGTCTGTCCCCGTGGCCGAGGCTGGGCCAAACCACGTGAACCAAATTGGGTCTTCGAGCTTCATTCCTGTTTTTCCAAGATTGTTTGGCTGTCCTGGGTCCCTCGAGTTTCCATACGAATGTTGGACTGGCTTGTCAGTTTCTGCAAAGAAACCAAGTGGGATTCTGAGAGGGCTTGTCAGCCATCCGTAGGTCACTTGGGGGAATATCGGCCTCTCAACAATGTGAACTCTTCCCGTCCATGAACATGGGATAGCTTTCCATTTTGTTTAGATCTTCTTTTCTTTCCTTTGTTGATGCTGCAAGGTTTTGCGCAGCAGTGAGCGGCAGCTGTGCTGCCTTCCCACCCGCTGGTCCTGCCCAGCTTCCAGACCATAACTCCCCAGAGCCTCCGGACTCCTCTCAGTCCCGAGCCCCTTCCTCTGGGCTCTGGCGATGCTTCATGGCCCCAGCTTAGTGCAGGGCACAAAAGCGTTGCTCTGGCCCGAGTCTTTGCACACTCCTGCCTGGGGCACTTCCCCTCCCCTGCCCCAGGGGACTCCCGAGTTGCCCCTCATACCCAAGCCCCAGACTGTGGCTCCCAGGCACAACTCAACCATCCCACCTACTCTGCACCTCAAGGCTCTGTACAAGGCGTGGAAACCCCAGGAAGGTCCTCAGGAACAGCTGAACGGTCTCCCAGACAAGTAGTTTACAGCAGTGCCCATCCCAGTCTAGAGATTGTCCTTAATACCAGGTGAGGCGTCTCAAGGCCTCTCCACCTGGGAAATGGGACTTTGGCAGCTTACAAAAGGAATTTGAGTTTTCAGATTCCCTTTCAACTCGAGGGTCCCAAATCTGGCGTGTAGCCCTCCAGGGAAGGCCGTGGCACTGCTTCCGAGGAGGGTACCTTTGAGGGGAGGCAGAGTCGGCTGGACGGGGCCCTCTGGAGCGAGCTGGATCCCTGACAGCTGGTGCGCCCCAGCCTCCCTGGGTCTCACTCCCCCTTGGGGGAAGAGGGAAACGTTTCCTGGATTATCTGCCCCCACCCCCAAAAGCCAGGGAGGGGACCAGGTCCAAGAAGGTGGTGGCTTGGGTCCTTTGGGATCCTGGGGAGGGGCTTTGTGCAGACATCCTCACATTCAGGCCACGAGCCTGGCTCTTTCTCACTCGCCCGTGTACTGTGCATTTATGCGGCACCTCTGTGTACCAGCCCTCGGCTAGGTTGACGGCTGCAGTGTGGTATGGTTGTGTGCTGGTGCTCCCTGAGCACAGGGAGGCCCAAGGACTGGGCCACCTGGCCTCGGGGTTATCATTACAGGCTCGCTAGGGCCCAGGCCAGAATGGGGGTGGCAGCACCCCAAAGCCACAGAGAGGCTCGAGGCAGGCCCCCCCCCGTCACAGCGAGGTGTTCTGGGGTAGAGAAAAGGGCTCCTTTCCCACCTGCCTCCCCCAGAGTGCCAGCCAAAAGTACATCGCACGCGCATCCAGAGGCCTGGCTGCCAGGCGCTCGGAACTTCACCCCCCACCTCATGCAAGGGCGGGGGGTCAAGGAGCTCTCAGGGCCTCTGTTCCTCTCTGTGCTGTGCAAATGGGTTCGACAGGGACCTTCAGCGGGAGCCCCCCATGACACCACAGCCCGAGGCCATCCGTGCCCTCGGCAGCCATACCCCGTGGCCAGGAAGCCGGAGGGGCCGCCCCCCCCATGCCTTCTCTGCACGTGACTCCCTTGTAGCCTCCCGGCCTGGGTGGGCACGTTGTGCCCCGGAGGCTTCCGCTGGCCGTGGGGAGGAGGCTGTGGGCGACACGGAAGGATTCCCACCTCTGTGTCCCTGTGAGCCTGTTGTCAGAGTGAGGTCAGCCGCCTGGAAGAGCCCTGGTCGTACACGGGGTCGGGCTGGGGGGTCCTGGCAGGGGTGAGGAACCGGAGGCCCCACCTGTGCGGTCCCCTCACCGACACAGGAGCACGGCGGGGGGGGGGGGGGCAGCCAGTAAAGACCCCCTGCTCCGTGAACCGCGTCGTGAAGCATTTGGCGTTTGTGGCTTTTACGTTAGGGAGCGGTCGATGAGCCTCCGGAATGAGAAGTGGGAGCCGCCAGCCCCCCCCACCCCCGCCTGAGACGCGGCTTCCGTGGACTGAGCGTGGGGAGCCCCCACTCCTCCCGGCGCCCCAGGCCAGCCGGACCTGCATTCCGCTCCTCCTCCCGCCTTCTGGAAGCGTTCCCTGAATCACGTTGTTCGCTGCGCTCCATCGGGCCTTCTGGGCTCTTCCTCTGCTGTTTGCCATAAAAACGCTCGGGTCATCTTTTCCGCTGTGGTTTTTATTGTTTTATTTTATTATTCCAGCTATATTAAGTTGGGACGAGCTGCAGGAATGGCTTTTTCTCCCCCAGATTCCAGAACAAGTCGTAGCCATTGTGGGTCTTAGTTTCTCACCGACGCCCCCCCCCGCCCCACACACACACTTGTGTTTTCTCCAGCCCCGTCCCCCTCGCTGTACATGGGCGTTTCAAGGACAGGAGCTGGAACAGGGCTCTGTTCCCCACCCCCCCCCCCCCCCCGACTCCCATCCAGGGCGAGAAAACAGTGAGCTCAGATCCCGGGTCAGCCCTGTTTCTGGAGGCCACGGCCGCAGGCGCTGCCGGCCCCTGGCTGGGCCGGGCCGCGGTGGAAGCCAAGTGCAGGGTGAAGGCCTGGGGAAGAATCTCGTTCTTCTGGCTGCTGGTGAGATTATCCATTAAATCCGTATTCCTCGCTGAGTTCACGTATTCAGAGAATATCCCGTACTCTGGCCGCCTTACATTACTGCAATATTGCTTCCAGATGGGCAAACACCCACTCAGGGCCTGGCCCTCGCCGAAGCTTCGGCCCAGCGTGCCGTGCACCGCCGCGTCTTTGTTCTGTCCCCGATCGCCCGGGGGATGGGGGGCACCAGGCCTGTGGGCCCAGGCCCCACGGGGGTCTCTGAAGAGAGAGAAGGACACAGGGAACGGAGCATCCCCGGGCCTGAGCCACAGGCCGCCGAGGCCTCTTTCCCGGGCCATGGCAGCGAAGGCGAAGCCGCAGCCCCGCCCGAGCCTGGGCGGCGGGTCCCGCTTGTCCGCCCTCCCCCGCCGGCTCACACAGGAGCCTCCGGGCATCTGACACCTGGCCGGCTCGGGCGAGGCCTCCTCGCCCTCTCGGCCGGCTCCCCTCCCCTAGGGCCCTGCCCGACCTCCCCCCCGCCCCGGGGAAGGCACCCCGTGAGCTCTGACTGTGCAGTCTCCAGGCTTCCTCGTGCGGCTCCTCTGGTCGGCCCGAGTGCACCCCAGGTGGGCAAGAGGGTGGACAATGACCACCCTGTCGTCAGCGGTGACAGAGACCTGCTCCGTGCCTCTCCTGGGCCGGGCCCACCTCCTGCGCTCCGGGTGGGGTGGAGGGTCAGGCGAGACTTCGTGAAGACCGGTCCCCCGGGGAGGAGGCAGCGTGCTGGGCGGACCCCATGCAGGCGGGGCATGGCGGCGTGGCGGGCTCCAGACGCCGCGGGGATCGAGGCCAGGGCACCGGCAGGTGGAAGAGGACCCTGCAGGCCGGCTAGGGAGCCCCGCCGTCGGCGTGCAAACGGTAGCCTTCCCTTCTTGAGCGAGGAAGCGACGCAGACACACGTGCCTCTCGTTCCCCCAAAGTCTGGGTCCTGGCGCCTGAGCCCCGGGCCCTCACACGTGTGTGCACCAGCTCGTCAGGGGAGCCCAGGGCAGGGCCTCGCAGGTGGCTGCGCCGTGAGCGCGCCCGTTGCTGCCGCAGGGGAAAGGTCGTGACTGGCTGCGCTCACGGTCGCCCCGGGAGCCGCGGTCGAGGGCGCTCAGGGCACCGGCCCTGACCGACTGACGTCACCCCACACCTCGAGCCTCAGCCCGGAAAGCAGCCGGCCGTTTGGATCTGGCTTCCCTAGGGTCTGAGCTCCCAGGGGACCCCATGTCTTAAAGGCCATATCCCAAAGGAGCCAGGGAGGTGGGGCGGGGCAGGCTCTGCATGTCACTCAGGTCCCATTGGTGGCCAGCAGGGGAAGGGAGGGGGTCCGGGAGGACCCTCCTGCAGCCGCCCAGGCCTAGGCAGGGCTCATGGACCGAGAGGAGGAGGAGACCGGAGCTCTCGGGCCTGTGACCGCCCAGGGAGATGGGGCCGGTTTCCAGCTGCAGGGGTGGAGGGGGCCCACCGCACCTGAGAAAAGCCCAGTCCTCCTCCTTCCCACCCTCCCAGGCTCTCTCAGAGGAGACTCCCGTCTGTCCCTGGCCATGCCAGCCTCGGGAGCCTGTGACCACCTCGGCGGTCAGACCCGGGAGGAACTCCTCTCAGGGCCAGAGGGGCCTGGATCAGGTGGTGTGGGGAGCCCTCCTGGGGTCTCGCTGTATCACACTCTGTCCTTCTGGCCACGTTTCCCCTGGCCCTGCCTGTGAGGGGGGACCAGGCGACGTGGCCCCCTACTCCCTGGAGCTCCATGTCAACCTGAGAGCCACCTGGCCTTCTGGGGTGGGGGAGCAGCCCAAGCCCCGGTGACTGAGCGGGCAGGGGGCAGCCAGGTCGGAAACCACGCTGACGCAAGCCATAAAACCGTCCCCCAGAGTCTCCATCGATGCCCCCCACCCCCACCCCCGGCTGGCCCGCTGTGATGGACGGCAGGGAGAGGCCGCCCTCCACCCGGGGGAAAAATTTTGGAGCTGACTGCCTGAGATAAAGCAGGGGTTTCCTGACACCCTCAGACCTGCAGTTTCGGCTGAATTCCCTCCCTCGAAAGTGCGTTTCAGAGGGCGTAAGCCACCCAGGGGCCGTGCCCTGCCTTTGACCTCGGCAGCCCTGGGAGTGTCGGGAGAGGCTCCATCGGCGAGGTCAGACCCCCCGTCTCTCACCCACCTCGTCTGTCTTGGTCGCTGGGCCCACCTTAATTGCTGTTTGTATCACTTACAATTTTTCACATTTGGGGTGGTGATAAGTGGCCCCACGGCAGTGCGCGCTCACTCAGGGCCGGGGAAAGAGGCCAGAGGCCTCGGCACCCCCAGACGGGCCGTGGCTCAGAGGAATGGTCTCGGGGGCCGGAGCCACGGGCTAGCGGGCGCAGCCACGGTGCAAGGAGGCGGTGCAGCGGTCAGATCCATGTGCATGTAGCTGGCACCCAGGAACGCTGCTGTGTCTCCTCCAACGACAGCCTCGTCCTGGGCCTCCAGGGTGGGCCTCGGGCTTCCTGGGCCTGTACGAGGCTGCCCGCCCGGCTCCCGGGGCTTGGCCTGCCTGGGGGCGTCCACACAAACAGCCCCGATTCTGGGAGGATTTCCACTCCCTGCCTCCCGGAATGTCTTCTCTAGGGCTTCCCGGCCACAGCGGGGCCACGGCTGGCCCAAGACGCAGGAGTCCCGCCGGGAGAGGGAACTGAGGAAGGCAGTGCTGCCGGGCGGGGTGGACCCGGGCGGCCGGCGTGCTGGCTCCGCGGCGTCATTTCTGTTTCTGCTTTTGGAGGGAGCCGTGGGTGGCCAGGAGCCCGGGGAACCGGGTCCTGGAGCTTCCAGGGATCCCACCCGGCCTCAGGCCAGGCGCTCGGCAGATCAGCACACAGCCATGGGGGGGCGCCTGGCCTAACGTCAGGGGCACAGTAGTCAGTGAACCCCAGACCAGTCGGGATGACCAAGGGCTGCTGAGTAACAAACAGTCCCGCGGCTTCCCTTCCGTCTCGTGCTGCTGTTCCCCTCGGGCCGGCCAGGGGTCGTCTGCGCAGGAGCCCCGCTTACCGCACCAGCAGGAAAAGAGAGCCCGGAGGGCTGAGGGGAGGGGCGTTTGGCGTCTCTTCTCTCCCCAGGGTTTGGGGATCAGGGAGCAGTCCCGATCCAGACCGAGGCTGGCTTTCTCGAACTGCTCCGGCCCTGCCCTCCGAGGCCCCGGCGCGACTCGGAGCCGGCCACTAGCCCCGGGCCCCTCACACACGCTGCTCACGGGGACAGCCCTGAGTTCACCTCCTGCCCCCAGACCCACAGGCCTGACACTTCGTCTTCCTGAGGGTCGGCTTGGGGGGCACGAGACCCTCCTCGCGGGGCTCCGTGTGAGCTTCACTGAGGTTTGCGCCCGTCGGGTGCTACCGCCGTTCCCAGCAAGTGAGAAATACACACCGCGGGGGTGGTTTTATCATCGAGGTGCCGAGCGCACTCGGCCGCCAGGTGTGCACACTCCAGCACCCGGGCCTGGAAGATTAACCGTCGGCGGGGTCACCCCCCGCCCCGCACAGGCGGTCCTGCCGGCTGCTGCCACGGCCCCCATGGAAACCAGCGTGCCGGGGGGGGGGGGGGGGCAGGGAGGGAGGGGTCCTGAGTGGAGCACCCCTCTCTTCCCTCTCACCCCCAACGGGGCAAACACACACCCTGCAGGGGCGAGGTGGAGGGGCTGTTCCTCTCGGTGCCCCTCAGACTCGGGGGCCCGGGTGGGCTCCCCCGCCAGCAATACCCAAGGCTGTCCGGGGAGGGGGCGGGTGGAAATCAGCTTGTGAGTCACCCAGAGCGGGAGGGTGTGCGGAGGCCACTCACAGTTTCTCCGAAACACTCAGTATTCAAAAGCCAACAGAAAGGAGACTCTGAGGTGGCCACGGTAGGGCTCTCCCTCCCTCCAGGCTTTCCGGCCTTTTCCTTGTCCTTCTCAAGAGCCATTACCTATGCCGGGCCCCACCGGCCCCCTCTGGGCCCCACAGCCCCACCGGGCCCCACCGCCTGGGCCAGGAGGAGACTGGAGCTGGGGGAGGGGAGCTCCAGGAAGTCACAGCCCTGCCCCCACCCTGTATTCAGGAAAGTTCTGCAGGCCCCGTTCGCTGGCTTCTTATTTTGTTCTAACCACAGGCTCTCAGGAGAGCAGAAGCAAAGGTCCCTGGGGACAGCGCTGGGCAAGGAGGGGGCCAGGGAGCAGGAAGGGGAGCCAGAGGACCCCACCCCAGGACCGAGGGGTCTGAGTACCCCAGAGCAGCAAGTCCTCGCCAGGGTACTTCTGGGGTCGCGGGAAAGAACGCGAGTTTGCGCATTCCTCGGCCTGTTGCGTTGGAAGGGTGTAGGCTGGTGGCCCGCAGCTCCTGGCTTGGGGCCGGTCCCTTCACCAAGCGAGCTCTAGGTCGACAGGCTGACACGCCGGCCTGGATTCGACCCCTCGGGGACGGCCCCAGCCTGCCAGGTGGAGGCTCAGGACGGGGGTCCCACCCCCAGCCGCTTCCAACCATCGCCTCCCTTCTGCCCGCCCTCACCCTCACGCGCCCACCCTGGAGCCGGGCCCCAGCTGCCCAAGCCCCTGGCCGGCCCGCGCTTCGCCTCCCTGCCTCCGGGCTGGGCTCCGGGCTGGGCCCCGTCTCCCGGTTTCCACGCACGGAGCTACGGCCACCAGCAGCTGTATGGGGCACGGCTCCCGGGGCGGGGAGGCACGGGGTCCAGGAGTTGGCTCCCAGCGACCGCGAGGCTGTTACGAGCCGTCAGGGAAAGCAAGGACCCCAAACCGGAGCTCCTCAGGGCATGAGCACAGCGCGGGCCACCCGCTCAGGGCCACTGGAATTTGTCACAGGAAGGACAGTTGCAGCTAGGACCACGCTAAGGTGTTGGTGCCCACCGGCAGGGTCACCGTAGGCGCCGTCTGCCTTGTCGCCGCTCCCTGAGTACATGCCGGGGGGCCCTCCAGGCCGCCTCCGAGCTGCGTGCTCACAGACAGAGAGCCGACCCCCAGCACGCGGAGAACACAGACCAAAATAAGAGACCTGGAGGACGGTCACGGCTGGCCGACCCTCGGCCCCGACACTGCCTGCTGGGTGGCAGGCCGTGTCCCGTGACCCCCGTGCCGGGGCGGCCAGGGGCAGCACTTCAGGCCGTATGTCGTGTGCACTTGGGCCGTGGCCTCCGGAGGCGTCTCCTAATGCTCTACGATCTTCAGTTACAGAAGCCGGAGACGAACACGGATCAAACTCCCATCACAGATGTGCGACCAGGGCTCACACGTGACCCCTCTCGCGCCCCTCGGGGGGGGGGGGGTGCCGCTCCGTCACGGAGACGGACACGCTGACCCTCAGGATCTCCCAGGACTGGTTCCGGAAACTACCCCTTTCCCTCCACCGTGCGCGTCTCCCGCTGAGAGCCGTGGGGCGGGCGGGGGCCGCCAAGGAGCCACTCCTGGGACCTTAGATGGCACGGGACTCTCCCAGATGGATCGTACGTGCGAGGTTTAGAGGCTCAGGACAAACCAAGCTCTTTTATTAAACCAATTTATTATTTTACAAAGTGCCGACGGTATCCCTAAAGGCTTGCGTGCGTCGGCAAGGGCCCGGGCCCGCTGCGCCCGGCGGTGCGCACATGCAGGCACACGCTCCCTGGCTCAGCTGCCTTCCGGGGCCGGGCTGAGGTCAGGCCTTCTTCAGGCCAAGCCCACGCTGGCCTTGCGCGGGGACAGCTGAAGGCCAGGAGGAGGCCACCGGCCTTGGGAGAGGCTCCCAGAGCAGAGGCAGCCCCCTCGAAGGTCACCTGGCTGTTCCCTTCAAGGGGAGGGGGGCCCAGGGCCGACAGCGCCAGCAGTGTCTTGTTAACCCTTGCCTGCCTGAGCTCCAAGCGCTTGGAGGCGCCTCCTCAGAGCTCCCTATGTTGGGGACCTCACCCTGGGTGCTGGGGGCCCAAGAGTGGCTTCTCCTTGGCCACGGAAAACGGGAGCTGACGGGTAAGCAGAGCCATGGCCGCTCTGCGATGGCGGGGCTCGGCTTCCGGAACCTGTGGGCCCCAAGCCTGCTGGGCAGTTCTCAGTACGTCTCCTGCAGCCCATGGGAAGTCACACCCTTGGAGCCCTGGGGCAGTTGTCCCTCGTTTTTTTGCCCCGTTAGGTATCGTCAGGCAGGGGAGCAGCCTTGCTGGGACTTGGAGGCCAGCACAGACCCCCACGGCCGCCGGGACCTGGTCCCGAGGAAGAAGCAAGAGGCTCTCCTGGGTTTCCGCCCCGCAGAAGCCCAGCCGGGCTCCCTCCCCTCCCACCCCCACCCCGGTCCTCCCTGGCTTTCCAGGGACCGGGGGCCCCTGGCACTCGCAGAGGCCCAGCCCAGACGCAAGAAAGGGGTTTTGTCTGTGGACGCTTGTAACGAGTTAAAAAGGCAGGGAGGGGGCCTGCTGCAGGGTCTCCGTCCTGAATGTCAAGAGACAAGCTGCCTGGGCCAGACCGACTCCAGGGAGACAGCCCGACAAGTTACAAAACACCCAGCAGCATCCAGGACTAATTCCTGCCTGTTTGTCCTGCGGAGGAGGCTGAGTTAAAAGGCAGTGCCTTGGGGGTTGAAAGGCTCCCCGCAGGGGTCTGCGTGCACGGGGACCCCGAGCCTCCTCGGCTTTTGTTCGAGGCCGCTAATAAGCCGACTCCTGCTGCGCGCTTTGAGGGCCTGAGGCCTGGAGTCCGCGTCCCGCCCCCGCCGCCGGGGGTGCGTGCCCGCATCTCCCGTCCGAGCTGTGAGTGGAATTAGCAGATTGTATCAAGAAATTTTTCTAGGGATTTACATTCCGGTGGTCAAGAGTCTTCTCGTGGCTTTTCTCCTGCGTGCAGGGGTGGGAGGCGCCCCGCAGAGCCGGCCGGGGGTGGGGGGCTGGGGGGGAGGAGAGGCGGGGGCGGGCCTCGGCGGTCACCGTCCTCGGTCCCACGGACACTTTCTGAGGACCGCTCCTCTCGGCGGCCTGATGTGCAGCCAGCAACGTGAGGCGGCCACTCTGTGGGCCGTCCAGCCTCCCCCAGAGCGGCGGGGTGGCCGCCCCAGCCTGGCCGGCAGCACCGCACTCACCCGGAGCCGTCTGATGTCCTTCATCCAGCTCAGGGGGACACCCCCACTCCAAGCCCAAAAGGCCCTTCTGCCCCCATGTCACCCCTTGGGACACATGCCCCGAGCACCCACCTCAGTTTCCGCGGGGCTCCACGGCCAATGTCTTGCTGGAACGGCCTCTCCGGGCGCAGGGAGCCCACAGACGGCCTGCCGGGGTCCCACCGGGGACAGGTCGCAGGAAGCCCCACACCCCCTCGGATCAGGGCTGATTCCCGAGGTCCCCATGTGGGCTGGCCTGAGCAAGTCAGGGCGCGGGGGGCGGGGAGCCGCAGAGCCCTCACACCCCGGCCCGGAGCTCACAGGTGACGTGACATCCCGTCAGGCTGACGGGTGAGGAAACGCAGGCTGGGCGAGGGCGGGAAAGGGTAGCAGACGACTGGGGTGGGGCTGGGTGTGACTCTTCGGCCCGGCGTGATGGCTTCCCCAAGGGGGTGACAGTGGGGCAGGACTGAGGGCGGCCAACCGTGCGGGGAGGTGAGTGCAATCCATGGGGTCCCTCGGGGCCAGGTTCTGAGGGCCATGGTGCCCCCGGAGGCTGTGAGAGAGGGGTGACCATAGGCAGAGCCCAGCTCCAGACGCCCCCCCCCACCCCGTCCCATCCTGCCAGGGGCAGATGTAGCTGCTGGCTAAGCCTGGAGCACCACAAGCCTGTGACCACTGGACACCCCCGCCCCAGGGTGATGGCGCTGGCGGTACTGTCCCCACTTACCACGGGACACTGGGCACGTGGGCCTCATGGGTGCACCAGAAGCATGCGAACCCATCCAGACCAGGACCGCTCCTGGCTCGGGCCCTCGAGACCCCCAGCAAGCCCCTCCCTCTCTGCCTCAGTGTCCTTATCTGTCAGGAGGCGTATGGCACCCTCCGTGGTAGATTTGGGGAAAGGCGGGGACAGCCGTGTAGGCGAGACCACGTGCTCCTTTCTACGTTCCCGGCGTAGCTGGAGGCCCCATGAAGACAGCCTCAGCCAGGGCTGGCCCAGGGATCTGTCCCTGCTTGTGACAGCGGGGCCTGAAGCGGGGACACCTAATTAAGGACAATGCCAAGGCTCAAAGCGGCAACACGTAAGTTAGGTTTGCCCTGAGACAAACCGTCCCCAAACCGAGCCGCTCACATTTCTGTGGGTCGGCCGAGCGGGCCGAGTTGTGTGAGTGGGGGCGGGGTGGTCTCGGATGGCCTCACTCGCAGGTCAGGCTCTCAGCCGGTGCCTGGGGCCTCTCCAGCCGGCTAGCTGGGCTGGTTCACACGGTGGTGGCCCCAGGGTTCCCAGCAGTAAGAGCGGACAGCCCGATGCACGAGTGCAGCCGCGCTCCTGACCCGGCGCCCGGAGCACGTCACGTGACAAGGGACGTGCGGGGGTGGGGGAGGGGTGGCGGCCTTCGGGACCAGCTGCAGGTGTGAAGGAGTTTGCTCCCTCCACCAGGCCGAGCAGAAACGCAAGCCCGCCCGTCCGCTCCTGACCCCGAGCCCGGCCTCCATCCACGTGCCCCTCCACTGCCGCCTCTGCACCCTGACCCCCGGGGCCCGGCCGGGGGGGCCCCGTCCTTCTGATAGAAAACCACGTCTGGACCTGGGCCGTCCAGTGAAATCATCGGGGAGCCACAGACAGGGAGCCCGGGAAGGAAAGACAGAAAGAAAAACACGCACACTTGCAGGCTCGGATAATATACGGTCTCCCGACGGCTCAGTATCGCTTTACGGTGTCACCTGTCGGCACGGGGCCACACGCTCAGGGCAGACAGTCCTCGCCCTGCCAGGTGACAGCCCTAAATCCTCTGGAACAGCAGCCGCCCCCCCCGCCCCCTGCCTGGGATGGACCCACGCCGGCGGCCAGGGTCTCGTCAGGCTGGGAGTCACAGGTGCCCGTCGGGGGCTGGGGACTGGGGCTACCATCGCCCTCAGGGCAGGAAGTGAGCAGCAGAGGAGAAGGGTCAGGATGCCCTGCGGGGCCGGAGCCTCGTCCCCCACAGGTGGGGCGCACACTGGTGGCCCCTCGGCACCTCCACCCAGCACCCCTTTGCAGGCCCTTGCAGAGGAGGGCAGAGGAGCTGGGGCCGGGGGATGAGTGCCAGCCTTGAGCTCTGCCCTCTGCCCATGCTCCCCCTCTCTCCTCACAGCCCCAGGAGGCCATGCCATCGTTACCCTGGGCTCCTAGACAAGGACCGGGGACTTGCCTGGGGACACAGAGGGGGCGGCAGAGCCAGGAGTCAGAATAGGGGTTGAGATCACCCGCCCCACGCGAGGGTCTCCAGGACCAAGCTCTTGGCCTCGGCACAGAGCCGGCTCTATCTTGCCTGCTGGTCTCCAGCTGGGTGCTCTCAAACGAGACCCTTGTGAGTCTGGACCTCAGTGTCCTTAGCTGTGAAGTGGGGAAACAGTGGTCTCTGTCGAAGCTGATCTGGTAACCTGTACCAGGCACCGAGGGCAGCACCTGGTGCAGCCCGTGACAGAAACAGACTGTCCACGGGGACCCAGCACGCCGGAGTCCAGTGTCACCAGGCGCCCCGTCTGCTCACGCACGACCAGCGAGCCCAGGGGTCAAGTGTGCGATTTGCCCAAGACCGACCGACGCGGCCCTCAGTGCACACCTGGAACCTGGGCTGGACCAGCCTGTGATCCCGGTTTCGGCTCCAAGGAGCCCCCAGGGCAGGGCAGTCAGAAGTTGTGAAGTGCCCTGGGGCGAAGGCCCCCCCAGGGGACACAGGGCCCTCCTCTTCCTGGAGCAGCGGCGGCCCTCCTTGCTCGGGGGTCCAGCACCCGCAGCCCTGCGCCGCGGGCAGGAGAGGCCGCTCAGCCCACTTTTGTGTCCAAGAACCACTTTCACGGCTGAGACACCCCGCCATTTGTCTGCTGGGGGTCCCTGACCTCCCCGAATCCAAGTACGGGCCTCACGTTTCCCTGGGGCTGAGGAAGCAGCTTCACCAGAGGCTCCCCGAGGCCACGGGGCTTGCGTCCCAGAACCCCAGTCCAGCTTGCCTCCAGCCCCTGCCCGGACAAGCCCGTCACCCAAGGCCGAGCTGTCCCTGTAGTGCCCGGAGCCCCCGGCTCAGGACCTCACGGCCGAGGCTCGCTTCCAGCTGTGGGGACGTAAAGAAGGCAGGGGTGCTGGGCATGCTCGTGCAAATGCTGTCTCCCCCCTGCCCAAAGCGAGGGTCGCCTGCCTGATTCATCATCCGTGGGGCCCCCCCGCAGGTCAAGGAGAGGCGGGAGGCCCACTCCCTGCTTCTCAGAATCTGCTGAACCAACCGAAACCCTAACCTTCGGGCTTCCCTGCTAATTTGTGATAAGGCCTCGCCAAGAAAAACAGCAGGCCGAAGACCCCTGATTTCTTCACGAATTCCAGAGCGCTTGGTTCATTCCGGCAGGGAAGGGGCCCGAGGCGGCCGTGGGTGCAGGGCCGGGGCCGGCCTCTCAGGGGCCGGCTCTGGAGGACCACCTGCCTGCTCCTCGGGGATCGTGTCCAGCTGGCCTGGGCCGCAAAGGCCGAGGGCGGGTCCCGGGGCGGTGGCTCAGACCAGGCTGCGCCTGCTCGTGGGTGACGTGCGTGCGGACGCGGCCAGCTCCGGTGGGGTCCATGCAGAGGCTCACGCGCCCAGGCTCCAGGCCTGGCGACCCTGGGGTCCCCGGATGGATTCTGCCAGTGCCCTGAGGTTGGGGGCGGCAGTGCCTCCGAGCAAGAGACCGGGCCTTCCTGGAGGCGGGCCTCAGGGCTTCACGGGCCGAGGCCCAGACAGAACACAGGGGCAGCTGCTGGGCTCCAAGGGCTGGAAGAGCTGGGGAAACTGAGGCTCAGGGTGGAGGAGTGACCCCCTCCAGGTCCCAGATCAGCCCACCCCACCCCTGCCCACTGTGGTGTGTGCGACAGGGCAGCAGCCGGCAGCCCAGAGGAGCCCAGGCTGTGGGACTGGGGTGACAAGCAGGGGCACCGAGCTCACGGAGGTGGGCAAGGCCCGTTCCCGGCCAGGAGGTGTGCCCTTCCCGAGTCCGCGGGCCCCGCCGCCCAGCAGCTCCCAGCAGGCGTCCGTGCTCCTTGGAGAGCGATGGAACCCGCTCGCCCCCCGCACGCGCTCCGCTCGCTCTGCCCCCCAGCCCGAGGAGGCCGACCTGGGCAAGGAGGTCAGCATGGGGGTGGGGGCAGGGGACTTTTGAGCCACTTGGCTGGGGCTCGGGCTCTGCACGCCCAGCTCCCCATCCCCAAGGGGGTCTTAGGGACCCGGAACTGACTCTGAAGTGTTCCTGCCGCTTCGGTTTGCTTCTGGTCCTGCGCCGGAGTGGGAGCGAGACGCAGGCTGGAGCCCGGCAAGGCCCGCCCCGGATGGGGGGGGAGAGCGGTTCCGGGAAAGCAGAAGCACTTTCCAGGGACAGGAATGCAGCTTGGTGGGGGTTCGGGGGCAGATGCCCCGGGACCCAAGCCCTGGTCTGTCGGGATGGGGGGCAGCTCACAGTCCCTCCAAGGTCCCGTCTCCTTGTCTAAAACAGGGAAGCTAGGTGTGTGAGGCAGGACCCTGCAGAGAGCAGGTGGCACCGTGGGGCCGTCCGTGTGTTGGGGGAGGTGTCGGGAGCAGCCAGGCTCCCTCGGGAACCCTGGGCCAGCGTCCTTGCTGAGGCGGCCTGGCCTCGGGAGGGGGGGGGGCGGGGGGAAGGGGCAGCCCCAGAGCCCTGGAGGGGGAGGGTTGCAGGGGGCCTTGATCAGAGGAGCAGAGACCCAAGGACGGGGGGTGGGGGGGGGGGGGCGGGGCACAGCCGGCCGCAGGGGCTCCACGGCAGGGAGACCCAGACCCAAAATGGAACCGGCCGTGGAGGGCCGTGCGGGTCTGGAGGGCAAACGGACAGCACCGGCGGGAAACATGCACGCCGCGTGCCCACACCTTGAAGAGGCAAAGACGGGGCAGGGGGTCACTGGGGCACCCCGTATTCCCTGGGATTCCTGCCCCGGTCATGCTCCGGCTCCACGATTCTGGCCCAGCCCAGGTGACATGGCCGGATGTCGCCCTCGCCGCAGCCAGGCACTCTGGCTTCTGCCTGTCCCTCAGCCTCTTCCAGCACCCTGCCCCACGGCCTTTGCACACATTCTCCTCCAGGTCTCACGATGGCTCTGCCCTTCCTCCCAGCCTCTCCTGTCCCCTCATCTCCTCTCTTCAGCTTTGACTCTGACCTCGGCTCCTCACAGCCTCTTCCCCCAGGGCCTGGTGCCTCCTCCCACCTCTGAAGCTGGGGTGGGACTCTTGTCCCTGCTCACCAGGGTCGGAACAGCTTCCTCCCAGAGATTCTAAAACCACCCTGAGGCTGCCCATCTGCAGAGCCAGGCCTTGGAGAGGATGAGAGCAGGACACAAGGCATCGTCCCAGAGCCTGGCCCAGGGTGGCGGCCAGTGAGACGGCCGGTCCGGTCCCCGAGGGCTCAGGCCGGCGAGGGGCATCCGGGAGGGCCCTGCGGAGCTGTGTCCGCCTGCCCTTGGCAGCCCCTCGCCGCCCCAGAGGGCCGGCCTCCGTGGATGCTGTTGAACCGCCAGAAACTTAATCTATTATTACACAGAAACTTCTGTGAAGTCAGGGGTTTGAACTCCCCAGAAGTGTTTGCCTGATTGGGGGCCGATAGCGGGGTGATTAATGCCGGCGATAAGGTGTTGATTGGTTCTGGGAGCCGCCGCAGACACGGGGGCTGCTGTGCAGCCGGGCTGGCAATGTGCTCACCCAACAATAGCCCGTTTATCCAGCGCCCCGCCCGCCCCCCGCCCGCCGCGGACCGGCGGAGAGGGCGCTCAGGCCGGAACCCGGGAGCCCGTTCTCTTCGGGGAGGTGGCCCAGGGCCCCCTTGTGCTCCTCCTCCCTCGGGCCCCCCACGGGGTGGGGAGGGGGGCGGATGGCAACACCCCGACCCCCACCTCAGTAGCCGTACCTGCAAGATGGGATACTGAAGTAGCCGCCCCAGGGGGCCTCCAGCCCGGGAAGTTAGACCAACTATCGCAAAGCCCTCAAAGAGAGACAGGTGTGCACGTGTCCCCCAGAACACCTGCTCCAGGTGCGGGGCAGCGACGGCCACCGCGTGGATACAGAATTGACACAAACTGACCCAAAACCGGTGCATGGCGGAGGGGCCCACGTTCCAAAGGTGGGGGGCACGAAGTCACAGGATCGGTAAGGAAATAAGGAAACGTACCAAGGAGGCAGCCAGGGCTGGCGCACACGGGGGCCCGTCCCAAGTCGGGGCAGGAGGCGGACGCCTCCCAGGAAGGGCGTTAGAACAAAACCTGGGGACGGCGAGTTTCCCGGCATCGGGGCGAAGAGTGCTGCGGACCAGGGCCCGAGGGAGAGGACGATGCGCGGGCCTCCGGGAGTCTCGTGGGGACCCCGGCTTGCACTCTGAGCAGGGCACAGTCACCCAGGCTGCGGAGCCGAGGACGGACCACCGAGGGCCCGGGGCGGGCCTGGGAGGTGGGGGGGTGCAGGCGAGAGGAGCCAGGCCCGGGGAAGGCAGGTGGCAGACGCGGGGGCCGTCTCCGGGGGCTGCTGTAACTAATGACCTCAGACTTAGTGGCTTTAACCAGCAAGGATTATTACCTCCCGGTTCTGGAGGTCCTAAGTCCACCCTAAGTGGGTGTCACAGGGCTACGGTCAAGGTGCCAGCTGGCCGCGTTCCTTTCCGGAGGCTCCGGGGGGGACCCATTCCTTGTCTTCCCAGCTGCCGGAGACGCCCGCGTTCCCTGGCTCGTGGCCCCTTCCTCACAGAGCTCAGACCTTGCCCCCTCAACTTCCTCTCCCCTCTTCCTGTCTCCCTCTTTCCCCGCGAGGATGCCCTGGAGGAGCCAGGAGGGCGGCAGTGGGGCAGGCAGGGTGTGGGAGGCCCCAGGAGAGAGGTCGACTTTGTCCCCCGGCATGAAGGGCTTGTTACCGCCACAGCCTCCCCACCCCCGCCTGCAGTGGAGGCAGACCAGGGCTGCAGGCGTGTGGCCGTGGGGGCCTGAACGGGCAGAGGAGAGGGAGAGGGGGCCGGGGCCAGGCCTAGGAGGCGGTGGAGAGGAGCGGGGCTGGGCTCTTGGCGGGATGGACCAGAGGTTCCCCCGGTGGGACTGCCCCCCCCCCCACCGTGGCTTCAAAAGGTCAGCTTTGCTCACAGAAGAGGGAAGAGGCACTGTTACCTTGTGTCGTGAGCGAACCCTGCCTGACAAATGGAGGGCCTGGGGCCTGGCGGAGCCGTCCCCCCACTGCCTGGACCCCCCCCACTGCCGAAGCTTAGCCCTGGGGGAGGCCCAGCCTGGAAGGGGGGGTCCCTGAGGGGAAGCCCACGGCCCCCCAACTTGAAGGTTCTGCAGGATGTCACCACGCATGCTCCCAGGGTCATGTGGAGAGGACAAGAACCGGAATGCCCTCCTCCCACGGCCGGAATGCCCGGCCCCTTGGGAATTCAGGCCCTGGCGAGTCCAGCGCGTTCCTGCTGTGTGTCGGGGGAGAGTCCCTGCAAAGGCCACCTGCCACCACGCCCACCCCCGGGCTGCACACGAGGAGTGAGCACGTCCATCCAGAGAGGCCACGTGCCCTGGCAGGATGTCCGTCTTCAGCTCCAGGCAGACCCCTCGACACCCCAAACGGGCCTCGCCACGGCCCAGGAGCCCAGGTGGCCAGGGATGAGCAGTCCTGGGGGTCGGGGTCCTCGGCTGGCCTCGGGCCTCACACAGACGGTGGACCTGGGCCAGCCCAGCCACAGGACGGTCCTGCCACAAGCTGGCGTAGGGCTGGCTCGAGAGCCCAGGTGCCCTACTGTGGTGCCATCTCTTTGGAAGCTTCTAGAAGCTCTTCCTTTAGGCCTCTTTTGCCCACCTTTCAGTTCCGGGTCCTCTGATGGAAAGGCGGTTTTGGGGGGACTCACTGAGCAAAAGTAGCATCCTGGGCCACTGTGGCAACCTCTCACGGATGGTAACTCGCTCTCGCCTACCTCTCACCCCCTAGGCCCCTAGGCGCCGGAGCTGGGGGTCAGCCTGCCGCACCGTCCCTCAAACGTGCCTTTCCTCAGCTGTCCGGCCCCCGGGTGTGTGTGTGTGTACGCACGCACACAGGGGAGCAACCCCTCTCCCCGCCTCTGGTTCGTGGCCGAGGCCCCGTGCCCCGCTAAGCGCTGTCTCTGGGGAGCCTCTCCCCTGGGAGAGAACTGGAAGCACCCAGAGGGCCACCGTGGGGAGGCGACTTGGGGTTCGGGGCCTGAGGCTGGCGCACGGTGGGCTCTGGTGGTCCTCCTCCCCATCATCGGAAGGCAAGACTAGGCTTGGCTTCCGATCTTTGCCCTTTCGGGTTTCAGAATCGGGGCGAGCCAGGAGTCTGGGATGCGCTCCCCCCAAAGATACTTGGCAATGGCCGTGTGTCCTGGCACCTTTCTAGAAGCCTCCGGCAGGGCTTCTGCTGGGGGCGGGGGTGACAGCTGCCGTCCGCCCACTTCCAGGTCTCGGCCGCCGCTCCCTGCCATCCAGGCCGGGGCCGGCACTGCCCCCACAGTGAAGCCCCTCTTGCCCAGAGGTGCCTCCCGGGCGCTGGGGCCCAGGGCCCGCTCTCTGTCTGCCTCGGGAGGCCTGCCCCGGCCGGCCAGGCCAACTCCCGGCTCCTCTTCCCTCTGCCTCTGCGGGGGCCGCTTCGCCCGGCACCTTCACTCCCGTGCCAAGGCCCAGAGGTGACGGGGACGGCCGGTGTTACAGCTGAGAGCGAGCAGAGGGGCCCGAGGCCCCAGTTGCTTCCGACGGGGCCCGAGGGGCGTCTGACCTTTCCGGCCACGGGGCCGCAGTTGCGTGAGCGTGAACAATCACCCCAGTGTGCAAGGCACAAGCGGCCTTTTCTTCCTCACCAGGCCAGCGCACACAGCTCCCAGCCTGGCTCCCCTTGAACAAACATATTTATTGTGGCCGCCACGGAGGGCCTCGCCTCGCAGCCGGAGCCCGGGGGCCTCTGTCCCACCCACCGGGGCCCGGGGAGGGGACCCCTGCCCTGGCGGTCTCCCCCACCAGGTCCCCTACCCTGCGGGCCCCCAGCCCCGTCATGCCCCAGGCGGGGTGGCTCCAGTCTCCCCCACCTCGCCCCCACCCCCCAGCCCCCAGTGGCTGCTGGCGCTCCCGCCGGGAGCCCGTGACCACCCACAGGCAGCAAGCCAGCGGCTGAGCCACAGGCACGTGGGAGGAGGGGCTTCAGAGACAGCCACACCTGAGCCAGCCCTCACCTCCCGGGGCTCGGGTCCCTCCTCGGTTAGGCAGGAAGTGTCACCAGCATGGCTCTGGCCAGCCCGGGGAGCACCCTCCGGCCCATCCTGGCCTCTGCTCCCGGCGCTGCTCTGGGCTGCTTCTCCCCAAATCCTGCGGGATGCGTCAGGAGGGAAGGGGTGCCTGGGCTTCCTGGCCCCTCCCTGGGGACGTCCTGAGTGGTGGGGACTCGCAGCTGCACTCAGCACGGGGGCCTCTCTGGTGCCCACCCCCCACGCTGCGGCCCCCTGACCCTTGCTCTCCCTCAGCCTCCATCAGTTTGCTCGCCTCCTTCCTCCACCTGGAGGCTCCCCCCGCACCCCCCCGCATACCCAGGGATTGTGGGTGACCCCCAGATTCGTACTGGTTCAAAGCTATGGGCAGGCCGTCACGACTGCACGAGGTAGGGCCATACCCCAGCTGGCCAGCAGCACCCCTGGGAAGGAGAGCGGGAGACCTTGGCGGGGGGGACAGCAGGGAAGGGACACGGGGAGGGGCAGGGATGGGTGCTGCTGTCTCTCCCCTGATCTGTGGCACCTCGGTTACCCCAACCCACGAAGCCACCGGAGGCAGAGACGGGGAGCAGTGGGAGGCAGGAGCGACACTTCCAGGTAGGGGGACTGGCAGGGGACAAGAGACCCTCAGGACAGCAAGTGACTGGAAGGGCAGAGCCCCAACATCGCCAGCTCAGGCCCTGGGGGCTCACCTGTTGCTCAGGCCAGATCCCTGGGTTATCCCAGGCCTCCCTCGGGGCCTTTGCACATGCTGTCCTCTCTGCCTTGCACTGTATGGTTTCTCAGCACCCGCGTTCAGCTCCCCGACTAAGTCCCCGCTTGGACTTCTGGTTTCACCTGTCGCTTCTGCTGAGACTCCTCCACAGACCAGCCCGCGCTCTAAGTCAGGGCCTCCTCGTGGTCTCCTCCCTGCCTCTGCCTCATCTCCTGGGGCTTCTGGTCTCTGACCAGGGCATCGGGGGGCTTGCCTCACGCCTGTCTCTCCCTGAAAGTTGGGAGCTCGGGTCCCTGGCAAAGGAGGTCCCTGCTCTGGTCCTGGTGGCTCCGACGTGTGCGTGAGAGGTGCTTAATGCTCGTGTGGCACAAACGAACGAAGAGCGGCACAGGCCTGAGCGGGAGAGGGGTGGCGAGTCCCAGAGCCTCTGTCAGGCCCGTCCCCGGGGCATGGTGTGCCGTGCAGGGGCAGCCGGGGAGGGCCTGGTGACCCCACTGCCCATCCAGGGTCTGGCCTGTCCTCCCTGCCCTCCTCGCGAGTTTCCTCTTGGCACTTCTGGGAGCTCGATGGCTGTGCCTGTCAGGGTGGGCTTTTGTAGCAAACACCGCGGACGGCCACCGTCCCCCGTCCTGGTGGCCGGACCCACGGTCCAGACGTGGGCAGGGCCGGGGCCCCCCGAGGCCTCTCTCCTTGTGTGCACGGCCGTCCTCCTGCTGTGTCCTCACGGGGTCGTCCCTCCGTGCATGTCTGCGTCCTGATCCCCTCTTCTTACAAGGACCCCGGTCACATGGCATCAGGGCCACCTGGTGACCTCATGTCACCTTACTCTTCTCTCTAAAGGCCCCGTCTCTGGATACGGTCACCTGCAGAGGCAGGGCGGACGGATGGGATGAGCCCCCCCCCATTTCGTCAGTGTCTGGAGGACCCCCAGGGGCAAGCAAGTGATCTCTGCCCCCGGGGGGGAAGATGACCTTTTGGCATGTGGGTGTAGGAGGCTCTGCCAGCTGCTGGTGCAGGGAAGGGGGAGGGGTCCTGTGGGTGCCCGAAATGCCAAAGAGCCGCTCCCTGGCCAGCCCGGCCCTCCCGCCTGCCCTGGGGGCTCCTCCAGCGCCCCGGCCCTGTCCTGGGGCTGCTGGGATCGGGACAGGTCTATACTCCATTCTAGTCGTCGAGACGGCGTGGGACTGGGGGGCTCCGGGTGCTTGTGAACGCCAGGAACCAGGATAGTGTCTCCAAGTCCCTGAGCACCGGGAGAGCCCAGATTGAGGGCCTGTGAGTGTCGGAGGGTGAGCGGCCTCGGGGCTCCACGGAGTCACTGGGGCCCGTGGGTATGATGGGCCTGGGGAGCCTCGGGGGTCGGAGGCCGGCTGCTGTGCTGGGGGCGCAGGGGCAGGGTGGGTCCTAGGGCAGAACAATGGGAGCCTGTTCCCCGGAGAGGAGGCCCCTGGCTTGGCTGGGAGGGAGGGGTCGCTGTAAAGTCCTGGCCGTGGTGGGCGTGCTCGGCCGTCTCCTGGCCCCCCACCCTAGCCCCTTCCAGGTGTCCCTCCGGGGCAAACCCAGCGGAACAGGGGCTGCCCCCTGGCGTGGGCGTGGCTGGGAGCGAAGATCAGCCTCCTGCACGTGGCTGCCTTGGTGGGCCCCGGAGCCCCTCGCTCAGGGCTGTGTACAGGCACATCGGGCGGGAACTCAGTGGACACAAGATGCTGGAGGCAGGTCCCCAGGCAGGGTCCCTGGTCCGCCAGGAGGGGCGAAGGGGAGCAGTTGGTCCCCGAGCTGGCCGCCGCGTGGGTGGACGTGGGAAAGGGAGGCCGAGCCGCCCCTCCTGCCCACCGCCCTGGGTGGTGCAGCGGTGGCTACCGCTCCACTTCGGGGGTCCCCTGAGCCCCGGGACCGACTCCCGGCCCCACAGACTAATACACTGCCTCCAGGGCCATAAAGTTCTTGTTTTAAAAATCAGTATATTAGCTCAATTTTATAGATTTCAGAAGTGCTACTTGAAATAAAAATACCCGTTATGTTGATGACCCCAGCATGAATCCATTTGACTCCGTTCCGGTGAAGAACCTTCGTGTGAGATGCCGGGCAGCCCTGGTCCCGGCTCGGCCCTAACGGGCTGGGAAACGCAGCCAGTGGGTCCGCCTGGAGGGCACCGGGCAGCCTCTCCCGCTCCGCATCCCCCTCAGCACTGCGGGGTCAGAGGCCGGGCCTCGAGGGGAGTCGGTGGGCTTCAGGACCGTCACAGGTCTGCACAAGTGGGGCCTGCTGTTGCCGTCGAGTCACGTGGGAGCCGGTCTGGGGGCAGGGGGCTGCAGGGAGGGCGGACAGAGGGGTCGGCACTCGCACCATCCAGAGGAAGGAACTTCTGGGGCCTTCATGGGGGCTGGGGAGAACCGATGGCAGGGGAAAGTATCCTAGCCTGACCATGACCAATGGCCTGTGGTCAGCATGGGAAATGCAACCTGAAGAAGGGGAACAAGGACTCCTTCAGACAGTAGGGAGGAGGGAGCCCCCCACGCACGGTGGGCCGCAGCGGGCTCCTAGGCCAAGGGGTGGGCAGCAGCATGGTCACGGGGCCAGGGCGATCAAGGAGGGCTCCCTGAGGAGGTGACATTTGTATCGAGCGTGACAAGAGAGGCAGAAAGTCCCCCTTCCGGCCTGAAGGGCAGAGTGAAAACGTGGTTGGTGGCACAGCCCGTCCACTTCGGGTGTTCCCTGGGCCTCTGCTCGCCTCCCTGGGGGGCAGAGACCCAGCCAGAGCTGCGGGGTGGGCCTGGGGCCTGGTATCTTTGGAGGCCAGAGGAGGCCAGCCTATGCTCAGCCCAGCCCAGCTGGGTCCCCAGGTCGCTGGGAGGGGAGACCGTGGGGCTTGGCCCGTAAAGGGCCTCCGTGGTCTCCAGGTGTGCGCGTGGGTGTTTGACCTTCCTGGGAGCCCCGGCTGGGCCAGGGTCCTCTCAGCGGGCCGCGTGCCAGGCACCAGGCACACACACGGGCCGGGACCGCCCTCCCCCCGCCCCGGCTTCTGCAGAAAGCCGCAGGAACTCGGAGCAGCCCGCTGAGTGGGCTGTAATCGGACCCCAGGCCGCCCCTGTTGGTGCAGGTGCAGCGTGGGCACCCGCAGCCAGGTGGGCGGGCACGGTGCTGCCTGTCACTCACCAGCCGGCCCGCCACACAACCTGCAGCAAGGGCTTCCCCGTGGTCTCCGTCCCCCCCGCGAAGCAGGGAGGACACCGGCCCAACCTCCGGGGGGGTGGGCTGGGAGGGGGCATGGCAGGCTGGCACCTCGTGAACGCCCAGCGTGGGGGGACCGGCGACGGGCGCAGCAGGGGTTAAACCCAGGAGTTGTGGCTCCCGACACGGGGCTCTTGCCACCCTGTTGTCCTGTTGGAGGCCGGTGTCTATCCCCTGTGGCCGCCGTGACACACGGCCCAACTTTGGTGGCTCGAAACAAGACAGATTTTTCACCTTACAGTCCTGGAGGTCAGAATGGTCTCCCTGGACTAAAATCAAGGTGTGTCCAGGCGGGTTGCCTTTCTGCCCACTCTGGGGCTTCTAGAAGGAAGCCGCCCACATTCCCCGGCCCAGGGGCCCGTCCTCTGTCTGTGCAGGCAGCCAAGGCCAGTGGAGCCTCCTCACCTAGCACCCGCCTGACCTTCTGCAGAGTCACCCCTCCCCCTCCGACTCTGCCCCTCCTGCCTCTTGCCCTGCAAGGATCCTCGTGACCACAGACAGTCCAGGGCCATCTCTCGTGACAAGGTCCCTGCTCGGCAAACTTCATTCCACCTGCGGCCTTTCCACCTCTGCTGCAGAGTGGAATCTGTCCCCGGGCGCCAGGGGACAGGACGTGGGTGTCTCTGGGGGCCATCGTTCTCACCATGGTGTCCCAGGTCCCCCTGCAGCCCCCCATGGGACCCCTTGGGCTCTCCTGCCTCCAATGGGAACTGCAGGGTCCTTTGGGTGGCTGGGGACCAGGGCGTGTGAGGGTGGGACTCAGAGATGGGCCAGGTCCCTGGGAGCTAAGGGGGAACAGGACTGCTCCCTGCCGTGCCCCAGGCCTCCCAGAGTACCCTCCATTATCCTGGTGCCTCTTCTGTTACCCATGCAGTATTCTAGAACATTCCGCTGCACTTTGCCTGTAGCCGTCACCCGTCACCGTGAGGAGAGGTCCTGGGCCGTAGAACACGCCAGGCTCCTTGCAGGGGCAGCGAGCTCCAGGCACAGCAGCAGCCGGGGCCGGGTCCTCTTCAGTGACCCATCCCGCCTCCGGCCTGCCAAGCCCAGGCAGGTCTAGGCCAGGCCCCCCAGGACCTCCCCCAGAACTCTCCGTTCTCCGGTCTGTCCAGCGGTGTTGACTGTTGCAGGTCACTCTGCCAGGCACGTGACATCGTAAGATCTTTTACGTTAAAAGGTGAAAGGAAGAAAAATAAGTCGCAGAAACAAACCAGGCTCTCTCGCCCTGGCCTGCAGAGCTTTCGCACAGAGGGGCTGTCCTCTCTGGCCACCCCCCATCCCCCAGCAGGTGCCCGGGACCCCAGGCGGCACCCACGCTGGCTGGAAGCAGCCACGCTCGATGGGAGGAAAGTTCCGGACCCGGGGCTGCCTGGTACCTGGAGCGGCCTCGGGGCCCAGTGGTTCCCACCGAGGGCCTGGCGTGCCCCTTGGCGGCCTGTCTCAGTGCCCAGGGCCGTCTGGCCACTCCGGTGCTGCGGCGGGGTCCCTGCATCCAGCCCAGCCGTACTACTGCCTCACAGGAAGGATTTGCTTGAACGCAGGTCCGGGGGGCCCCTCCTTTCGAGGGGGTAGTTTGCACTTTGCAGCTGAATCAATCAGAGGCAGAAACGCCTTGGCGGGGGGGTGTTTACCGATTTGGCTTTTCTGAGGCCGAGGATGCTCTGTGTTTGTCCAGGCTCTGTCCTGCCCGGGCCTCTGGGAGCTTCGCAAACAAGAGCCCCGGGAGGGGAGGAGGCCTCCCCTCCCCCAGGTGCTGCCTCCCGTCTGATCACTGCAGGCGAAGGCCGCAGGGCCCCGAGGGGCGGGTGCAGGAGGCCCGAGCTCCCGGACCTCTGGGTGTGGGTGGGGAAGCCGCCCAGCAAGGCCGGGCAGCAGCCACTTGACGGCCACCATGAAAGGCTGGCCCTGAGGCGCCCAGGGGTGGGTGTTCCTTCCTCCTCGCCCAAACCCCCAGGTGGGGTTCTGGAATTCTCAGCAGAACCCCGCAGCCCTCCGTGGCACTGAAACAGATTCTCAAACCTGTGCCAGGAGACCCCGGCTATGAGGTTTGGGAGGGAGGCAGACGGTTTTAATAGTGACTATGGGACAGCAGATGTGGCCCACATGCTCCAGCAAACTGGGACACACAGGCCCCTAGAGACCCCCTGTGCTTCCCCAGGGCCGCCCTCGCCGCCAACCTTTGTCACTGAGGGTCTCCCTGCCCCAAAGCTCTGTGCTCCGCAAGTGGGGGAGGGCTGGGCCCTGGCCTCTCTCGTCCTCTGTCAGGGGCGGACTTCTGGGCTGGAGATACTCAGGGCCTCGGGTCCCAGATGGCAGGACCCTCGCCATCATTCTGTCCCAGCCTCCCCCTGAGTCCCCTATCTCGGCTCCCAGAGAAGGTGTGTCAGCAGCAGGGGGACACACCTGGAGTACTCCTACCCGACATCCCTGCCCACGTGTTCGCCCAGAGGCCCTTCCCTCCCCCAACCCCCCCCGGAGGGTGCCCAGCACGCGCAGGCCACAGCCAGACACGCCTCTTCCTGGCGGACCTGACACACACAGCATACGCAGGCCCGTGGCCCCCCACCCCGTGACACAGCGTCGCGTTGTATTCCATTCCAATTGATTCTGTTTCAAATAATTTTATTATAATATTAAACAGTGTTTATAATAATGCCTTATAAGTTCCTAGAAGATGCATCATAAATAAAATGTGTAATAAAATATTATTGGTTTAACCACCTTAGAAAACTGTCATGACTTGTGGGTGGAGCCCACCTGTCCCTCCCCCCCATCGGGCCCCTGCTGGTTCAGCCAGGTGGGTTGCGGGGTCAGAATGGTTCAAGTTCGCACACCCCGCTGAGGGCGCACAGGCACGGATTTCAGGTCTCTGTGAAAACACAACTGGAAAGTTCAGGAAGATTCTGTTGAGGTGTGTCGGGTCAAACAGCTACAAAAAAACACACAAAAAAACAGAAGAGTGTCGTGGGGGGTTGTCCCCTAAGTGCCTGGACGCTCTCTTTCCACTAGAAAGAAAAAGCCTAGAAAATCCGGGTACTCTCAGGGCGCAGCGTGCAGACGGGACTTCGGCCTGCTTCGTGGGGATAGGCTGTCGGTTCTCGTGGGGAGTTCGGGGGTCAGGACGACGTGCCGAAGGCGGCCGTGTCTCACGTTCACGACTTCCGGCTTTTTAACCAGCCTTTTCGATGACCTACCCCCTGCTGCCCGAGCGCACGGCGTCACGGGCCCGTGGCCCCGGCAACGGCACGGGATGCCGGTTCAGGCTCCGGAGCGCCTCGGGGAAGGAGTGTTACCCCCGGCTGGTCCTCCCGGCCGGACAGGATGTTTCCGGGGAAGTCACGCAGGCCCGCCCCGGGAGGCCGGGGGGCAGGGCGCCGGCCGCGGTCCTGCCCCTGCGTGTTCTCCCCCGATCCCGCCCCCCCTCACCCCAGGCCCGGGCCCCGGTGACTTCCCTCCTCCATGTGCCCGGGGACATCAGCCACCCTGTTGCTGGCGCCCACAGCGCCTTTGTTGATCCCCTCTCGGGACACCCTGCTCCCCCCAGACCGTGAGCCCGGTGTGTGTGGGGGGGCTGCTCCCGGGGCCCCTTAGGGCCATCGCCTTCCCCGGCCGCCCGCCCTGACCCGCAGGGGAGCCCGAGGCTGTGAGCTTGCGTCATCCCCATTCTGCTCCCGAAGGCTTCTCTTTGGGGCCCCGGGGTGGGGGACGGGGGACCAAGATCCGAGCTCTTTGTTCAAGGGTGTGTGGGGGACAGGCCTGTCACCGTCCCTTTTCACGGCGCCTGGTGCGACCAGCAAGGAGGTTTTCAAGGCTGCTGCTGCCTGCTTAGAACGCGATGGGTCCACCGTTTTTCCTCCAGAAGTATGGACACAGGACTCAGGAGGGAGGGTTCTGGGCCGGGCCGACACCAAACTGGCCAGTCAGCTGGGGAGCTCCTTATTCTGGGCCCCAGGAGCAGAAGACGCATCTCTTGCCCCCTCCAGTCCCGAAGAGCACCTGACACCCGCAGGGGACTCAGCGCTCCTGCTCACGGCCCCCAGCTGAGGCCGGGCAGAGCAGAGGCTCGCTGGGAGCCACTCCCGGGCCCAGAGCCGGCCGGCGTGGAGCCCGTGTGCCTGTGTTCGTCCCTCTGCCACCGTGCCATCATGTCGCCCCTGTTCCCTGAGCCCCCTGTGTGCCAGGCACTGTCCTAGACCCCGAAGATACGAAAGTCAACAAGAGAGGCAAAGTCCCGCCCACAGGGCATAGGACTGTTCCCAGAAGGCGGCAGGGAAGAAGGAATTTCCGTAAAGCTAAGGGAGGCCCTGGCTGGGCAGCAGATGGGAGGCAAGAACGGGGCCCCGGAGAGGAGCCGAATGGCCCCGCCAGCCCAGCGTCCCTCCATGAGCGGGGAGCTCGACGCTCTGACCCGCCAAACACATCCACCTGTGGCCTCGTTGCATGGGCCTCCGAGAGACCCTCTCCCGGGTCTCCTTCCATCAGCTACAATTTGCTCTTTGTCAGCTAGGCCTCTATCACTTCCGGGGACACCTCCGCCTGCGCCGAGGGTCTGGCCTCCACTTCTCCACGCAGCAGCCGCGCCTGGCTGCCCGCCTCCCAGCCTCCCGGGCCCGCCCGTCCCCGCGGGGTGACCGTGTCATCTTTTGAGCTCAGCCCCGTCCCCAAGTGCACGAGGCGTGTGACCCGGGTCCCTCCTGCGCACCTGCGACCCGGTCTGGAGGACGCGCAGGCCCGGGGCTCTGCTGTGCAGATCGGCGCTCGCGCGGGCGGCGCACCCACCCCCTGCGCCCTGCAGGTGCTCTCTGTTAAAGTTTGACTCGCCTCTTAGGGACATTTGTTTTTCCACCTTATTAAGTGGAACCTTATTAAGTTTCCTAATTGCAGTGGGAAGGTTGCTTGGGGGGTGCGTTAGGGTTGCAGGTCGACTTTGGGGGAAATGGAAATACCGACTTAGGCCCTCTTAGCCAAGAGCGAGGGGTCTCTCCGAGCGGCTCGGGCCACTGGAGTCCTCCCGCCGGGTCCGGGAGCGTTCTTAGGGGACTCCTTCCACGGGGGGTGGGGGGTGGGGGGGGTCGATTTTATTGCTCCTGACAAGGCACCCTCCCTCGAGCTGGGGTAGAAAGCACCAGGAACCTACACGGGTCAGTCCCCTATCTGGCGTCCACGGTGGCCTCTTGTCACTTGTCATTAGCCTTGATAATTTCTTAAGTAGATGATCTTATCAGCTGCAAATAATGACTGTTTCCTCTCTCCCAACCCTCACGCCCACTTCTTTTCTTTCGCACCGAGTGGGATCCGCAGGACTAGGGGGCGTGGGGCCCCGGGCACTCTTGACTTATGCCAGCACGTCATCGAAATGCGTTCTCCGCTCATCAACAGATCAACGGCATTGGCGGAAACGTCGCCTCCGCCCCGGGACTGTGGGCTCTCGCGCTCGGTCTGCAGCTTCGGCGAGGGAGGGAAGCTCCGTCCTAGCCGCGCGTGACAGAGATTTCGATTTGATTTTTTTCTATCAGAAGGTTTGAACTTTATCCAACGCTCTGTGCACTAACAGGGGGTTGTAGACTAGGGCCTGCCTCCTCTTTTTGTACGGCCCCGCGAGCTCAGGGTGGTCTTTAAATTTTTAAAAAGGTTGAAAAAAAAAAGCAGAAGATGAACAATAGCGTTGATGCACTAAAGGTCTCTGAGACCCCAGGTGCGATGTGCCAAGACCCGGCCGCCCGCACCCCTGTGCTCACCCCTTCCGCAGGGCGCGGGGCGAACACGCTCTCATCCCGAGGCCCCGTCCCGGCTCTCAGGGCCCACCCACCCCCTCCCTGGCACATCCCCACCTCAGGCCCTGTCCTGCTTGGCGCCCCGGCATCTGCGCGGCACCCAGACCCACCCCTGCTGACGTGGTCAGGACGCCAGCCCTGCTTGTCCACAGACTGCTCGCTCCCCCAGCTCACACTCCGCACTCGGTGGCTCGCACCGTCTCCGTCGGCGCGTCTCCCCCAGCCCCGCCTGGTCACGGTGGCCCCTGAGCTCACGGGGGTCCTGCAGTAGCAGCCGGGCCAGGCGACAGTGCCCCCACACGGAGCGGGAGGGGGAGCTGGAGGGGGTGGGAGACTTTAAACAGTTTGGGAATCACAGAATTCCTAGGAATGTGTTCGGAGGGCTCCCGTGTGCCCCCTCACCCACAGTTCCCCCGTTAACATCTCATGTGAGGACAGCGCGGGCGTCACGGCCCACAAACCGGCGATGGCTCACGGAAGTCCGTACTTCACTCCGAGTTCCTGTCTTCCTGCCGTCCTGTCCCAGGAGCCCGTCCAGGACCCTGCCCAACGTTCAGTTGTCTCGTGCCCCAGGCTCCTATGGGCTCTGCCACTTTCAGACTCCCCTGACTTCCAACGACCTCGACAGTTTTGAGGACACGTTGGGTGTTTTGTGGGATGTCCCTCCGCAGATCGGTCCGTGGTTTTTCTCACGGTTAAACAGGTCCCGCTCTGGGGAGGGAGACCACAGGGCGAGCTGACCTCCTCTCCGTCACGACAAGCGCACGCACTGTAGTCGTGATGCATCAATACCGCGTCCTGAGGTGTCGTCCCCGCGACGCCGCCCTTGACCACCCGGCCGGGGCAGCGCCCCTCAGGCGTCTCCGCCATCTGCTTGCGCGTCTTCCCTCTTTCCCGCCGCCCGCTTGGGCCCTCCTGGATCGTCCGGCGACCCCCGTGAGCCCCAGGGTGGGCGGACCCCGGAAGGGACCCTCTGGGGGACGAGGCCCGGCCTTCGCTCAGATCAGAGCCCTGCCCCGGCGTGCGGGGGCGGGGAGGCCGGCCGGGCAGACGGAGTGTCAGGCCAGACGTGGGAATCCACACATGGCCCCTTCTCAAAGGCGGGTGCTGTCCCTGGGCCCCCGCGGGGTCCTCGGGCCTCTTTCATTGGGCACATCCGAGCCTAGCCTGGCCCGTGGTGGAAATGCAAATCTAATTAGTCTGGCATGGAGCCCGTCTTAAAAGTATTAACAGAGCCTTAAACTGTGCTGTTGGATGGAGATGAAGAAACGCCCTAGCGAGAAATTACCGGACGGTGACAAAGCCCCAGTTTACTGCTCTCTCCGATGGAGGCTGTGCAAGAGACGCTAATTACTTTAATGGGACTTATTTTGCTTCGTTGCCCAAAGTAATTGGTTTATTAACCTCTCCTTTCCTTTGGGGGGAGGGAAAGGCGGAGGGCCCAGTGGTGGCCCCGGGACAGACTTGCCCAGCACTCTGCCCCCCGGCCCGGCACGCCTGACCCCGGCCCCCTCCCCGGCAGCGGCACCCTGTCCCTGCCGGCCTGGGCCGGAGCAGCCCGGCACCCGTGGCCTTGTCCTTGTGGGCCGTGTGTCAGACGCTGGGAATGCAGCCGGGAGAAAAACAGGGCCCCACAGGGGTGCCCCAGCGGAAGGGAGCAGGGCTCTGGCGAGGTGAGGCCAAGGACCCGAGGCCGGAGAGGGCAGGACAGGCAGGAGGACACGGGGACCAGGGGGGCCCGGGGTGGGGTTGGGGGTGGGGGGCCCGGGGTGGGGGTGGGGGTGGGGAGCCCAGGACCAGAGAGCACAGGCCGGGCGGGGCCGCGGGCAGGTGAGGCTCCGGGCCGGGGAGCCAGGCCACCCCAGACCTCGGCAGACAGCAGTGATAACGCTTGCATTCCAGAGCAGTCCCTCTGCTCCCAGCCGGCCCTCTCAGAACCGGACCGGCTGCTTCCCCGCCCCGACAGGAGGGTGCTCCAGGGAGGCTGCTCCGGCCTGGGGCCCTGAACGTAGTGTCTGCTCCGCAGAGGCCTGCTCCCCCACCCCCTCGCCCCTGCGCTCGGCCCCGGGGCTGGGTGAGAGGCTAGCACCGTCCTTGCCAGCCTGGAGCGGGGAGGGGGGGCCGGAACTAGACAGAGAAGACCCTCGCCCCGACCCCCAGACCCCCAAGAAAAGCAGGATGGGGGGCGGTCTCCTCTGCTTCTGGGTGCAGATCCTGGGGATTCGGCCGCCCTGCTTGTCCAGGGAGAGGGCATGTGTGTGTGTGTGTGTGTGTGTGTGTGTGTGTGTGTCGAGGGGGTGTGGGGGGCAGGGCCGGCCCCCCCAGGACACCCCCAAGTGGGCCCCTGAGCATCCCGGAAGGAATGTCCCTCTTAACCCCCGCCCCAGGCGAGTCGGGGGCTGGACCGGAGGCCTCATGGGTCTGGGAGTCACTGTCCCTGCGTCACCAGAAGCCCTGGCTGGTACGTCACCGTCTGGGCCTACGGGTCACCTGTCACGTGAGAGGGACACGCTGGGCCTTCCTCATCTTCACCGTGAGCCTCGGGGGCTGTGCTCTGGCCGTGCCTCTTGTCTGGGGGCTGCGTGTGCACCACACCCCCGGCCTCCGGAACATCCACCACCTCTGTTTACAGTCGTCACTCTGTCCCCAAGAGTAGCTGTGGACCGAGGGGCCGTTCCTCGGCCCTCTGTGCTCCCCTGGACCCCAGCTCTTTGGCCAGGGGGTGGGGGGAAGCCTCCAGGGCAGGGAGAGGGGCGTGGGCTGTGCCAAGCAGGGCCCAGCCGCCCCTCCCGGGATCCGGAGGGCCCCACGGCCGCTCAGTTAGCGTGAAGGGGGCTTTGGGAGGAGGGAGGCTCGGGCCTAGCCGGGCGGCGCGGAGATCCCCGGCTCGTCTGCTTCACCCCGATCTGGGGGCCCGGCGGCTGAGTACCCCGCCTGGAAGGGTTGATGGATGCCGTGCGGCGTGGGGGCGGGGGAGGTGAAGACGAGGGAGGCGGGCGCCCGGAGTCCACAGCCAGGCGGACTCAGGCGGGACCTGGTGGGGACGGACGCTCGGCGGCGGGGGGGCTCTGTCCCCCCTGGGGCCGCGGCTTCCTCCTGGTCAGTGGGGGCGGTGGAGTAGCTACCATGCACTTTCAGAAGCGCAGGGCCTGGATCACAGGCGGCACTTGGGGTGCCTCTGGGGGGAAGGCGGAAAGCAGAACAGAGAAGGAAGGACAGCGGGGAGGCCGGCAGGGGGCCTGGGGCCGGGGGTCTTGCTGGGACCCCGGGGGCCCTCCCCAGGGTTCGGTGGGTCCAGGCTCCAGGTCTCCGGGGAAGGGTGGGGCCCTCGGCCCAGGACCCTGGTCATGGGAGATCCGGGTGCGGTGTGGGGCTTGCGTCCGGGTGGCCCCGCACGTCAGGGAAGCCCAGGGTGCAGGAGAGAGGCGGTGGGACACTTGTCACAGAGTCCCAGATGCAGGACTGCCACCACCAGAGCCCCTCGGCAGACCCCCCAGGCTGTCTGTCCCGGTGCCGACTGGCTGGGAAGGGCCTCCATGGGCCGTGCGGGTCCCACACAACCTCGGGGGAGACTTGCCTGTTCTCTGCCCTGCCCCTCCTGAGGTGCCCCAGGGGGCCTGGCAGAACCTCCTGGCTTCTGACCCCCAGGCTCCATCCCCCGCGTCCCCCCCCCCGTCTGCGCGGCACTGTGCCGGCTTTGCTCTGGAGTCTCTCCGTCTTGCTGGGGACCCGGGCGTCTGTAGAGGCGCTGGCCGGGGACGAGGCTTTGGGAAGGAAGTGCACACAAATCACTTTTCTAGAAGAAAATTAGTGAGAAGCCCATGTAATTCTTCTTAGACATTAGGGGTTTCCTCCCCTTGTTTTAATCAACGAGTCCCCAGCAAGTCATTCCAGCGAGGCCATTACCGACGGCTCGTAATCTCCCGGGGCTGCGGGCGAAATGGGACCCCCTGGCTCTTTCGCTGAAAACACTTTTCTTGTTTTCTTTCTCCAGCGCGCTGGAAGCATGCCAGCTCGCCAGTTCCATTAACTTAATGAGGGCTGACAGCCTGCACCAAGCGTCCTCATAATCTCCCCGGGATTTAAACGGGGTCCTCCCAGCCGCCTGCTCACACCCAGCCTCCCCTCTGTCTGCGCGCCCAGCCCCTCCCGGGGACAGAGGCCGCACAAACGCACGCTTCTTCCTGAGACTCCCCACGGGCGGCCTGGGGCTTTCGGGCCGGCGCCCCGCGTGGGGCACCAGGACCCCTCTCCCTGCCCCGGAGAGGCCAGAGCCTGGCCACACTGCTTCTTGAGGCTCAGAGCCACCAGGGCTGCGCGCTGTGTGGCGGTGTCGGCTCTGCGGGGCCCCGTGTGCCTTCAAGGCCGTGTCCTGGTTATGACAGGACCCGGTCCCCTCTGTCCTGTCGGGGCCTCCCACTCCTGAGGCCTCCAAAGCTCTGGGGGTTACCTGGAAGCACCCGAGGGTGGGACTCTGTTTGGGGGTCTCTTAAGCCCTCGCCCAAGCTCCCATCTCCTGTCCCCTGCTTCCAAGGGGAGCCCGGGTCCCGGGAAAAAGTGGGCCCCAACATTTGGGACAGGCCCGGGTCCTGGGGCAGGGGTCTCCGTGGGCAGAGGAGAAGGGAGCTTGAGCCAGATGTCCATCGTGGACAGTAGTCGAGGGTCCCGCCGCCGGGAAGCCCTTCTCCATGAAAGCACTTGAGTCTCGCCCGAAGTCTTGGGGGCGGTGGGGGGAGGGGCAGCACACGCACTGTCAGAGCTGCTCGGGGTCCCGGTCAGCACGGCCTCTCACACCCCGCGGGGCCTTGCACGGGGGACGTGGCACCCGGCCGCCCCCCACAGCGTGTCGCCCACAGCGTCTGAGTAGAAGCCATCTCTGTGTGCCGTTCCCCAGAGTAGCCGGCAGGGCCGACAGAGAGCAGGAGCGGAGGGCTGGGGGAGGCAGGGGTGACCGCGGGTCAGGACAAAGGTCACCGCAGAGAAGCGCTTAGCCCCGCGGAGACTGCCTGCTCCCCTGCAAACAAGACGAGTCATAACGCCAGCGTCATGGTGGACCGTGGAGGTTCGGTTCGGTTCCCGGCTCAGCTGGTGGCCGCGAGCCGCAGTCACGGTCATCGCTAAGGTCTGATGGTCCTCCTTTTTGGAGGGACCACGGACAGCACTGTCCATATCCGGCCACACCGGCCTTCTGTCTGTCACTGCTTGCCCTGCCCGGGCCTTGTGTGTGCCGGCCTCCTCGCCGACCGCCTCCTCGCTCCTCCCCTCACCCCTGCGTGATGTCGCTTCCCGGGAGGCCTTCCCCAGCTGGGCCGCTCCGCACTGTCTCGGGGATCGCCGCGTTTGGGCTTCTCTGTCCCCGTGGCTCGTCGGGCAAAGGTGGCTTGGGCCAGGGTGGGGGGGCGCTGTTCGGGACCACAACGTCCCCGGCAGTGGTCACTCCCCGGCCCAGCTGGTTTCAGCTCCCCAGGAAGCCCTCCGGTACCAGCCTCTCCCCGCGACCGCCACCCCCATCACCTGCTCTCTTCTTAGCCCCGCCTCGGGGACGAGGTGGGTGGCACAGGGGTCTTGTGCTGGTCTGGGGCCACTGTTTCCTTGGACACGGCTGCCACCATGGCCCCTCTCTGGGCGGCCTCATACCGCACCGCCCTCCCCACGGCCTGAGAGGCCACGCGAGAAGGGCCTGGTCTTCCTTGCACACCCCTGCTTCTACCACAAGGCCCCGCCCTTAGCAGGAGCGTGGGCACCCGGGGGAGGTGCGTCGAGTTGCCCCGGTTGCCGGGACAGCCTTGAACTGGAGGGAATCGGGTTCCCCGAATCCCGTCTGGCCTAACTGGGGTCGTGCGAGGCGAGCTGTGTGAGCGGGGAGGACGTGATCTAAGTGACCGCTGAGCGGGGTCGACTCGAACTTGAACTTGGGGGGTTGCGATGTCGGTCTCTGTGTCGGGCGGCCTCTGCGGGTCCCGCAGGGAGCCCCCGTCCTGGGGAACCAGAACTCGTTCCTTTCCCTTGGTGCTGGGATATGTTGGAATGAGTTCCCTTTGCTGTTTCGGTCACCTGTCCCAAGGTCCTGGAGGAAGTTCACTGCCAACCAGGGAGGTCTGCTCTAGCTGGCCCAGGCTCGGGGGGCCAGCGTGGGATGGCTCTGATTTATGGGTCATCGGTATGATAAAAATCTTACGAAGACCTGAGAACCATCCGCACTTAGTGGGGCACGTGACACAGCAGTCCGAGGGGAAGGGAACACGAGACACGTCAGGCCCCGCCCCGAGGGCCTGCAGCTCACGTTTTATTTGGTTGGGCGCGTTGGGAAGGGCCGAGCGGGCCACCCTCAGAGTCTGGATGGCACCGGGCAGGCAATAGGGAGCCATGGGAGGATTGGGGGGGAGAGGGGCGGTGTAGATTCACAACTTGTCTCTGGGTGCAGAAAGCCCCTCTGGCAGCCACGCCGTGGCGGACGGGTTGGAAGGGGGAAGCTGGGCCAGGAGGCCCCTGTACCAGCCCCGGGAGGGGCGGAGGCCGACGGCAGCGGGAGTCCTGAGGCTGGCTGCCTGCCCAGGTCCCAGGAAAGGGTTCTTTCCCCAAGACGCCTGTGCCCCGGGCAGAGCTGGAGGGCCTGGGGGGGGCCTGAAGACGCCCGTCCCCCGCTTCCCTGTCCTCCAAATCCGCCTCGTGTCCCAGAGCGGCACCCAAAACCGTGTGTGCCCATCCCACGGCCCCTGCTCTCAGGAGCCACCTGAGCACCCGCCACCCACCACTACCTGGTTCTAGAACATTCTCGGCACCCCCAGACGCAGCCCTGCACTGCCGCGCAGTCACGGCTCACCCCCTACTCCCCTGCTCCCCCGGACCTGGAGAGAAAACACTAATCTGCTTCCTCTCCTTGGTTTTGCATCTTCTGAGGGAACCACACAGTGCGTTTCCCTTCGCTTCTTCACTGAGCGAGTTGTTTCTGAGGCCAACGGCGTCGTGGCCTGGGTCGGGCGGCGGCGGGGGAGCAGGACTGTGCCTCCCGCCAAAGGAATAATGCAGTGGGCAGAGGAGGAGGCGAGATGAAATGAACTGTGGTCCCAAAGCCAGGACGGCCAAAGCCGTCCCCGGTCGCTCAGAGCGATGCAGCTTTGTCCCCAGGCTGTGTGCGGAGCCTGCGTCCCTGCCTGACAGTTCGGTCTCGACGGTCGTCTGGGAGTGTGACAGGGAGGGTCCTAGAGTTTCCAGGCCAGGGCCCTGTGCCAGGCTTCCTCGGGCCGTCGGGGCGGGGGAAGGGGGGGTGAGCCAGGCCTTCGATCTTCGCACCCCGTCTCAGGGGCCGTGGGGCTCATCACCTGCTCCCGCCCCCAGGCTCGGCCCCGGGGCCCACGCCGAGCCAGACGTGGGGAACAGTACGGCCGCGCAGCTCCGGCCCCAGCGCCGCAGGTGAATTACACACGGTGACGTTTGATGGCGGTCGGTGCCTGGTGCTGCGGGCTGTGCCGTGACGTGAGCACGGGGTGGGTTCCGGCCGGGGGGGGGGAGGAGGAGGGGCACCGCAGCCCGGCAGGGGGTTGTACAGGAGGGGGCCGCGGGGGGCAGGGGCTCTGCGGAGAGAGCGCAGCCGCCCCCCACCCCCGCGGGGCAGGGCCCTCTCCTCCGCAGCTCTGGCCCCGAGGGAGTCACGGTGGGCTGGTTCCAGAGCCACCACGGGTCCCCTCAGGGGCAGCAGAAGACGGGTGCGGTGTCACGATCGCCCCTGCGTCACCCGACCTCCGAGCACAACGGCCCCTCTGACCTGGGCAGGGCCGTGCCGTGGGGGGGAGGTTGCTGCCTCCAATTACCGGGATTTCACAATGCGGGCCTGCAGGGCAGTATTCGTGAAGCCGCCTGACTCGGCCGTGGACTTTCCTGAATGTGCCCAGAGCCGCGGGCTGGAGCTGCCCCAGGAGGCAGGTCAAGGGTGGCGGGAGGGGGTGGACTGCAGGGCCCACTGGGCAGGATGTGGACGCAGAGCCCAGCACGGGGCGGGGGGGGGGGGGAGGGGAGGGGCGGGAGGCCTGGAGACCCCACACACACACACACAGGAACCTGAGCCCCGGCAGCAAGGTGACCTGGGTCTTGTGGGGACAGGTTCCACCAGCAGCCTGAGCCGTGATGGGGGCTCCCATGGGGGTCCCAGATGGAAGGGAGGCCAGGCCGTGAGGAGGGGCAGGTAAGGGCCCCACGCCTCCCACCTCGGGGCACGAGACCGGGTTGGCATGAGTCGCCCTCTGGTCGGCTCCCCCCTCCGTGAGACGGGGACACGGCTGACGGCCGCCTCCCAGGTTCGTCCTGAGGTTGAAACAAGTGAGCGTTTGGCAAGGCCTCACGGCGCCCGCCTGCCGCTGCCTCGGATGGCGGGAGGGGTTCGGCCTGGGAACGAGAGGCAGGCCGTGGAGGGCGGGGGCCTGAGGGGGACAGGCGAACCCAGGTGCATAGGTTTGATTTCCTGAAGCAGGAAGCTCCTCTGGGCTGGTTATAAAGGGCACGAGGGGATGTGGTGAGAAGAAGGCCTTTCCCCCACCCGGCCTGCAGCTTTCTGGAAACGGTCCCTCCGAGTCCCCGTCCCCAGGCTTGTGTAGGATGCCCCAGTCAGTGATTCGGCACCGCCAGCCTCCGGGTGGTTCCAGGGACGTGCCCCCGGGGACCCACGGTCAAGCAGAGAGGCCCTGCCTTCCGTCCCGTGGGGAGGCTGGGACACAAGGCCCCGCCGCCTCCCCGGGCCCAGCGGGGACACCTGCCTTCCCATCGGAGCTGGCGCCAGGGAGCAAACACAGGGCCAGACATTACTGGCCAGTGAGGCAGGTGGTCTCAGAGGTTGAACTGAGGGCCCCTCCTCCCAGACCCCTCAGGCCTCCGAAGGGGAGGTGACGGCAGCCTGGGGCCTCCTCACACCAGTCCCAAAAACCTTCCTTTGGACAGACCTAAAAGAGGGAGTCCCCAGAGTCAG
The DNA here is from genome assembly GCA_030068075.1 of Paguma larvata. Taxonomy (NCBI): domain Eukaryota; kingdom Metazoa; phylum Chordata; class Mammalia; order Carnivora; family Viverridae; genus Paguma; species Paguma larvata. The sequence continues at coordinate 23,203 of JAINVK010000397.1, read as the reverse complement.
CCACGTTTCGGGAGTGGGAGAGCAAGGGTCCTGGAAGACACTCCCCTCAGGGAGGGGTCCTGGGCGCGGGCCTTCGGGACGGGTGTCACGGGTGTCACGGGACCGGGTCTCAGGCCACACTAAGAGCAGCAGCTCTGTCTCAGATCAGGATGGTCCTTAGCCTTCTGTTCCAATCATTTCCGTTGGTGGTGCTGTTATCCCCCCGCCACCTGCTTACTTTGGGTCTAACTTGCTCTCCTTTTCCTAGTTTCTTAGGGCAGCAACTGAGACCATTGGTTTGAGGGCTTCCTTTTAATGTGATCATGGAATGCTATAAATTTCCCTCTGAGAGCTGCATCCCTTAACTTTGGATATACTGTGTTTTCATTTTTTTGTTGTTCAGATGTTTGCATACAGCAGGAAGGATCTGTCCTGTGAAAGTGGTAGAATTAGGGGTAAGGCCGCCTGGGCCTGGTGCGTTCTTGCGGGAAGACCCTTAACCACCCCTTTGATACCTTTAGTGGGTGCAAGCTTATTCGGACTGTCCACTGCTCAGTCAGTTCCAGGGAGTTAGAATTTTTTCTAAGAATGCGCCCAATTCTGTGTAGGTTTTCCAAAGCTGTTGGCCTGTAGTTGTGGAGAATATTCTTTTATTATCTTTTTTATCCTGATTTGTAGTATCTTTTAATTTTCTTTTGTAATATTTTTATTCACATCTGGTCTCAGTCAGTCTTACCAGAGCTTTGTCTGTTTTGTTGGTTTTTTAAAGAACCAAGTTTACTTTATTTAGAGATTTTCAAGTAAGACTTTTGTGAAGGGAAAGAAATACCGTACTCTAAGTAAGACACTCCACATTCTACAGATGTCAATTCCTTTCCTCCTAGTTGAGCAATAGATTTACTCTAATTCCCAAAAAAAAAACCTAACTTTTTTTTTTTTAATTAAACTTGCTGTAATGGGTCTAAAGTGTGCAAGAGCACAGAGTCGAGAGTAACGAAGACCTTCTCAAGAACACGGGTGTCAGGGGGGTGCTGGGGTGGCTCAGTCAGTTAAGCGGCTCCGGTCATGATCTGTGGTCCATGAGTTCGAGCCCCGCGTCGGGCTCTGTGCTGACAGCTCAGAGCCTGGAGCCTGCTTCGGATTCTGTGTCTCCCTCTCTCTCTGCCCTTCCCCCACTCGCGCTCTGTCTCTGTCTCTCTTTCTCAAAAATAAAAATAAACATTAAGAAAATTAAAAGGAAGAAAGAAGGCAGGTGTCAGGGCTTGGTGTGGGGCTGATGCGGGGGTGCAGGGCCCACGCTCAGCCAGGGGATAGAGCAGGGAGCCCAAGTGGGAGGCTCTGGGCCTCGGGATCCAATGTCAGATACAATCCTTACGACTCTTTGAACACACGGGCTGGGGGGTTAGGGGCCCCTGGGCTCAGTCGTGTAAACATCGACTCTCGATTTCAGCTCAGATCATGGTCTCAGGGCTTGCGAGTTCGAGCCCTGCGTCTGTGCTGGGATTCGCTCATTCTCCCTCTCTCTCTACGGCTCTCCTGTGCATGCTCTCTCTCTCTCTCTCTCTCTCTCTCTCTCTCTCTCTTTCTCTGTGGCAAATAAAAAAGTTAAAAGAAAAAATAAAAAGAACCACACGGGTTAGTTAGTATCTTTTGAACCTTAGCCTCTGGAACTGTTTCTTATACAAGACCCCGAAGCAGCGACTGTGACAGAGAAACACCGAGAGATTTGTTTCTAGAAGCTCGGGGCGCCTGTCCCCCAAAAGGCACCTGAAGGAAAGGGAGGTGGTTTGCGAGCTGGGATTTTCTTTCGTTTTCTGGTGTTTGCTGCGACGAATGACCTCAGACCGAGCGGCTCAGGACAACACGCGTCGGTTACCTCTGGCTCCCGCGGATTAAGTCCGACACAGTCTGCCGGCTCTGATGGGGCGCGGGGCTGGTTCCTCCCGAGGCCCCAGCAGGGAGGCCGTTCGGGCCTGGCCCTTCCGGCCTCGGGGGCACCTGCGATCCTCCGTCTTCGCAGCCAGGACACCGTCACCCTCTGGGCTTTTCCGCACAGTCACAGCTCCCTCTGACCTCGGCGTCTAACCGGGCCTCCTGGAGAACCCAGGAGAACCTCCCCGTCTCGGGGTGCATAATCTTAGTCCCATCTGTAAAGTCCCCTTTGCCTCTAGGGGGACGTAGTGACAGGTCCTGGGATTAGGGGAGCCTTCTTCTGTGTGGATGTTCCCGACACCAACCGGCAAGAACCGGTAGCCGGGTGGGTGGGTGGGTAGACGCCGGACAGCCAGCCGACGCCTGACTCCCCGGCGAGAGCCCAAGTAGCCGAACAGGGAAAAGGCCCCGAGCCGCGCTCGGCGCCCCCCTCGGAGGAGGCATCTGGGGCCGCTTGGGGTGTGAAGGCACGGTTCCCGCTCACTTTGTGGGGCTGTGGGGCTGTGGGGCCCAGGGTGCCCCGCGCTGCTGGGGGGCGGGCACAGCCAGGCCAGCGCCTTGAAGGACAGCACAGCACCGGTCCGAGGTTCGAACTTGCACACCCAGTGACGCCGCAGTCGCGGGCCGGGGCCCACGAGGAGGCTCCAGCCGGCCCCTCACCGAGGAGGCACTCGAGCGCCACGGCCGTCCCCCGGCTGCCGGCCACACGCGGGTCGCAGGAAGAGAGTGAGGAACTCGGGGTATTGACACAAAGGAGTGGGACACGACCGTCCGGGTAGTTCTGGGCGGCGTGATACCCGGGAAACCCATACTGCACTTTTATAAAGTCTAAATCACTAAACTAAAAACATGGGCCACTGGGGGGCTTCGGATAGACTTGATAAAATGACATAAACAGGAAAGCAAAGACGCGGATTGGGGCAGTGGTCCCCGGGGCAGGGAGGCCGGAGGACGGCAGGGGTGAGGGCTGTCGGGGCAGGGGTGAGGGCTGCGGGGTCGAGCTTTTCTTGTGCGCGGTGGGCACCTAGGTCTCTAAGTATGCGGCAGTGTATGAAAAAAATGAAACTCACAACCAAGTGAGGTTCATCCCGGAGAAGCCAAGCCCATTCAACATTCAAAACTCAATTAATGGGGGCGCCTGGGGGGCTCAGCAGCTGAACGTCTACGGCTTGATTTCGGCTCAGGTCGTGACCCCAGGGTCGTGGGATGGAGAGCCGCGTCAGGCTCCGCGCTGAGTGTGGATTCTCTCTCTCGCCCTCTGCCCCTCTCCCCTGCTCTCTCTCTCTCTCTCTCTCAAATTAATGTAACCCGTCACACCTGTGGCCTAAAGACGACACCTGCCCTGACAAGCACTGCAAACTAGTGTTTGACGAGATCCAGCACCCACTCAACCCCTGGCTCCGTGGGGGTGGGGCTTCTCCTTTCCCAGGGCAGCGAGGAGGGGACGTGCGGCCTCCCCAGCCCACCCCCGAAGGCCCTGGCCTTCCTGCCTTCCCCAGGCCGGGGAATGAATATAATCGATTCTTACTCATTCCGCGGCTTATTCTGTGGGTTGGTTTTCAGATGCTAACGCAACCTCGGATAACCGGATGGAACTTCATCTAGCGTATGTCTTTATACACAGCGTGGGGTTCAGCTTCTTGCTATCATGGGCAAGACATTTGCACCTACGTTTATGGGAGATGGGCCTGGGACCTTCCTTCTGCTCCATAAAAATCCTCCAAAGGGTTTATATAAAACTGGTGTTATTTCTTCCTTAAATATTTAGAAGACGCACCCTGTGTGGCTGGCTCCCTTCCGCGGACACGACGTTTCTGAGACTCGCCGCTGTCAGCCTGTTCCTCTCGTCGCCACGTGGAACCGCGCCGTGTGGTGTCGGCAGCGCGGTCTTTGGTGTCCCTGTAGGCATCCAACACCCTCGACTGTCTGTTCTGCTGCGGGGTGACATTTGTCACCTCGAGCTTTATTTACGGTGCCTTCAACATTCCGACACTGCCTTTCAGGGGACGCGTGCGCCCGCTACTCCGGGTGCGTTTCCAGAGGCACAGGTGCTGGCCCGTCACGTGGTCCACCCGCGGCGGCCACCGGGCAGCCTTCCAGCGTGGCAGGCCAGGCCCCGCTCTCACCGGCAGCGCCCGCGGGTCCGTGCACCCCGTGGTCGCTCAGGCCCGACGCCGTCGGGCTTTCTCGTTCTGGCCTTTTCAGCCGGCGCGCGTGAGCAGCTCATCTCGGCGTCGATCGGCGTTTCCCCGATGAGCCGGGGAGCCGAGCGCTGGTTCAGGGGCGCGTGGACATCTGGACGCCCGCGTTGTGGAAGCGCCCCTTCAAACCTTCCGGCTAGCTTTATTCTTTGTAATCACGTGGGCTTTCCCTTAAGGATTTGTAGGGGTTCTGGGTCTAATCTGGATACAAGTCCTTTCCCGCAGGTAGAGCGCCGGCCTTTCACTGTCTTCATGACGTCTTTCCAGAGAGAAACTCTCGGCTTTAAGGAAGCCCCCGTGGTCAAGTATGTGTCTTTTCACACTTAGTGCTTCTTGTGTTTGGTTAAGTCTGGGCTTTCCCCGAGGTCGTGCGCCCGCGTTGGCGCGGTCATGTTCTCCGGGATTATCTAAACCTTCCTGTCGAGGTGTCCGGGTGCCCTACCTGGGGGGAGCAGGAACCGGAACGCACGCTTTTCCATATGGACGTCCGCATGGTCGCAGGACCGTTCGCTGGGAAGAACGGTCTCTCCCACCGGACTGAAGCCACACCGTGGTTGTAAGGCAGCCGATCACATGTACGTGTTTATACCTCCTCATGCTGCGTGACTTTCCACCCGGGTATCCATCGATCAGATCTAATGCCACCTTATTAATAGGGCCACCTACGACCGCCTCCGCTGGTACCCTCCGCTCGTCCCCGACGCTCGACAGTGAGGCTTGAACTCCGTCGCATAAACCCTCCAAGTTCATCGTTCTTCGGAACCGTCTCATCTGCCCACGGCTCTTTGCTTTTCCATAAATATTTTAGAATCTGCTCGAAATTTCCCCCCAGAATATTAACAAATAAAAGCATTCAGACACTGATCGGAGTCCATTGAACCCGTACCTCAAAACTAGCACCTTACAGATACTGTATCTTCCAACTCGTGAGCTTTATATCCTGAACTAATTCGTGGCTTCTGTCCCGTTTCTCACTCATGTTGGGTGCTTTTCTGTGTGGAGACCTCGCTCAGCTCCGACAGATTCAGTCTGAGGCATTTCATGGTTTTGATACCACTGTCATTGGAAATCTCTTTATTTTCTGATTGTTACCAGCATATAGAAATACCACAGGCTTTTGTATGTTGTCTTTAAAACCAAGCGCTCTTGCGAAATTCATCTGGCAATAGAAGAGTTTGTCCGAAGATCCCGGAGAATTTTTTTAACATCTATGATTACATCACTGGCAAGTAATGATGGTTTTACTTTTTTTCCATCCTGTTATTCTGTCTTTCGTTTCCTTTTTCTTCCCTTGACGCGCTGGCTGAGACTTTCAGGACAATGTCAAGTCGAAATGGTGACAGCAGACATGCCTGCCTCGCTCGCTGTCTCAGAAGGGAGGTGTCTAATATCTCACCACTGAGTATGATGTTGGCTCTGCCGGGCTTTGTCTTGTTTCATTGTGTATTTGTTTTCTACATAACAGAGATCCTGTTCCTAGTTTCCCCGCAGTTGTGTTTCTGACTACGAATGGGTCCTGAGTTTTATCAAAAGTTTCTCTGATCTTTTGAATTGATCAATCATATGTCTTTCCTCGGGTTTATTTGGTCGATTTTATTCTGTGATGATAGAATAAATATAATCGATTCTTACTCATTCCGCGGCTTATTCTGTGGGTTGGTTTTCAGATGCTAACGCAACCTCGGATAACTGGATGGAACTTCATCTAGCGTATGTCTTTATACACAGCGTGGGGTTCAGCTTCTTGCTATCATGGGCAAGACATTTGCACCTACGTTTATGGGAGATGGGCCTGGGACCTTCCTTCTGCTCCATAAAAATCCTCCAAAGGGTTTGTATAAAACTGGTGTTATTTCTTCCTGAAATATTTAGAAGAATCTACTAGTAAAATCACCTAGACTTAAGGTTTTTGTTTATTTTTTAAAATTTTTTAATGTTTATTTATTTTTGAGAGAGAGAGACAGAGCACAAGCAGGGGAGGGGCAAAGAGAGGGAGACACAGAATCTGAAGCAGGCTCCGAGCTCTGAGCTGTCAGCACAGAGCCCGACGTGGGGCTCAAACCCACAAACGGTGAGACCGTGACTTGAACTGAAGTTGGATGCTTAACCGACTGAGCCACCCAGATGCCCCTTGTTTGTTTATTTGCTCCAAATATCATTAAAATTCCAAATTTAACTTACATAATTGATATTGGGAAGTTTGAGGTTTTTATTTCTTCTCATGTCTGTTTTTATATATTATGTTTAAGGAACTGACATATTTTCACTAAGCTATCAGAATTATTTTTGTTTCTAATATCCTGTGAGTAGAGTTTTTGATCCTCGAGGTCTATTGAGATGTTCAATTTTTTTTTAATTTTTTTTAACGTTTATTTATTTTTGAGACATAGAGACAGAGCATGAGCAGGAGAAGGGCAGAGAGAGAGGGAGACACAGAATCCGAAACAGGCTCCAGGCTCTGAGCCATCAACACAGAGCCTGACGTGGGGCTCGAACTCACAGACTGTGAGATCACAACCTGAGCCGAAGTCGGACGCTCAACCGACTGAGCCACCCAGGCGCCCCAGAGATGTTCAATTTTTGATCCATTGGTGATTTGTGTCCCCATGTCCCCTGGTCACTCTTGCCAAAAGTTCGTCAATTTCATGATTTCTTCAGGGAATCGAAATTTGGCTTTGTTGGTGTTTTAAGTGTCAGGTTCATTTTTAACTTCATTAAGTTCTATTCTGTATTATCTCTTTCTATCAACTTTCTTTGGGTTTAATTTTTTTTAACTTCTTAAAACAGAGGTCAGCCTCCCTCTAATATATACACTAAAGGTCAGCCGTTTCCTCTGAGGACTCATTTCATGGTACCTCAGCCACTTATTCAGCTGTGTTATGTGGCATTTTTATCATTATTCGATTTAAAATACTTTCTGACTCTTACTAGCTTTTTTTATTTGACCTTGTATAGATTCATTTCTAAGACACTTAGGATTTCTAGTTATCTTTTACAGGTTGATTGTAGCTTAATTTCATTGTGGTCAGAGAACTTACATGGATGATTGAATTTTTTTGAAATTGGTTAGAACTTGCTTTTAAATCCCTGTGTGCAGTCTGTTTGGGTAAGTGTCCCGCGTGCACTTGAAAACCTTAAGTCTCTTCAGCCATTGAGAGCAGCACTCTGTAAATGCTCATTAGGTGAGGTCGCTATTTGTGTCGTCCAAATTCATCTCTCTGTCGATGGTTTGACTACTTTTTATCTGTTGCCGACAGAGGCATATTCAAATATTCCCCTATGATTATACGTGTTCACTCTTTTACCTTTTCGTTCTGCCAGTTTTGCTTTATGTATTTTAAGATTATGTTTTTAAGTACATACAGATTTAGAATGGGTATCTTCTTACCAGAGTGGTGACTTTTTAAATTATGAAATATCCCTCTTTATCTCTGGTTATATATAAAGTTTATTTTGTGTGATGCAGTTTGCCCACACAAGCTCCCTTTTGGCTACACCATGGTATATCTTTTTCTATCCTTTTGCTGTCAACCTTTTTATGTCTTTGTATTTTTAGCCCCATCTGCCAGTATCGGTCCCTTAACTGGAATGCTTTGTCCCCTTGCAGTACGCGCACTCTGCGGCCTTCCACTCATCCGCCCTTTGTCCTGTCACTTCTTTCTTGTCTCCTTTCCTGCTTTTTCTGTATTAATCAAATATCGATGCTATTTCATTTTTATTCTCTATTAGCTTGTTGCATTTACATACTGTTATTATTGCATCAGAGGCCAATATCTTGACTCATGAGGGCTGACCTCAAATGAGCACTGTTACCGTTTCCCTGACAGCACAAGGTGCTTACAGCTGTGGGACTCCGTCGACACCCTCTGCCTTTTATGCTATTTTTATCACGCATTTCAGCTACGCATATACAGATGCACGTGTGTATACCATTTTTAAGTGCACGCAGATTTAGAATTGATAGCTTTCTTCCAAACTAACCATCTTTTTAAAATTATGAAATATCCCTCTTTGTCTCTAGTGAGGTTAGACTCTCATGAAGCGTCACTGTTTAAGTCAACGCAAATTTAAATGTTGTTCTCGTAAACCGACCCTTTATGGTCCCTAATTCCTTCCTGTATTCCCTGGCTTCCTTCTGGGGTCATTGTGCTCTGCCCGGGGCGTCCCCCGAGGCGTTCTTCCAACGCGGGTCTCCTAGCAGTGAATTCTCTCGTTTTTGGTTTTGGTTTCTTTTTTCATTTATTTTTTTGGAGTAAAATAAACATAACACAAAAATGTAGCATCTTAGCCATTTTTGCGCACAGCTCAGGGACACTGAGGACACTCACGTGTCGTGCAGCCGTCCCCACCCTCCATCTCCAGGACTTTTTCATCGTGTGAAACGGAAACTCCGTCCCCACGAAACCCTAGCTGTGCATCCGCCTCCCCAGCCCCTGGGTCCCGCCGCCCCGCTGTCTGCCCCAGAACCCGACTCCTGCAGGGCCTCGTCTGGGCAGAACCTAAAGGATTTGCTTACTTTATTTTTGTCTTCCTAGTTTTTACATTTTTTTAAAATGTTTACTTACTTTTGAGAGAGGAAGAGACAGAGTGTGAGAGGCAAAGGGCAGAGAGAGAGAGAGAGAGAGAGACAGAATCCGAAGCAGGCTCCGGGCTCTGAGCTGTCAGCACAGAGCCTGACTCGGGGCTTGAACCCACGTACTGTGCGTGAGACCATGACCTGTGCCGAAGTTGGACGCTTAACACCCAGGCGCCCGACTTGTCTTCGTTTCTAAGGGTCTATGTGATGGGTCTAGAATGCCTCCGTGAGCACTTTAAAAATGTCACCTGACTTTCACCCTTTCTGTTGAAAGGCCAGTCGTCAGGGTAACGTGTCACTGTCCCCACTCCCTCCCTCACTGCTCCTGCGACCCCTCCTGTGTCCCGGCAGCATTACTCTGATAAGCCCAGGGATCTGAAGAGCCATTTGAATCTGCAGACTGATGTGTTCCATCATTTCTGGAAAATCCTCAGCCACGGACTCTCCGCTGGTCTCCTCTCTTCCTGGGATTCCGCGCGCGCAATAACTTTTCACCAGACGTCCCTCATCTTACATCTTGTGTGGTTTCGTCCTGTCGTGTCTCCGGGATCCCTGCCTGTCCCCTGCAGTCCTCGCGCATCCCCTCTCCTATCAGATTCACCTGTCACACTCTTACTTCCCACCGTTGGCCTTTCTGTGGTCACGTTTCCATTTTATTGTTTTTAATGCAGATTTTATTTCTCTGGTGAAATCCTCCGTCTTCTTGAACCCACGAATCATGGTTACTTTATTTTTTTTTAAGTTTATTTATTTATTTTGAGAGAGAGAGACTGAGACAGAGAGAGAGAGAGTGCACGTGTGTACAAGCAGGGGAAGGGCAGAAAGAGAGAGGGAGAGAGAGAGAGTCCCAAGCAGACTCGTCACTGTCGGCGCAGAGCCTGGCTCGGGGCTCGAACCCACAAATGGTGAGATCATGACCTGAGCTGAGATCAGGAGTCGGACACTCAGCCAACTGAGCCGCCCAGGTGCCCCTACCATGGTTACTTTAAAGTCCTGGCCTAAAAGCTCCGAAGCAAACCATAGCCATCTGTTTGCTCATGCGTCATGGGTAGCGTTTTAGGCTGCTCACCCGGGCGGTCTCCCTCGGGCTCATCCAGTCGGCGGCTCGGCGGGACCGGGTGGTCTCCGCTAGCCACACGTGTCCGGAGCTGCCCAGCCATCAGCCTGGGTGTCTCTGCTCTCCCAGCCGCCTCGCCCAGACACACTGTGGGGAGCAGCATTCTGACGAGTGGCAGCGGGAGCTGCGAGGTCTTGAGACCGCAGCTCAGACTCACGGTCCACGTCCGCCACGGGGGACCTCCCTGTCGCTCGGGAGAACCACAGAAGACCTTTCCCCATCTTCAATCCGCTGTCCTCGGGCCATAAGTCTTTACGTTCCTCCCAGCACAAGGTTCACTCACCCCTGCAGGACGCGTCAAAGTCTCATCTGATTAGTGACGGCATCGTCTTCCTCCGGCGTGGAAAAGGCACAGGGGAGGGCACTTTGCTCCAGGAGGAGAGCAAAACGACCTGAGGCCATAGGGGCACCCACCGAAAGCCCGGGGTGTTCCCAGAGCGCCATCTCCTCGGTAGACCCCGAACTCAGTGCTCCTCTCCCCAGTGCCATGAGCCTGCAAGTTGTCTCCTTAGCTTCAAGGGGGCATCACATGAAAGGGGGCTCCCGTCCCCCCAAGTCCTGGACATCTTTGTGGCTCTGGACTCCCCCGTCTGTCTCCCTGGCCCGACCAGCCCTGACTCTGCGTGCTACGCGACAAACGCGCAAGTGCTCAGGGGAAGCGGGCGTGCGGCCACACACACGGCCCGTTCAGTCAGTCTTCCTCCGGGATCGCAGCCCTTGGCATCGCCGCGTCGCCCCAAAGCCATCGCACCGCCGTGCGTCCCCGCATCGCACGGGTGTTCTCGGCAGAGGCTGTGTGGCCAGAGCCACGCTGTGGGTGGATTTCCTTCTAGATGTCTCTCTATGCACACTCTGAGCTGTGTTTCCTTGTTTGATATTTCTGGAAGGATCTTTGCTTCTAGAAGGATTTTGTTTCCAGAAGGGACTTTAGAGGGGAGACAGTACGATCTCCCGATGCGGTGGCTCAGGCAGTGCCCGTCTCTGGCTGACTTATGCTGCAGCCCCTACATCTTCCAAGTGCGTGCCCTCGTGTGGCGACCTGGAACATTCCAACTGAAAGGGGCTTCGGGCACCCTCTGTTTGGACTCCCTCCCCATTATACTGGTGAGGAGGCTGAGGGCCCGAGTGGGAAGAAGCTTCTGTGGTTCTGCCGTGAGTTAGGGGCACGGCGCGCGTGAACCCAGGACGCCGACTCCGGTGCCATTTCCCGGACAAGGCGAGGGTCCCTCTGGGGTCATCCTGCTCGTCAAAGCTTCTTGCCCCCGGCCTGCCCTCCTCCCCTGCAGGATGGAGCCTTGAAGACCCCTGTCCCGTGGGAGGTGGGAACAGCCTCCGTGTTTCTGGGAGGGCTCAGCCCGCACGCAGCAGGAGGCACTTGGGAAGGCGCCAAGCCTGTGAGAGCGCCGGGCACGGGATGCCCATCACAGGGGGGGGCGCTCACGCCTCTTCTCCATTCTCCACCACAGGCTGCGGGAGCACCATCGGGCCACCATCAAGGTGATTCGGCGTATGCAGTACTTTGTGGCCAAGAAGAAATTCCAGGTGAGTCCCACACCGAGCCCTCCCGCCCTTGGCCAGCCCCGGGAGCCCCTGGCCCAGCCTCGGCCAAGGCTACGAGGCCTCCACACCCCGCCACCGCCTAGACCTGACCCGTCACCTATCGAGTTCCCTGAAACAGCTCCATCCCTAAGACGGCAAGCCCCGGGGAGGACACTGCCCTGAGGTCCAGCCCAGGGCGGAGGCACACAGCCTCAGCGGCCACCCAGAGCCTAGATAACTGACAGACGATGGGGTGACGACCGGCGTGCCAAGCCCGCCCACATCACCTGGGCAGGAAGTGGGGTCCCATCCCACGCAGTCGGTGCTCTTGGCCCTGTTCTCCACCCCCCTCCCCCGCCACGTGAGTCAGGAGAACAGAAGGGAAGCCTGGCCCTGCCTGCCCCGGGGGTGGCCCCATCTTTACCAGGAGAGGTAGGGGCTCCTCGGCTGGTGGGGCTGGAGCCCGGGGGCTCCCATCCCGCATCAGCTGTCCGTTCCAGAGCTGGGTCTTCTGGGGCCCCCGGAGTCTAAAACCAGCGGACGGCAGGCACAGCTCCTCCCTCCTGCTGTGGGGACGGTCCTCGGTCTGAGGAGGTGGCGGGCTCAGCCCTCACTCTGAGAGCATGCAGACTTCAGAAACAGGGACCCTCGGGGCTGCTCATTCTCTTTCCAGAAGGCTCGGCCACCAGCGCCTGCCCGCTGGAATGGGGGGTGGGGACCACCGGGAGCAGTGGCAACACCCAGAGCCCCAAGCAGGGAAGGTGGGGGGCTGACTTGCTCACTTCGGCCCACGTGGACCCCGCAGGGCTGGGGCGAGGACCGTGCCCCGGTGTCCTGCTCCAGGCTACGTCATGTTCCGTGCGGCCCCTTCAGCAGAGCCCACACCCACCCGGCTCACAGAGCCCGACTCAGCGGGGGGGTTCTGGAGGCCGGTTCCCGCCCCGGCAGCCCTGGACCACTTCTTCCCCTTCTGCGATGGTGACAAAGAGCCCAAGAGACGGACGCGAGGCAGTGTCCTCACGTACCGCACACGGGGGTCACACATGGCAGCTCTTGGGGAGCGTTTCCCCAGAGACGACCCCCACTGGTCCGAGCCCCGGGAGCGCCCCTCTGAGCCCCCCTCCCACCGACAAGCAGCGTGCAGGTGCAGGGAGCCCCTTCGGGGGTCTAGCCTGGGCAGGACAGGCCCTGGGAAAGGCCAGGGTGTGCCCCCCTCACTGGCGAGCAGGCCGGCAGTGACCGCTAACATCCCAGACACCAGCCTGGAGGAGTAGAGGGCTCCACGGGGAACCTTCAGGACGGGGGTGGCCCCCAGCCCCAGAAGCCGGGCCCTGCAGGCCAGCCGGTAACCCACCGCCTGAGGCGCCGCAGGAACGTGGGGGGTCGTCCGGGGTGGACGGCAGGCTTCCCGGGGGCTGCTGCCAGGGTTCAGGTGCAGCCAGCCCAGCAGGCAGAAACTTGGGGTTCTGGCAGGCCCGGGTCAGGGGGACACAGACGGCTTCCAGCTCAGGACGAAGTTGTCCCTGGCAGACAGGGGCTGGAGCTGACTCGGGAGCACCCTCTCCCTGAAATGCGGGCAAGAAAACCCCCTGCCGGCATCAGTAGGGACCCTGTACTTCCTTCCGGGCTGGGCTCCCCTTTCCTGCCGCAGAACACGGGCCAGGGCCCCCTTCCCCGCTCTCTGCCCCACCCCTGTGCACAGGACCCCCGGGGGCCTCGAACAAAGCAGGTGGGGCCTTTGAACGGAGTTGCTCCTGAGAGCCTCCAGTTTGTTCCCGGGGGGGCACACAGGCCCTCGAGCCAGGCGGCCTCAGCCTCCCCAGCTGGCCCTTGTTGCCAGGGCGGGACAGGGACCGGGAGGAGGGACCCACAAGGTAGCGGCAGTGGAGGGAGCCCCTGGCAGTGAGGAGTCTGCAGGGCTCCGGCCCAGGCCCAGCTGTCAGCGATGTCTTCCCTCCCCCCACAGCGGCCTGTCTGTCTGTCTGCCTGCACCCCACCCCGCCCCACCCCCAGCCTCAGGGGCTGCAGACGTAGCCGGTGGCCCCCCGCCTGCCTCGCTGGCTGGCCGATAAGTGCCCCGCGGGCCGCCCCTGTGTCTGGCCAGAGGAGCCAGAGCCTCTTAGGCTTCGAGTTTGCCTTGAACTCCCATGTCCACCGTCGGTCAGTCTGGACGGCCCTGCATTATCTCGGCTCATCTCAGGCCCCGGCCGCCGCCGCTGGAGGAAATTAGCTCTGGAGAGAAAGCTGAGATGACTCCTCCAGCCGCGGCCCGGGCAGCCCCTTGACAGAGGCCTCCAGGAGCGCGGACCAGACCCCGGGGGCTCATCTGCGCTAAGATAGGTCTCAGAGGGCCTGGGGCCCCGCCGGGCCGCGGGTCCTGGGTCTCAGCCAGGCATCACAGGCCCTTCTGTGGTCAACGCTCTGAACAAGGTGAGGCGGGGGGGGCCCTGCTCACCAGCGTTACTCCAGAGCCACGCCCAGATAGCCGCCCCTCCTCTACAGACGTGCCCGCTCCTACACGCTCTCTCTTGCACGCTCATCCCTGCCCAGAGGCGCATCTGTGCACACCGCGGCTTCTGACACACTCGGGTGCCCAAGTTCACCTCCATCCCCCAGGCCACGACCTCTCCCGCCTGTCCGGGAGCCCAGCACAGGGAGGTGCTCCACCCCAGACCAGGCTTGCCCCACCTTGAACTCTGAAGGCAGCCAGTGCCCCAGACCTCATGGCATCCCTACAAGTGCCACGCGCCTCACAGAGCGCTTCGGCCCACAGCAGGCCGTCAGGGCCGCCTTCCGCGTGCACCATCTTGCAGAAGGGATGGTCGGGGGTCGGCACCCCCCATTTAGCAGGAGGAAAAACCAAGATCTGGGGAAGTTAGCACAACCCCGTCCCGAAGTGCTGTCTTCAAGACTGTCACTCAGCTCAGTGTGGGGAGCCTGGAGTCCCATCCCACGCCCGACGCTATGATCCCACGACAGGCCCGGCACGTGGCCCACAAGATGACATAGGTGGTTCTGGGGCCCAGCATGGGCCCCAAGGGTGGCAAGTGCTTCTGTTGGGGGCACAGCTATGGTTTGGGGAAGGTCAGGGCAATCCCAGTGCCCCCCCCCAATCTCGGGGTCCTGATTCAGGCTCCCTGTGAGGGCCCCACCGGGTAGATCACGTGGGGGCAGAGGAAGCCCCTGGGCCCCTGGAGCCCAGTCCCTGGAGGCGGGGAGGCCTCTGCCATGGAACTCCTGGTTGCAAGAACGCTGCCACGCCGTCAAGTGCCGGCCCCTGGGCACGCGAGGGAACCCAGCGGTCTGAAGAAGGTGCCCTCGGGGTGCCCCGTCTTTCTGGGGAAGCAGGGTGGCCACACCCGCAGACTAGGGTAGTCCCAGTCTCGGGGGGAGGGGGCACCCCAAGGACGGGAGGCCTCAGGTAGGCAGAGGGGACGTGTCCCCAGGGGCCCCCAGGCTTGAGAGCCGACCCTGACATCAGGTGGGGCATCTGAACCTCATTCCTTCTTGGCCTCTGACTGGGGCTGGCCGGCTGTACTGAGCTGTCCGGCTTGCCGCCTGGGCCTCTGCCCTCCTCAGCAAGAGGGAGCACCCTCAAACTCGTCGCTAACATGGACTCTTCATGCTAATGAGGACCCTGGGTCCAAGCCAACCTGGTGTCCCCGTGGCCCCTTGGATAGAGGGGTTCTGTGTCCCCACGCAGCTCTGGGCTGGCTTGTGTGGGGAAAGAGCCTCCTGGGCCATCGAACCCCCATCCAGCCGGCCAGCTGCTACCTGGGGGAGACCCTGGGCCCACGGGCTCCTGGGAACGGGGCCATAAATGTGGCTTGAGGTTTTGCTGACATCATAAGAAGCCTCATTCTCTGTTGTGGTTTCTGGTGATTTCACCTGAGCCCCAGATGCATTTATGGGCTCAGAGCTGGCGCCAAGCCCGGGTGCCTTGGGGTCAGCTGCCCTGCCCTCCCCTGCCCTGCATGGCCCCGGGCTTGCTGTGTGAGCATCCCCTCGGCCCCGGCGGCCTCGGGACCCCCCGCAGGCGGCCTGTCCCAGAGAGCAGGCGCGGCACACTGAGGCTGTCACCTGAGGCCACCTCCGCCTGCCCGTGGAGACTCCCTGGGAAGAGGGCGGGGGAGAGGCCCACCCCGCCAAGAACAGTGGGTGCACCTGTCGGCAAGCGTGTCCAGGCTCAGCCTGGGGCCAGGGAGACAGTGGCTGCCCAGAGCCGTGCTCCTCCTGGCCCATCGGCTGGACCAGCTTTTTGTAGGAACAGAGGCTGGTAACCTGGAAAGCCAAAGCAGGCAGGCCCCTTGCGGTGAGTGGGCGGAAAGCTAAGGCCCAGAGAGGCCAAGCCTCAGGCCCAGGATCACCCAGCCCCGGTGACCATGACCAAGACCAGAGCGGCCAAGCCACGGGGATGGCACGCTGGGCCAGCACTGTCCTGTCCCACCCCAGTGGTAACCTCCTTAAACCCCCAAGAGGCCCCCCGGAGGTGGCGGCTCCCCTGAAGCGCTGACGCATCTTTCCCGCCCGCAGCAAGCCCGGAAGCCCTACGACGTGCGCGACGTCATTGAGCAGTACTCCCAGGGACACCTCAACCTCATGGTGCGCATCAAAGAGCTGCAGAGAAGGTGCGTGGGGCGCCGCTGCTGGCGGGACGGGTAGGGCGGGACGGGTAGGGCGGGGCCCCCTTCTGCACCGGCCTGGCGGCCCCAGCTCCACAGCCCACACCGAGCTGGCGGAAGCTCCACCCACCCCACGAGGGCCAGGCCCCGCCCCAGGCCCCGCCCACCACCCGGGGAGACCCTGCCAGGCGCCAAGGCGCACCCCGCAGGTCTGCGCCCTGGGCTGGCCCAGTCCAGGAGCGGGAGCCCTGAGTATTGGGAGCCACGGTGCTCCAGGTTCTGGCCTCCAGCCTGGAGACCTTATTCCCATGGAGGCAGACTTGTTCCCCTGTGGGGGGGAGGGTCCTGCGTGGGCTCAGGCCAGCGGTACCTCTGCGGTGGGCTAGCCTGGGAACCCCACGGCCTGTGCCACAGGGTATGGCTGGGACACCGTGCCTGTGCTGAGCTGACCACAAGCAGAGCCTCGGGCTGCCACCACCCCGCCCCCCAGCACCGTGGCTAACCCGCCGTAGGGGTGCGAAGCCCACTCATCTCGGCAACCTGGCCTCACTCTGGAAGGGCCCACTCACAGGACGGTCTCTCTGAGTGCGGCCTGGGCCACTTACAAGGCAATGACAGGACAGTGGGCAGTCCTGAGGCCCTGCGCTGCCCAGGGGGCACGTCTAAGGGACTGCGCAACCACTGCTCCCCCCGCTCTGAGCCCCCTGCCTGCCCCCCCCCGCTCAGTAGTCGTACAGTCTCTGGGGCCTGGAAAGCCCCCGGCAGGTTTGTGGGTGCCCCCAGAGGGGGTGGGTGGCTTGTCGCCCTGCTGGTCACCTTGCCTGTCCACCCACCAGTAGGCTGAGGGCATGTGTGGCGCCCAGGCCGAGCATGAGCGGGTCTCCCTCCATCTCCCTCCCAGGCTGGACCAGTCCATCGGGAAGCCCTCCCTCTTCGTCTCCGTCTCAGGTGAGTTCGCGCCTCGAGACACCCTGGGCAGGACGGCCAACACCGTCACCTGCCTCTCCCCACCGTAACGGCCCCCCACGGCCTCGGAGGTACAGGACATTCGACACACGCCAGAGGGGACCAGGTAGACCCGACCCTGAGCCGAGGGCCTGGGTATTCCTCTACAAAGGAATTTTCAGTTAGCACGAGAAACCACGTGGGTCCCTTTAAACGGCAGGCCCTCCTCGGCCATCGGAGATCTGGGTGTGATGGACCGTATCTGTGAAGGAGGAGGCCTGGGGAAGGGGTTGCGGGTGAGTAGCCAGCCCAGAGGCCGAGGGACCAGCGGCAGCGGTGAGGGGCACGCCACCGTCCAGCCCTGAGGGCTGCGGGCACGCCGGCCAGGACGAGGCCAGGCCGGTTCCTTGGGGCAGGGGGGGGCACGGAAGATACAGGTTTGGTCCCAGGCCACCGCGATAGAGCAAATATCGCATTAAAGTGAGTCGAAAGTATTTTAGGGTTTCCCGGTGCACACAGGAGTTCTGTCTACACCGTATTGTAGTCTGCTGTGTGCAACAGCGTGTGTCTGCAAAACCAACGTGCGTGCCTTAATTAAAAAGAACTTTGTCGCTAATAAGTGCAAACCGTCATCTGGGCTCTCCGTGAGTCCCGGCACCGGTGACAGATCACCGCAACCAAAACAAATGTAAGGATATTGAAAAAGGTTGAAATACTGCGAGGATGACCGAGCGGCGGGGGGCGCCTGGGTGGGCACAGCCCTGCGGCGGCAGCTGGCCGCGGGGCTCGCTGCCCGGCCCACGCCCCCCCAAGCGCCCACCAGGGAGGAGCTTGCGGAGATGTCCTCGCAGGTGCGTCCTGCCCCCTGGTCGCCCTGCTCCTCGGGCCCCAGTGCCGACAGGCGTCCCTGATTCTGGTGCTCTGCCCCACAGAGAAGAGCAAGGACCGCGGCAGCAACACGATCGGGGCCCGCCTGAACCGGGTGGAAGACAAGGTAGGCGTGAGGGGCCCGGCCCCACGCTGGCTCTGACGGTCACCGTCCTGGGGGCGGGCACCCACGGCGGCGGTTCACTCTCCCACATCCGTCCTGAGCTGGCGCACGCCACGCCGGTGGTGCTGGGGGTCGGCGGGCCTTCCTGCCTCCTCGTCCTGCGCTCCGTGCGGTTCCCACGGCACCGGGAGCTCCCCGAGATGGGGCTCACGTCCACTCCCGCGTTCGAAGCTGGGCGTCGGTCCCCTGGGACCTGGTTTGTAGACCTCTGGCAAGTGGCATCTTTACTGATCAGTGGCAGCCGGTGCCTACTGGCCCCTCCCAGTGCCCGCGGGGATGGGCAGTGCTATCTCCGCCAGCCCGTGTGCACTCCGGAATGTTAGAGGTGCGTGGGCCGGGAGGAGGGGCTGCGTGGGCCGGGAGGCGGGGCTGCGTGTGCCGGAGGAGGGGCCGCGTGGGCCGGAAGGCGGGGCTGCATGCGCAGGAGGATGGGCTGCGTGGGCCGGGAGGCGGGGCTGTGTGTGCCCGGAGGAGGGGCTACGTGGGCCGGGAGGAGGGGCCGCGTGTGCAGGAGGAGGGGCTGCGTGGACTGGGAGGCGGGGCTGTGTGCTCCCGGAGGAGGGGCTGCGTGTGCCGGAGGAGGGGCCGCGTGGGCCGGAAGGCGGGGCTGCGTGCGCAGGAGGATGGGCTGCGTGGGCCGGGAGGCGGGGCTGCGTGCGCAGGAGGATGGGCTGCGTGGGGCGGGAGGCGGGGCTGTGTGCGCCCGGAGGAGGGGCCTCTCGGGCTGGGAGGAGGGGCCGCGTGCGCAGGAGGAGGGGGCTGCGTGGGCTGGGAGGCGGGGCTGTGTGCGCCCGGAGGAGGGGCCACGTGGCTCGGGAGGAGGGGCCGCGTGTGCCCGGAGGAGGGGCCGCGTGGGCTGGGAGGCGGGGCCGCGTGGGCTGGGAGGAGGGGCCGCGTGGCTCGGGAGGCGGGGCTGCGTGCGCCGGAGGAGGGGCCGCGTGGGCCGGGAGGCGGGGCCGTGTGGGCCGGGAGGAGGGGCTGCGTGCTCAGGGACCCACCCCACCTTGGTCTGACCCGTACGGTGGCGGCGACGGCACCGGGCCTAGGGTTCCCGTTCTGTGCCACAAAGCCTGTGCTCCCTCTGCCCCAGGCACGGGCCCCTCGGCCACCAGGATGCCCCCGCTCCCCGGCAGGCTTGCGGGCCTCTCCCCGGGGTGTCCTGGGGGCCAAGGGAGGCTCTGGGGAGTGGGAGGCCTTTCTCAGGCTCGGGCCCACCCTGGGAAGTCTCTGTGGTCTGGAGCGGGCTGTTATCTTGCCCGACAACTCGTGTGTCTACACGGGCTTTATCTGAAAGTAGCCGGGAGGCTAAAAATAGAGGAATTTCGGTTGGGCAGGGTCCGTGTCTGCTGCTCGGTTGCCCCGGCAACGCGGGGCTCTGGCCCGCTTCCATCCCCGCTGCAGCCGAGTGGGCGGCAGGGGTGCAGCTCCGTACTCCCATGCCACCCCCAGCACCCGTCTGCAATGTTACCGCCTCCCCACCTGCCCCATCTTCCCCTGGCCCGGGCTGGCAGCGGGGCAGTGACACAGTGTGGGACAGGGAGGAGAGGGGAGACTGTCCAGGTGCCCACGGGAGGCCTCACTTCGGGCCTGGCCAGCTGACATGTCTGAGCCTGCCCGAGGGCCTGGCCCCCTGGCCCGTGCGGGCCCAGGGCGGGGGGTACCTGGCCTGTTCTCGCAGGCGGCTGGTGGTAGATGTCCCTGCCCACAGGGTGGGACCAGGAGAGGTCGCATCACCAGGAGGCAGGTATCAGAGGCCCAGGGACCCTGGGCTTTGCCACTGCAGTGAACAAGGTACATCGTCGGCACTCGCTCTTCTTTGTGCGTGGGGCGTGCCCTTCTAGAAGCAGCTGGTGGCCACACTCGGTACAGCAGGCCAGGCACCTGTGTGTGGGCTTCCAAGGAAGCGGAGCTAGAGCAAGGAATAGACCCGGGCCCCTCTCCCGACCTCCGCACCGGGCCCTGGAGCCCTGGCCCCCAGCACTGACAGGAATCGCGGCGGCCCGAGGGCGCACGAGCCTTCCGCACCCCGCCGCCCCGGGAGTGGTCCTGTTCCGCCAGCGTCCAGATGCGCTCACCTCTCCCTGCTGTTCTCGGGCTTTCTTACGGCTCTGCCCGCCGCTTCTCGGGACAGGCCACCCCTTTAAACTCAGACTAGAGCTTGGTGTCCTCTCGGGGTGACAGTGGGTCGGAAACGGGGTCTCCCGGAGCAGTGCCCCCGCCCCAGGCTGGAGTAATGACAACCTGTGGGGGTCTGAGAACCAGGACGCGGAACCTTGGGTGGCCAAGGTCAGCGTGGTGGGCGAAGTGGGGCCCGCACTGGCCTTGGGGAAGTGGAATCACACGCCTGCATTTCTTCAGATCTGAACAACAAAGGGACTGCTTTCCGGAGTCCCTGACCCCCGGGACAAGGCTTGGGAACAAAGCCCCCGGTGGCCTTGGTACCCAGGAGAGGGGCTGCGGCTGGGCCGTAAGGGCCCTGGACCTCACACACACAGTGATTAGGGGGGCTGGTTCGGTGCTGTCTCCATCCCCTCCTGCCGTGGGGGACCGGCTCAGGCTGGGAGGTGGCCTCATGTGCCCGGGGTCTCCAAGGGACTGAGCAGGCCCGTGCTCCTGGCCCAGTCTCAGCCCCCACCGTCGTGCCTCAAGTCGCCACCGCTCGGCCTGCCCCGGCCCTCCCCCACCGCCGGCCCATGCCCCCTCGGGCACAGGCCCTGGGAAAGGGCCTGGCCAGGTCCAGAGGGCACAGTGGCACGTCCCGGGCCCCGCATTATCACAGTTATCACTGGGCCCATCGGGACCATAAACAACCCCTGAGCAACCCTGCTGACTGCGGGAAGCTGGGGGCAGGAAATCCGGCAGCCGCGGCCCTCGGAGGCCCGGTAGGCCCGCGGCCGTGCCAGCCGGCCGGCAACCCGGCCACAGCCCCTGGGCCTTCCCCAGCCCTGCCGGGCTGGCCCTCGTGCCTCAGTGGTGCGGGCGTCCCCATCCCAGACCGGCTCGGGGAGCTGCAGGACAGCGGCTTGAAGATGAGGAGGGGCATCCGGGCCGCACAGCTCCTGGCCCCCGTTCTTGGGAACAGACCGATTCTGAGGACCAGGGGGTCCGGGGTGTCCGCTTGCCGGGAAAGCTAACTCAGCTTGTCCGGAGGGGACCTCGATTTCCCTGCAAAGAGCCCCCTTTCCTTATGTCCCCAGGCCAGGGGGCCACATGGGACACAAGGGCCCCCTGCACTGGCTGCTCACGGGACCCTCGTCACTGCTCACGCGTGTGGATCGAGGCTTCCCCAACTCAGAGCCCCCCCCCGCCTGTTCCTGGGGTGCCTCGCACCCCCACCCCACGGCCTGTGCCTGTGCCCGTGCCCCTCCGGGCTCCCCCCCCCGCCCCAGACAGCCGGGTACGTGCTCCCCCTTGGCCTCCCTTCCTTGGCGAAACGAAGCGGTGAGAACTGCTCTTCGCACGCTTCTGTTTAAGAATCACCAGGGCCGCTGCAGGCCCCTCCACGCCGTCTTTATTCCGGAAGGATTTGTGTTTGCCCAAGTCCATCCTTTCTTACAGGTGGGGAAACTGAGGCCCGGAGAGGTTGAGCGGTCGCCCAGGGTCACTCAGCCGGTTAGGTGAAGAGCTGGACTCCCCAGAGCCGGAGGCCACAAAGGGGTGGGGAGCTGAGACAGAGGTCCCCAGAAAGTGCTTCATAGACAAAGTATGAGGGTCTGCCGGACAGAGGCCAGGTGTGGGCGCGGGGGGCCACGCGGGGGGCAGGCGGGGGATGGGGAGTGAGGGCAAGCAGGAGTGTCCGGGGGGCCATGCCACCCAGGGGAAAGGCACACTTCAGACAGAGGGGCCCGGGCCAGGCTCCGGAACAGGAGTGCTGAGAATGCGGCCCCTGCCCGGCCCCCCACCCCCAGCCCTTCCAGAGCCGCTCGGAAGGCAGGCGTCCCCTTGGCTCCCTGGGGACCCCGCGGGGAAGACTTCCCCAACCTTCCCCCTGGGTATTCTCAGCTCGGTCTCCAGGACCCGCTGCACTGTTTGTGTTGAGCCCTGTTTATTTTGCAAGCTCAGCTCACACTGCTCTCACCGATACGAGGAGCCCAGTGGGCTGGGGCCTGGAGGAGTTCGTTCTTCTCTGTTTCTGCCGGAAACGTTCATGGCTTAAAGCCGGGAAGGCCTGGGTTTGCAGGCCCCAGTTCAGAGGGTGTGGGGCGAAGGGGCCCCCCACCACCTGACCCTCCTTCCACAGCCTCCGGTCCTGAACCCTGGCCAGGCACACCTTTCTCCCGGACACGACAGCCCCCCCAGCCCGGGAAGCCCCCACCACAGCTGCCCTGGAGCCCTCCGCTGAGCACACGCTCACCCTCCCCTCGGATCAGATAAGCCCGGCCACCCAGGCCTCGACGTCCGCGCCGGAGGCTGCTCCCCTTGCTCTGGCCTAATCCCCCCAGCCACCTGCTGGCCTGCCGCCTGCCTTGGTCCCTACAAAGCCCCCTCCCCCCACTCACCCCCAAGAGCCACCCTGGTGCGGCTCAGCTTCTGCTCGCCACGGGCTCCCTGCTGGGTCTGGGTGTCCGTCTCTCCCACTGGGCGATCGTCAGGCCTTGCCCTGCCCACACCGGCCCTTCACGACGTGCGTGATTTCCCAGACGCTGCTGAAGCCCACTGGCTAGTACTTTCTTCAAGATTTTTGTGCTGACTTTTATGTATGAGATAGGCATACAACCTCATTTTCCTTTCCTTACGCTGTCTTCATCGGTGTGGGCATCAAACTTATGTGAGGCTCACTGAATGGGCCGAGAGGCGTTCCCTCTTTTCCTATATTCTAGAATATTTGATACAGAATTAGGATTTTCTTTTTCTCCCTTGACTGTTTGGTGACATTTACAGGTAAAGCCATCTAGGCCTGGTGCTTTCTTTGCGAGAGGACTTCACGTTCTAAGTCAATGGCCTCCACGGTTGTGGGACGCGGGGTTTCTATCTCTTCTTGTGTCAGTTTTGTTGAGTTGTACATTCTAGAAATCTACTCAGTTTTCCAATACACTGGCATTCTCATTTTATTTTTTAATGCTTATTTATTTATTTTGAGTGAGTCAGGGAGGGGCAGAGAGAGAGGGAGAGAGAGAATCCCATGCAGGCTCCATGCTGGCAGCACAGAGCCTGACACAGGGCTCAAACTCACAAACCATGAGATCACAACCTGAGCAGAGATCAAGAGTCGGAAGCTTGACCGACCGAGCCCCCCAGGTA